>CM062819.1:870341420-870747912 GCA_031772625.1 Pinus tabuliformis
CCTTCTTGACTTTGATCCCCTTGCTGCTGCTATCCGTCTTTGACTGCCCTCTGATCTCTTCTTGGCAAAGTGTTGCGCACATCTCATCCCAAGGTGGAAGTGTCCCTCTGCCCAGTATACTCTGGACAAATACTTCCCATTCTTCTGAGACAACATTTAGGGCAGTGCTCACCATCAGCTCCTGATCTGGTGTCGCCTCTATAGCAGTCAACTGATCTCGGATCTCATTCAGTTCTTCGAGGAAGGTGTCAATCAATTCTCCCTTCTTCATCTGATATGACCTCAACTGATTCTCAAGTAGCATTCTTCTTTGCACAAAAGTATGCTGGTACAAATTCTTGAGGGCCTCCCACATCTCATATGCCGTTTCCTTCTTAGCAATGTGTGGAACTACATGGTCATGACTCCGTCAAGGATGATGCACTTGGCCCTCGCCATTGCCTCCTCATACTTGTCGTTATCATTGGGGTCGATTGGGATAGCTATAACCTTCAAGGCAACGTTCTTGACACAATTCCTGTCAAGCACTGATAAGATTCTGGCCTTTCAGATTGCAAAGTTCGATGCTCTGTCTAGTCTATCCTGGTCTCTTACCCCATGTAGTGCCATGATGCTCCTCTACTTCCCTCCTGGAAGTTCTCTGTTCGACTCCTCTGAGTCTCTACTTCCTGTCTGGAAGTTCTCTTTTGGACTCCCTCTAAGTCCTAATTTCCCTCCTGGAAATCCTTCTGCCGCTTGTCGAGATGCCCCCTACTCTGATCGTCTTGTGCAACTGCACTGCTGATCCGGGTTCCTCGGCTAGAAACCCTCGGTAACAACTCTTCTAGCCCTGCTCTGTCAGGTACTGTTCTGATTACAGTACCTCACCAGCTCCACTCTGCAATATTCCTGCAGCCTTCTAGACCCCAGCAACTACCTCTTTGTGAACTGCGTCAGCTCCTCCCTACCTCATGCTGGCTTTGCGTCACCCCGGATGGGTCTACGTCAGCCTTGGGATGCCTTGCGTCAGCCCTCTGGCTCTCTGTTTCAGCAACGCTGGCCTCTCTGAGGCTCTGCGCAATTCCTGACTTCTTCTGCGTGGCTCTGGCTAGCTCTGCGTCACACTTCCTTGGCTTCTGCGCTACTAGAAACAACTTCTGTCACCTCGGGACAACTGTTTTCTGCTGCTATTGCTTCGCTCAACTGATGTCTTTTAGTCCTCTTGTGATTTGCAATCACGCTCTGATACCATGTTGAAGTTTCTAAGTTTACTTAGTTAGAAACTCTTCATGCACTTTTTTCTGATTTATTCCTACCTACTTGTTATTTTTCCTTTAACAAGTTATTTACAAAGTAAATACTAAAAATAAACACCAGTGCATGCTCAACATATTACAGATCAGCAACTAAAAGAAACAAGAACAAACACACCACATGATACCATTATTTTTGGACCAATGTCCCCGGAAAAACCCAATGCGGGAAAACCGATGCAACTATCTGAGGGTTTTCTTATTAAGCAATATCAGAGTACAATCTGGGTGCCAAAATTGGCCTACCCATCAAAGGGCTTCCATGACAGCTATACCTCATAGTTTGAGAGAAATCTCCTGGCTGAAACCCTGAAAATCCTTCCGGCAGCTCTCCAGCACAAAACTGCTCTGCAACCCTAGCATCTGTGCAATCTGGGCTGCGTTAGCCCCTCTCTGTCTCATGCTGGCCCTACGTTAGCCTTTCTTGGCCTGCATTAGCCCCAGGAGACCCTGTGTCAGCTTTGTGGGCCTTTGCGTCAGATACGCTAACCTCTCTGGTGCTTTGTGTGGCACTTGACTGCCTCTGTGTGGCCCTGTGTGAGCCCTTGCTAGCTTTGCGTCACTCTCTTTGGCTGCTGCGCTGCTCTCCCAGCACAATCTCTGCCTTCTCTGTGTTTTTCTACTCAATGCCCCTCAACTGCTCTCCAGATCACTGATTCTATCTCTCTTAGCAAACCCCGCTCTATAGAATAGAATGACTGATCATCTGGTGTACTTTCCAAGTGACCCTCAAGCCTCCTCTTATACTTTTCCTGTTGACATCTCAACGACCGAGATTAAGTCCCCAATCAACGGCTAAGATTAGATCTAGCTTGATCCATGTCTTTTGGACCACTCTAAGACAGATTCATATTAATACACTTTAATATTTTATTTTCCCTAAGTTTAGACTTAGGGACTCCATTAAAAATATTAATTATTTTAATATCTCTTGATCTGTTTAGAATTTGCCCAAACCATTTCTGGGTATTGGAGATCTCATGTGCCCCAACCTCTCGACCAAGTTTAGTGGCTAGAGCACATTCGATGCTACTCCAAATCAACAGTTGAAGACTCAACAAAAAAAGTATATGAGGAGGCTTGAGGGTCAGTTGGAGATACACCAAGATTGATCAGTTAATTCAATTTTCTGGAGCAGGGTTTGCTGAGAGAAATCGAACAAGTGATCAGAGTTGCAGCGAGGGGCAGTGAGTGCATGGCATTGAGGCAGAGATAGTGCTGAAGGACTAGCGCAGAGGCAGAGGAGGTTACGCAGGAGCCACGCAGAGGGCCAGAGGGATTGCGTAGAGGCTACCAGGGCCTGGGTGAGTGGTGCAGAGGGCCAGAGAGATTACGTGGAGGCTACAATGATCTGCGTGAGTGGCACAGAGGGCCAGAGAGATTGCGTAGAGGCTACCAGGGCTTGCGTGAGTGGGGCAAAGGGCCAAAGAGATTGCGTAGAGGCTACCAGGGTCTGCGTGAGTCGCGCAGATGGCCAGAGAGCCTGTGCAGAGCATCGGAAGGCTGATGCAGAGGGTTCCATGTTGACGCAAAGGCCAGGAGGGCTGACGCAGAGCCTCAGAGAGGCATTGGAGAGTTTTTCATGGAGAAGACTTGCTGAATATCTGCTTCCGAAGAGAGGTATTACTGCAAGATTGGTTTCTTTGTCGGGTGAGCCAGTTTGGCACCTAGTTGTATTCGAGAAAGCTTCTTAATAATAAAATGCTTAGAACTATTGCACTGGTTTTCCCAAGTTGGGTTTCTCCAAGGATGATTGTCCAAAAATAACGGTGTCCCTTGTGTGTTTGTCTATTCTTTCAGTTGATGATCTGTAGATGGTTGAGACTGCATTTGTGTTTATTTTCAATATTTGTATGGTTAAATAACTTGTTAAGAAATTAAACAAGTAGGTGAAATAAACCAGATAGTGTAGGAAGAATTTCTAATGGGTTAGACTTAGAAATTTCAACATCAATAGTGCCAGTGCCTATCACTCCATGGCTAGCCGCAATCCTGCGCAACAATCGTCCTCATCCTATGGTGAGGGCTTCGATGATCCCCCATGTGTTCGCCTGTGAGTGAATTAGTTCGCCTGTTATCTCGACCATGCTCACTGAGGAGTGGAGTATCCCACCAATCAACTTGATCCCTGGATCCCATAACCATACTGGAGGTCAACAACCCCCAATCCTCTCTGCTTGTCGCTGTGATATGCTGCTAGCTGTTGGGACCCGTCTGTGCCCCGTCTCTTCGTCTTGTAGGTATCCAATAGGTAGGCACTGAGCATTAAGAACCTGTGCCGAGAATATCCAGTTGCTCTATGCCTGCCAAATTACACAGTGAGATATGTTATCCTAGCGCTTGATGATGTGCCCATGTACTGCCAGAAGCCTAGGCATCATCCTTCCAACAAGGACTAACGTCCTCCACACCTCATGCTCACCTAATGCCTCGAGCTGTCCAATTGAAAAAGCACCATGTAACTCCCTCTCAGTGACCTCCCTAAGTGTGAGCCTAGGGGTGGAACATATGCTACCTTGACAATCAAACATGCCATCCCTAAGTTTGGAACCGTCAACTCGTGCACCTACCAATTGTCTCAACTCGGGAGTCTCCTCTCGGCCCATGGCACACGATGTCTCATCCAACTGCCTAGGGTGAGCCTCCCATGCCTTGCTACCTAAATGGAGAGTGTCAGAGGTCAAAACAAACCCTTTGCGACTGTAAGCAACACAGTGAGGTTGACGCAGAGCAGCGTAGTACCCTCTAGAGGCAATTTCAAAATTGTTGGGGAGAAGCAGAGTTTGTTAAGTTTAGGTATGTTCTATGCTTAGAGCAATTTATTTCAATTTTATAGTTAGCTCAATATCTTTTCCAGTTTAGCAATCACGTCAGCATTTAAGTAAACTGCAGATAGAATATAAACATAAATCACAGAAGACAAGCCAAGACAAGAGGACACAAGATGTGGCGCTAGCCAAGGACAAACCCCAATGTGGGGAAACCTTAAGCAATTCTTCTTATATGTTCTTCAGTAGTTCAGTAGAGAGAGAGAGAGTACATATACATAAATCTGAGATTTTATGACAAGAACAGTAAGTCCATCATTCTGTTAATGATGAAAAATCTAAGATGCAATCCTGAATTGCCATGATAGTCTTGAATCAATGATAGAACTGTAGCATTTCCCTTGACAATGAAGAGCTACTAATCTGAAGAGGGAACCTGTGGCTGCATTAATCTTCCCTCATAATCTCTGACCAATAGAGCAACTCTAAGAGACCCATGCTATAATGCTATGGCCTATGGCCTAGCACATAGCAACACAGAAGTAACTGTCTTGAATCAATGATAGAACTGTAGCATTTCCCTTGACAGTGAAGAGTTGCTGATCTGAAGAGGGCACCAGTGGCTGCATTAATCTTCCTTCATAATCTCTGACCAATAGAGCAACTCTAAGAGACCCATGCTATGATGCTATGGCCTATGGCCTAGCACATAGCAACACAGAAGTAACTATCTTTATAATCATCAGTGCTTCAGAATGTTAGCATCGAATCATTTGAAGCCAGCCCTACATGGTCTGAGATAAGTCTGAGTGCAGACTCCTTCATCACTCAAGTTTCCCTTGTGATGGTGACTTCCACTTGCAAGCATTCTCATACCTGGAACAACCTTTATCATAGTACTAACATCTACAACAGTGAGCTGTCACCTACAACTACGCTGAAGCTTCCTTCGACTGTGACTTAGCAACCCTTCTAACTGTGGATGAGAGACAGTTCATGGGTCTCCCATAAGCCTGCAGCCAGACCTCCTCATTGCTGCTAAGGTTTCTCTTTTCTACGATGGCTTCACCTTGGCCAACGTTAAGGGCACTTTCAAGACAATGGATAGGAGCCTCATCTTAGGTCTCCTTGATAGTGGCTAGATTCTCCCTTCTACTGCGGATTAAGGCCTCCCCTTTATTGCATATACATGCCTCCTATTGCAGCATATATGACTGCGTCCTAGGGCAAAATAGAGGTCTATCATCCACAACCTTCAAACAATGGTTTGGATCGACTTCATTCTTAGTGAATCTCAGCTTCATTTGACAACTATCAATCCTCTCATATCAAACCCAGGGTGATTTGGTTCAAGCCATAGAGGGATTTCTTCCACCTGCACACATGAGATTCCCGATCATGAATCTGAAACCTCCTCGGGTTGTTCCAAACCTGTGGACCTGCTATATGAGGGGAATGGTCCCCTTTTGAGATTTTCCTTCAGTACATCTCAGACATGTACCTTCATGCTCCTTTTGAATTCAGGCATTCCTGTCATCATCTGACTCACAGACCTCCGGTGCTATGTGTCAACTGACATGGTCCCCAATGGACTTTCTGCAATTTGATACAAATTGCCAACCCTGAACCCACGAGTAAAAGCATCTTTGAAAATTCTATTTTCAAACACGTACCTTTCCATCGATGAATGCCACCTTGAAACCTTTGACTTCCAATGCCGAAATGGACACCAGGTTCTTCTTGCGATCAAGTACATAAAAGAGATTCTGTAAATGAATTGAGTTACCCTTATTCAATTGAGGGGTAAAATTCCCTACAGTGTACACCCTTTCCAGGATAGATGGCACGACTCCCAGTATAATCCCACGATTGTTTCTATCTCTACCAAATTAGAGAGACCTTCCTTCTATTCGATGGAGTGCCTTGAAGCACTACAATCAATAAGACAGATTCCCAAAGAATCTGAAGGAGAGGGCCAATACAAGATAATGCTTCTTTATCTTATCAGAAACAACATTTGATTCTTCATACCTGGGGTTCCTTGCTTTCTCTGAAGAGTCAGCCGTTTCCTTGATGACCTACATTACCTGTCATTCCTCTGATCATTAAAGATGTACTGGGAATGATTGTTATCATCATCAAGTGATGTGTCCCTGCCATGCGGACACTCCTTCGCATAATGGCCGAACAAGTCATTTGCCTTTCTTTCCACCCTTAGATTCGGACTTCCCAATGAAGTGATCTTTAGGTAGGCCATGATAAGCTTCCGCTGTGCCACTCTGATAATGTTCTTTGCTTCGATTTCACCCTTGGTGAATTTGAAGAGGGATGAGGAATCCGTTGATCCTTTTGTCCTTTCCCAACTGTCTTCGGTGATTGCTCTTTCACTCTTGCTTGGGCATTGTCTTCACCTCAGCTCCGATACCATGTTAAGTTTAGGTATGTTCTATGCTTAGAGCAATTTATTTCAATTTTCACAGTTAGCTCAATATCTTTTCCAGATTAGCAATCACATCAGCATTAAAGTAAACTGCGGGGAGAACATAAACATAAATCATAGAAGACAAGCCAAGACAAAAGGACACAAGATGTGGCACTAGCCAGGGACAAACCCTAATGTGGGGAAACCCTTGATCAATTCTTCTTATATGTTCTTCAATAGTTTAGCAGAGAGAGAGAGTACATATACATAAATATGAGATTTTATGACAACAGCAGTAAGTCCATCATTCTGTTAATGATGACTAATCTAAGATGCAATCCTGAATTTTCATGACAGTCTTCAATCAATGATAGAACTGTAGCATGTCCCTTGACAATGAAGAGCTGCTGATCTAAATAGGGCACCTGTGGCTGTATTAATATTCCTTCATAATCTCTGACCAATAGAGCAGCTCTAAGAGACCCATGCTATAATGCTATGGCCTATGGCCTAGCACATAGAAACACAAAAGTAACTGTCTTTATAATCATCAGTGCTTCAGAATGTTAGCATCGAATCATTTGAAGCCAGCCCTACATGCTTTGAGATAAGTCTGAGTGCAAACTCCTCTATCACACAAGTTTACCTTATGACTGGGACTTCCACTTGCAAGCATTCTCATACCTGGAACAACCTTTATCATAGTACTAACATCTACAGCAGTGAGCTGTCACCTACAACTATGCTGAAGCTTCCTTCGGCTGTGACTTAGCAACCCTTCTGGCTGTGGATGAGAGACAGTTCATGGGTCTTCCATAATCCTGTAGCCAGACCTCCTCATTGCTGCTAAGGTTTCTCTTTTCTACGATGGCTTCACCTTGGCCAGCGTTAAGTGCACTTTCAGGACAGCGGATAGGAGCCTCTTCTTAGGTCTCCTTGATAGTGGCTAGATGCTCCCTTTTATTGCGGATTAAGGCCTCCCCTTTATTGCATATACATGCCTCTTGTTGCAGCATATATGACTGCGTCCTAGGGCACCATAGTGACCTCTTGAGACTGCGGTTTAGAGCCTCATACATCAGTGGATCTTTGCTCTCCATAAGTGCATATTAGATCATACATTGACTGTGTTTAGGAGCCCTTTCTTGACAACTTTTAAGGCTTGTCTTCCATAGAGTTAGGTCTCCTCTATATAGTCATTCGACTGCGTTTAGAGGGTTGCATTAGTCCTATTTTCTGTGGCTAGGGCATAACAAGACCCTCCTTCCTCTGCGTCTAGATGACTTCACCTAGCACAACGCTTAGGGCATTTAAGGACAATGTCTTAAGGTCTCTTATAGACCTGCATTCAGCCTCTCTTAACTGTGTTTCTGCGACTACATTTGACTGTAAATTAGGGCAGCGTAGACACTCCTAGAAGACCCTTTCTCCTCCACGTCTAGGGCTGCTCCTTGACTGTAATTAGGGCTCTCCATGGCAGTGTATAAGAAGATGTCTATAGGACTCCTCCATGACAGCGTTAGGGTCTAGGGCATCTCTTCTAGGGCAACGGATAGCCTTTACTTCCATGGTTGTGATTTGATCATCATTAGGACAATGTATTAGACTAGGGCACTCTCTCTAGATCTCTCTTTCATAAAACCCAAAACAGAATGAAGAGAGAGATCACAAGAGTGTGAGTGAGTCCAAATGACTTGAGGACCTCTTCTATTTATACTAAAACGTTGAGCACAAGAGGGGTTTATTTGGTTGCTGGCCGACCTTGACGAATTGCCCCATAACACAAATAAATTCATATCTCCATGAATACTTATCGGAATTGGATGATCTTTAGATCAATCCTACACCTCTCGATGAGAGGGATCCAAAAAAAATATCTGCTGCCATTAATAAGATGACCCACATGGAGTTTGGCCCTAGTTGCCAATTTTAACCGAGTTTTAGAGCCAGAAGCTAGGCAAAGGTTCTAGAGGCCAGGAGAGATATTTTCCCAAACAACAGCTGATTAGACGGCTAGAGAAGCTGTTTTGAGTTGAGTGCAGGAGCAACTGCGCTAGGGTGATGCAGTGACTGTGCAAAGCCGGTTTGGATGACTCAATTTGAGCAGAAGTCAAAGCCCTGATTTGCTTGTGTAGTGAGGAAATTCCTCACTAGATTTTTTCTTGCTAGTTTTTTCTGTAGGACTCCCAATTTCGGCATCCAGTTGTGCTCAAATTATTTCACTGTTGCATAATAATAAAACCCTCAACCATTGCACTGGTTATCCCAATTTGGGTTTTTTCGGGGACAATAGTCCAAAAATAACTGTAATTTTATGTATGTGTGCTAATATTTCTTCCAACGTTTATTTCTTCCGCAATTTTATTTGTGTAGGTTGCAGTGTGATTGATTCCGTATTAGTTGTAGGACACAATAAATAAATTGTTAAAAATTAATTTAACAATTAGGAGAATTATTTCTAGTTGCTGCAATAGGAATCAGGGTTTCGATTCTTCACACATCTTCCATTGTTGCTCTCAAACATTCATCATATGCTTCATCCTTTGTCGCAGAAGCATTACCTGCTATAAGAACAAAACCCTTCTTGCTACTAGAGCCTCATGCCTCTTCTTTTCTTAATAGGCCTTTAAACCAGTTCATGACTCCTTGGACATGGAAGTCTCCTTTGATGCACTCTTTTGGGGTTGTTGACTCTCCGTATGAATCTGTGAAAGCCCTCAAGAACTTGACTCCCTCTGAGTCTAAAAACTCTTCTTCTTTCCTTGGTCAATAGGCTTTCCCTTTAGCTTGTACAAACCATTCTCTCTGACTCCAAGAACCACTCCTGGGCTAGAATTTAATCCACTGGGTTTGAGCGTCACTTTTCCACTCCAGAAAATAACTTCAAATCCCTTCGCCTCGAAGTCTAAGACTAAAAGCAAACTGCATCTGAGCTCTGGTACCCAAAGTACATCATGCACTTCCAACAATCCCCCTGACTCCATCCTTAATGGTACAATGCCTATTCCTCTTACTGCATGCTAACTCTTATCACCAATATTCACATGTAACTCAAAAGTCCCACTCGTGCAGGGTTTCAAATAATTCTCATGAACCTTTCATAAGCTTCAATTTGTGAACTAATCACCCTCATGAATGGCGCTCCTGGAGAAATGAGAGATCAGAGAAAATTCCTTATCAAATCTTCTCGTGAACTCACCCTCGTCGACTGTAGCTAGAGCAACCTTTGCCATCCCAAGCTTCTTCTCTTTCCCTCCTCTCTTCTTCTAGTGTAGACACTCGCTTGCATAAAGACCATACCCTTCACATGCAAAGCATTTCACTTTGCTTAGGTCTTCCTCCTTGATGATGAACTTCTCTTTGCCCTTCCATAACTTACTAGCAAGGGCAACATCCTCTGCGTTAGTCTTTTGGTGAAGTTCCGTTAGTTTTTGAGATGAAGTTTGGAGTAGAATTGGACATGTGTTCAGTCTTTGAAGTGTCTAAGAGGCTAAGGAACATGAGATCTCCAATACCCAAAAATGGTTTCACGAGATATGACTCCGAAACACCTTAATTAAATTAATTGACCGGATAATTAAATATTTCCTAACTATAACTTAGGAAAACTGGTTAATTAAAGTATATTAATTAAGGAAATCGACTTTTGCTCTACAGACTTCTCAAAAGTGATTTGACGGAGTCTAAGATGATATGAGCCATCGATCACGACTGGAACTTGGCCATTGGTGCTCCAACAAGAGAATTATAAGAGCAAGTCGAAGGGGCTTGGAGAAGACACATTGAATGAGCAAGGGAGCAAGGCAGTGTGAATTTCCCAGTGTGCAGTATTCAACAAGGGAAGAGTTCAAGCCAGTAGAGCATCAGTGAGAGGGTTCAACAAAAATTGGAAAGAGATTTTGAGGGGATATTTCCACCAATGTTGCACTAATCATTATTGAGATTAATTCGGCGCGGGGAAAAAATCGAAAAAAATCAGGAAAAAATCGGTAAAAATCGGGAAAAAATCGTAACATACAAAAATATTCATTTTTTTTAAATTTTTTTAATAGCTAAAGCATCTACAACATAAAATAAATACATTGACACATAAATATGATAAAAGAACTAATATATAAGATGTTTAATATCATTTCTAGTGCCACATCACACATAACAATGAATCATGTCCTGAATAGTGAGTCCTGACTCATGACTCCCAACTCAGCCTCAAAATATCAACAAAAAATATAATAATGTATTTCATATCATGAGTCATAATGTCATATACAATGAAATGAGCCAAATAGCTAAAGTCTAATACTATTGATTTACTTTGCCCCTCTAGATGTAGAGGTCGGTGGAGTTGGCAGTAGACTCTGTTGTGCTCTAGAAGATGAAGAACTAGGAGCTACAGGAGGTAGACCATGTCCTCTATTGGTGACAGGGGTAGCTTGGGTCACCTCCTCCTCATAAAAAAAAATAAAAAAATGACAGTTATTTTTGGACAAATGTCCTCGAAAAAACCCAACTTGGGAAAACTGGTGCATCAACTGAGGGTTTTATTATTATGCAACAGTGAGAAATTCTGAGTACAATAATCTGGATGCCGAATGATAGCTATCCTGTAGAGAAAATACTGACATAAATATCTAGAGGGAAATTACCCTCACTCCAAGCAATCTCGACACTGAACTGCTACTGAAAAGCAAGCAGTCCAACTGGGCCTGCACAGGCTCTGCATCAAGATGAAGCTGCCTGCCACATGTGTTGCCCGAATTGTCTACTAATCAAGCTGTCCTACTTGTTGCTGGTTGTGAAAACGCTTCTCCAACACTCTAGAACCTCTACCTAGCCTCTGGAATTGAAAACGTCTTCCTTCCTTAGCAAATCGAACTGCCCAGTGAAGCCTCTGCACTGCCTTTGCGCAACTTCCTGGAGAAATTTCAGCCTCTTTGCAAATGCACTCGCTGGATCTGGAAAACTTCCTCTAGCCTCATTGTCCTTGCCCCTCACTGCCTCTGCTTCCTTCTCTGGCTTTCTGGTAATTATTGTTGCTCTCTGGAAATTGAACTGCTAAAGAAATCGAAACCCACAAGTATATTCTCCATCTACCCATCGACTTCTTATAATCATCTATTGGAACACCAACGACCAAGATTAGAACTTAATCAAGGGCCCAAATTAATTATTTCTTGATCCATGTGAATTTCTACGAAATTCTCACCTTATTTCAATTAATACTAATTAATTAACCATATTCTCTAAGTTTAGACTTAGGAAATATTAAAAAAATCACCCTATGATCTAATTGCGCCATCTTTAGGTGGAATTTCTAGAAACGATTTTTGGGTTTTGGAGATCTCATGTGTTTTAGCCTCTCCACAAAGTTTTGAAACTAGAACACCTCTGATGCTACAAAAACTAACACTTCCTACAATCTTGGCCAAGCTGGTTAGTCTTGTGGCTTGGAGCCTTTCCTTCTGCCCCGTGGCATATTCCTTACCTTTTGCTGCAACATATCTAGGGCTTGGCCAACCCTCTTCAGCTCTGCGGCCAATCCATCTCACCCTTGTTGATTTGGGGTAGCATCGGATGTGCTCTAGCCACAAAATTTGGTGGAGAGGTTGGGGCACATGAGATCTCCAATACCCAGAAAGGGTTTGGGCAGATATTAAACTGATCAGGAGATATTAAAATAATTAATATTTTTAATGGAGGTTCTAAGTCTAAACGTAGGGAAAATAAAATATTAATGTGTATTATTATGAATCTGTGTTAGAGTGGTCCAAAAGACATGGATCAAGGCAGATCTAATCTTTGTCGTTGATTAGGGACTTAATCTCGACTGTTGAGATGTCAACAGGAAAAGTGTAAGAGGAGGCATGAAGGTCACTTGGAGAGTACACTAGAGGATCAGTCATTCTATTCTCTATAGCGGGGTTTGCTAAGAGAGATAGAATAAGTGATTGAGAGAGCAACTGAGGGGCATTGAGTATAGAGAAATAGAGAAGGCAGAGATTGTGTGGGGAGAGCAGCGCAGTAGCCAAGGAGGGTGACACAGAGCCAGCAAGGGCTCACGCTGGGCCACTCAAAGGCAGCCAAGTGCTGCACAAAGCACCAGAGGGGCCAGCGCAACTGAAGCAGAGGCTCCCAGAGCTGACGTATGGCCTCTTGGGGCTGACACAGGCCAAGAAAGGTTGACGTAGGGCCAACGTGAGACAGAGAGGTGCTGACGCAGTCCAGATTGGGCAGACACTGGGGTTGCAGGAGCAGTTTTGTGCTGAAGAGCTGTTGGAAGGAATTTCTGGGGTTTCAGCTAGGAGATTTCTCTCAAACTGTGAGGTATAGCTGCTAAGGAAATTCTCTGTTGGGTAGGCTAGTTTTAGCACCCAGATTGTACTCTAATATTACTTAATAAGAAAACCCTCAGATAGCTGCACTGGTTTTCCCGCATTGGGTTTTTCCGGGGACATTGGTCCAAAAGTAATGCTGTCATGTGGTGTGTTTGTTCTTGTTTCTTTTAGTTGCTGATCTGTAATATGTTGAGCATGCACTAGTGTTTATTTTCAGTATTTACTTTGTAAATAACTTGTTAAAGGAAAAATAACAATCAGTTAGGAATAAATCAGAAAAAGTGCATGAAGGGTTTCTAGCTAAAGAAAATTAGAAACTTCAACATGGTATCAGAGCGTGATTGCAGATCACAGGAGGACTAAAAGACATTAGCCGAGCAGAGCAATAGCAATGGAAATCAGTGGCCCCGAGGTGACAGAAGCTGTTTCTAGCAGCGCAGAAGCCAAGAAGTGTGACGCAGAGCCAACCAGAGGCACACAGAAGAAGCCAGGAGCTGTGCAAAGCCTCAGAGAGGCCAGCGTTGCTGACGCAGAGGGCCAGAAGGCTGACGCAGGGCATCCCAGGGCTGATGCAGACCCATCTTGGGTGATGCAGAGCCAACGTTAGGCAGAGAGGGGTTGATGCAGTTCACAGAGAGGCAGTTGCTGGAGTTTAGAAGGCTGCAAAAATATTGCAGAGTGAAGCTGGTGAGGCACTCTAGTTAGAACAGTACCTGACAGAGCAGGCCCAAAGGAGTTGTTACCAAGGGTTTCTAGCCGAGGAACTTGGATCAACAGTGTAGTTGCACAAGACGATCA
The DNA here is from genome assembly GCA_031772625.1 of Pinus tabuliformis. Classification (NCBI taxonomy): domain Eukaryota; kingdom Viridiplantae; phylum Streptophyta; class Pinopsida; order Pinales; family Pinaceae; genus Pinus; species Pinus tabuliformis. The sequence continues at coordinate 870,355,036 of CM062819.1, forward strand.
GAGTAGGGGGCATCTCAACAAGCGGTAAAAGGATTTCCAGAAGGGAAATCAAGACTCAGAGGGAGTCCAGAAGAGAACTTCCAGACAGGAAGTATAGACTCAAAGGAGTTGAACAAAGAACTTCCAGGAGGGAAGTAGAGGAGCGTCATGGCACTACACGGGGTAAGAGACCAAGATAGACTAGACGGAGTGTTGACCACTACGTGTCCACTGCCCATAGCAGTGCACCCCCTTTTTCGCAAAAGGGATAGCACTTGATCGATATGTCCGTGCCATTCGACAATCATCATCGACATGATCATGTGATGTTGTAAACCCAGTCTGCATGTGTAAATTGTAAATAATCTTAGCAGATCTGAGTCATGTATGTAAATTGCTTAGGTGGACCTAATTTTCTAGTGATAATCTACGTTTCAGAAGGTTTTTTGTCTCACCAATCCATGATCGACAGAGTTTTCCTTAAGCCTAACCCCAAAGCCGGAATGAATTTTGTCATTAAAATCTTAGGGGAATCCTAGTGCGTTGATCTGCTAGATTATATTTGGTCACAGAACTGGGTGGTCTATGAGGGTCTATGTCAAATTGGTTTTACCCCTTGAGATGTAAAATTGTAAAAGTCATGATGTAAAGTGTCTTGAGGGTTAGAAAATGTTTTAATCCTCTCATAAGTCCTAAGTCCTAGATCCTAGGTGATTTTTCCAAAGGCGAAGTTCGAGGATCCAAAACAAAAAAAAATAAAAATTAAAAATAACTAAAAAAAAAAAAGTAAAAAAAAATTTGAAAAATAAAATAATAATAAGTCAATTTTTTGAGTAAATAAATGTAGAATTTTAATTGTTTAATATATTAAAATGCATTTAAAAATTCGACGGATGAGATTAAAAGAAATCTTGATCCTCATCGACAGTCGAGATTAGTTTGACATGGATCACTCGAACTAGCCATTGGGAATTTTTCCTTTAAATAGGGTGCTAGGGGTCATTTGAAATCAGATTGGATCTAAGAGTTTGGTGCTAAAGAAAGCTCTCTTGTAGTCATTTTTGTGCAGTAAAGAAAGACTTTGGGGTTAAAAATCTTGCTGGTGTTACTCTTCTAGAAATGATGTAAGATCTTTTATTTTTCTGCATAATTTTATTTTCAGTCATCGATAATAGCTTGATGAAGATTGATTCAGGCACAGGTATCTTGTGTGATCTTTGGGGTTTGAATGATAGTTTAGATTCTGAAATATAATGGCAGGTATCTCCATTTGATCTGGATTTCACTATTGTTTTCTCCCTCTATGTTAATGGTTGATTTTAAGCTGTGCAGGAAATCTTAGTTTTGAGTTTATCGGGCATTAGGGGAAGTTCTCGGCTGAACCAACCAACTCCCGAATTGCATTTTCTGAAAGAGCCCAGCCAGTTTTAATTCCGGGCTTATCATTTGAAATATTTATTTATTTTTTTTTAATTTATTTATTTTTTTAATTTAATTTTAATTTTAATTTTTATGAATGCAAGAAGAGTTTTCTGAAGTATCTCACATTAAAATTAAATTCTGAAAATATTACTGTGGATTATTGACAAATCTGGCTCCTTAAGAGTCGAAAATCTATAAATATTGTACATCTTTAGTTGGTTTTAGGGTTTTCAGTTTTGTTTTTGGCACATTTTACTTCTGGGTTTTCTGTTTTTGCCATTGCAGGTTGCAGGTACAGGTTTTCTGAAGAAGGTCAGCGATTTGCTTGCTGGGGTTTCATTTCCGCAGGGAAATTTTCATTTTTTGGGAGGCTCCTGGATTGTGCCAAGTTTCAGCATTGCTATTTTTGCTCAGCTCCTCAATGCAGCGTTCAATGCTGGCCATTCTTTGCGTTGCTGCTAGTCCATCTACGCAGCAAGCTCCCCTCAGCTTCCTCACGCAGTCATTTAAAAAAAAAATAAAAAAAATCATGGCCCTTTGCTCATACAACTCCAACGCTGCTCATCTGCGTATTGATCTCTCTCTTTTTGCTGCGTCATACTCCTTCAGCTCTGCCATTGAGCTGCCTATCCAAACCTGGGCCATACCCACGCCCTTCTCCCCCTCCGTCCTGAGCTCATCACGCTGCCATTCTTGCGTTAATTCTAAGATTAGCTCATTTTCGAGTGCAAAAAGCGTGTCCAAACCATCACCGTAGCTCCATCTGCTACCCTCTATAGCATCCCGTGGAATTCTCGTTGAACGCCCTCGAACCTGTGATTTCAAACTGGCAGCGTGGTGCCCCGCGGTTTTCTTTCCCCTACACGCTGCCCTTAAACTCTGCAAACCCTGTGGCATCCCTCCTTTGAACCTGATCCGTGTGCCACCCGCAGTCAATCCACCTGCAAACCCACGCCTTTCTCTGCTATCTCCCTCGTCCATTTCTCAGCCATCTCTTCCTTCCGTTGTCGGCCATCAACCTACACACGCAACAGCCAAGACAAAAAGAAAATTTGATATGCATAAGTTTTTCTCTGTTCTATTGTGTATATGCGTTGGTTAGTTTTTAGATTTTATTTTTTAGAATCATATTATTGTGAATTTTAGATTTTACTCTTATTTCTATTTTAAATTTTGATCTTTGTAAAAAATGTTAAAAATCGATTTCCATTTGTTTTTTTTACTTAGATTTTAGCTCTTCCATTCAGAATTTTAAAATCATATGAATTAAATAAATAATAAAATCATAAAAAAGGTTTTCGCTTTCAGGTTTTAGATTTAAAGTTTTTAGATTTTATATTGTGTGTATATAGATCAGGTATGTTACGTTTTAGTTTAGATTATTTTCTAATTTTAGATTTATTAAATTCTTATATTAGTTTTAGATTTTGATTAAATTTAGTTTAGATTTAATTTTTCTTAAATTTAGATTCTAAAAAATCATAAAATATAAAAATATAAAAAAATATAAAAAGCAATTTTGGGTTTTATTTTCAATTTGTATATATTCATTTGTTAGGCCCATTTTGTTAGGCTTTAGTTTAGATATTAATTTTTATTTACTTTAGGTTATATGTATATTTAAACTTAGGATTCTATACAAAAAAAAAAAAAAAAAAAAAAAAAAAAAAAAAAAAATTCATAAAAGGCATAAAATGTTTCTCTTAGTTTAGTTTAGATTTTAGTTTTATTTAGATTTTAGATTTTATATTGTTTCATAGATTAGGTGTTAGTTTTAGATTAGATTTTATTTAGGATCTTAATTTTGTTTAATTTTTAGACTCAAAATTTTATAAAAAAATATAAAAAATATTAAAATCACAAAAAGTTGTTTTTCCTAAAATATTTTTTGCGTCACTTTTAGTCTTAGCATATTTTGTCACGTTTCCAAATTCTTGGCATATTTCGTTAAGACTAATAGGTTTTTTTTTGATGTGGGATCAATATTTATCATTTTTATGTGGTTAAACGTACTTAAATGTTCATCTGAAGTCAGCTATGTGAAAGTGGTAACTGGTCAGCGTTTAAATTTTATGATCATTTAAAGCATTTAATTTTTCTTGAAGTTTAATTGCTGGATCATCGTTAAGGCATTGTGCATTTGTTGAATATCTTACATCGTTTGGGTTATTTGATGATAAGTGATTGTTTTACATGGTTTATACTTCTGCAACATTTAATAAATAATCATTTAATCATTGACTCCATAAGGCACTGGTACATTAATTGCTAAATCAATCAAGTGCTAAATCGCCTTGTTCTGTCTCCCAACCCAACTGGTCCACAGTTGGTCTTCATTCATCCCATAGGGTCTACCCCCCTTAGCCGCGGGAGATGGCTTAAACGGAGAGATCAGGGATCAGGGTGACAACCCTCGGTCTGAGCGTTGTCGTGACAATCTGTGCGACAACACGAAGCATCGAACTTGTTGACACCTAATCCTCATGATTGGGTGAATATATTGTAAATAGATAAATAAGTAATATGAACAGTCATCGGGAGATGAACTGAACAGTCTCTCCCTCATGTATTTAATGAAGACCTACCTGAAGGAATAAACACGAATCATTTTTGCCTTGAGGAGTTACTGCCTGGCCTGACATGGTATCAGAGCCAAGTTTCCAAAATAGTTGTAACTCCTATTTGCCTACTGCTCTCTGTCCCCTCCACTGTCACCGCTGTGTGCTGTATGCTGGCCTGACATTGGTATGCGTTGATGCTGCTCCATATCTAAAACCTTTTTTTCTGTACTGTCCTGCTGATATCTAAAACCATTATGAACGTTGCTCGTTACTATGCATTGAGGCTGCTCATATCTAAAACCTTTTTCTGCATTTGAAATATTTTTTATCTTCAGAGTCAAGCTTGGCCCCCTGTATGAGATTGGGATCTGAAAACTATTCTAGTCTGCCATCTCTGGTGCTGCCCGTAATACTCTACTGTAAATGGATGTTAACTCATGAACGAGTCGTTAAGTTGCTTGGTATGGTGATTAGAGCTTTTGGGTACAGTTGGGTTTTACTAATCCTTATATTTCCTTTAAAGTTCGTCTCCACACTACATGGTTTTCTTTTCAAAGAAGACATTTTGGTCCGAGAGTAAATTGGAAACATTACCTTGTGTGCTTGATAACCTGCGTGCTTGGATAACCTGCGTGCTTGATTAACCTGCGTGCTTCAGAGCTTGATAACCTGCGTGTGAATCAAAGCTTCTGCACGTGAAAGGGTTGATGCGGAAGTTTTGGCATACACATTGAACGAAGCGCGACGGAACCATGGTGCAGCGTAATGCAGTGTTGGTGCAATCTTGTGGTGTTGCGTGGTCATGTTGACCGATGAGCGTGTTTCATTCAAACTTTGCTTGGGTTCAGCGTTGAAAATTATGGACATGGTATGTGATGCTTTTAATGGGCATATATTACATTATATAAAATTACCATTGGAGTAATATTTGTATATAATGCTGGATGCATTTGTATTAAACATTGGAGCATTTAATACGATTGGATCATGCATGTAATATGTTGAAGGAATTAGTATGTTAACACATTGGAGGCATTTGGAGCAAATACGTTTAGAGAAAATATGTTGGAGCAAATACGTTTGGAGAAAATATGTTGCATAAAGATGTAGCGTGAGGTATTGGCATCCATATTGGTATATGAGGAAGAGATTTGAAATCTTTTGAGAATGCCTAGCTGATTTATGTTTTATATTTTCATTAAAGACAAAGACAGTACATGGAGAGAATGCCCTTTTGAAATGTAAAAAAAAAAAAAATTACCATCAGAAGTACAATTTTACTGTATATTGGCAGAAGTATTTTTCTATCAGCAGAAGTTTTTTTTTACAGAATGCATTCAATCATATCCATGGTGGGAATAGTTCTCACTAGCAAGGAGAACTATCCTGAATGGTCCCGGATGATAAAACACACCCTCATTTTCAATGAGTTGTGGAAAGGAGTGTGTGTCAAAGACGGAGACAATGAACCAGTACAGCCTACTTCAGACAAAGAGCTCGTCATTTGGGAAAACAAGAACAACAAAGCTTATGCATTAATCGCAACATCTGTAAATGAAGAGGTGAGTCGCCATATTTTGTCATATTCAATTGCCTTTGAAGCCTTACAAAAGCTAAAAGAACTCTATGACTTACATTCTGCACTTGAAGTTATTCAACTCATGATTAAACTCTTCACTCTTGAATTGCAAAATAATGATCCTCTTGCTTTTGCATCTGAAATAAAGTCTATAATGCATGATATCAAATCCACTAAGGTTGAATTGGATATTCCTCTTATCGCTTTTCTCAAGGCACTTTATCCAACTTACTCCAATTATCTTGAGTCATTGCAAGCAAATGGAAATCTCAAACATCACCTTTGACTCTCTTGTGAAAAAGTTTGCTGAAAGAGAGAAAACTTTTGGAAAGAAGACAGCCCCTGAATCTTCTGAAGAGGCTGTGTGCCTTGCTCACAAAGAAAAGCATCCTACTCAAGATTCTTCAAGAGGAAGAGGAAGATATTTCAGAGGCAGGGGGGGACGACATTCTCAAGGAGAAAAGGCAGATTTGCACTGCATTCGCTGCAAAAGAAATGGATCACATGATGCCTCTACATGCAAGCTACCATGGGACAAAATTGAGCAGAAAAGAAACCAATAGAAAGGTAAAACTGATGATACAGACAAACGTAAAGCACTTGAATCCGCTCACTATGTTGTGGCACAATGTAACATTAGAGTAAATGAAGATTTATTTAATGCTTCACTTGCTTCTTGGAAAAATGATTGGTTGCTTGATTCAGGAGCAACCTGCCACATGACTCATAGAAAAGATTTTTTTGAAGATTTCACTGACAATGTTGATAGAGCAGTATACTTTGCAGACCAATCAAAAATCAAGCCATCAGGGCTTGGCACAATCAGGCTTAAACTTCTTGGTCTTCCAGACTTTCTTCTGCATCGTGTTCTATATCTCCCACAGCTGAAGAGAAACTTGCTGTCGTTGGTCCACATCCGCCAGCAAGGTCACTCTGTTCATATGTTTGATGGCAAGCTTGAGGTAAGAAAAGCATCTAACCTCTCACTTGTCATGAGGGGAATAGAAGAAAAAAGGCTTCTTAAGCTGCAAGGAACTTTTGCTCGTGCACAACATTTCTCATACAATTCTCATCATAAAGAAGGTACACTTCCATCAAGTTTATTATGGCATGATAGATTTGGACATTTGAACTATGACAGTCTCCGCTTGTTGAAGAAAAATGGTGTTGCTGGTTTGCCTACAATTCCTAGGAAACTTAAGCAATGTGATGTTTGCATCCTAGGAAAGCATAGCAAACAGTTTTTTCATGATTCACATTCGAGAGCACATAGAAAACTTGAACTCATTCATTCAGATTTATGTGGTCCAATGCCTGTTCCTTTTGCAAATGGAAATAAATATATGATGACATTTATTGATGACTACACCAGAATGTGTTGGGTTTATTTATTGAAGAACAAATCTGATGCTTTTCAACATTCAAGAATTTTCATAAATGGATTGAAAATGATGCACAATCTCATATTGGGTCTATTTGCACTGATAATGGAAAAGAATACACATCAAATGAATTTGAAAACTATCTTCGCCAACATGGGATCAAACATCAAACAACTGTGCCTTATAATCCCCAACAGAATGGTGTCGCTGAAAGAATGAATAGGACAATCTTAAATATGGTACGATCCATGCTCTTCTTCAAAAATGTAAAGATAATGTTTTGGGCTGATGCTGTTCTATGTGCTGCATATATAAAGAATAGATTACCATCCAATGCTATGAGAAACAAGACTCCATATGAAATGTGGTATGGACATGTTCCTTCAGTAAAGCATCTCAGGGTCTTTGGTTCCACCTGTTATGCCTTGATACCAAAGGTACATAGGAACAAACTTGGTGCTAGAAGTCGTAAGTTTATCTTCCTGGGGTATTCAAACACCTCCAAAGCATATTGTCTCTATGATGAAGTAAATAAAAAGTTTGTTGTATCTAGAGATGTAATTTTTCTTGAATCATCCAAAACTGACAATGTTGTTGAGCGGCAACTTGATCGCTTGGATAGATTCGCAAAAGAAAAATCATTTCAAGAATTTGATAATCAGATTCCACATCTTGAAGGGGGGATTCCTAAACTAGATCAACATGTGGAATCTCCTTCTGAAGAACACTCTCCCCCGCATGAAACTCCAACAACGGATGATGTTTTAAGTGATGTAATTGATAGAATTGGGAGACTCAATCTTGATTCAGTCCCAACTCAATCAACGGAGCAGCCTGGACCATCTGAGAAAGGTCCCCCAAAGTGGCTGACAAAGACACTTGAAAGTGTTCATCCTGATGAAGTTGGAAAGACAGGAACTAGAAATTCAAACCGGCAAAATGGAGGTGATGTAGATGACTCTAATTCACCTATTGATATGGATGTTTCTTATGATTGTGAATTGAACTTGGCTACAGATTTTGAACCAACTTCCTTCAAAGACGCTGCTTCTCATGTTGAATGGAAAGAAGCGATGCAAAAGGCGTATGATGCCCTCATAAAGAACGGCACTTGGAAGCTGATTGATCTTCCATTAGGAACCAAACCAATTGGCTGCAAGTGAGTCTACAAGAACAAGTATAAAGCTGATGGCTCATTTGACAAGCACAAAGCTAGGCTTGTGGCAAAAGGTTTTGCATAGAAGGAAGGGGTCGATTATGAGGAGAATTTTGCCCCCACAGCAAAATGGGCTACCATCCGGACACTCTTTGCCCTAGCAGCTCAGAACGGTTGGAAAGTCCATCAAATGGATGTAAAAACTGCTTTCTTAAATGGAGATCTAAAAGAGAATGTTTTTATGTCCCAGCCTGAAGGATTTGCTGTGAAAGGACATGAACATAAAGTATGCAAACTGGTGAAGTCCTTGTATGGCCTCAAACAAGCACCGCAAGCCTGGTATGAAAAACTAACTGAGCATCTTTTGAAACTCAATTTCAAACATTATGATCTTGATGATGCAACTTTATTTGTCAAGAAAGTTGGCAAAACAGTTGTATATCTTGTGGTATATGTAGATGATCTTTTAATGACAGGGAACAATGAAAGCTACATTGCATCCATAAAGAAGGAATTGGGAAAAAGCTTTGAAATGACTGATTTGGGCTATGTTCATTACTATTTTGGTATTGAAGTAACCCAACATCCAAAGTCCATATTTCTTTCTCAAAAGAAATACATTGGAGATTTGTTGAATAGGTTTGGCATGACAGAATGCAATCCTCTTACTACTCCAATGGAACAAAACTTAAAGCTCACATCTATTGAAGGAAAAGAATTTGAGGATGCAACAAAGTATAGACAACTTGTAGGAAGTCTCAACTACCTAACTACTACCAGACCAGACATTTCGTTTGCTGTTGGAATCCTCTCTAGGTTTATGCAAAATCCTTGTGAGGGACATTGGTCTGCTGCAAAAAGAGTTCTAAGGTACTTGAAGGGAACTCAAGACCTTGGAATCAAGTATACACAGGTGGACGACTTCAGCTTGATTAGATACTCTGATTTAGACTTCGACGGAGATAAAGAAACTGGGGTATCTACTTCAGGATATGCTATGAGTCTTGCATCAGGAGCTGTCTCCTGGAGATCACGCAAACAATCAGTTCTAGCAGATTCCACAATAGAAGCAGAATATGTGGCAACAACTGAAGCAACAAAAGAAATTATGTGGCTCAGGAAAATTCTTGAAGATTTGCAGGGAAAACAAGTACAATCAACTCCACTCATGATTGACAATACCTCTGCAATAAAGTTGGCGAAGAACCCAAAGTTCCATGATTGAACGAAGCACATCATTACTAAGTATCATCTGATTTGACATCATGTTGAGGCCAAAACAATCCATCTCCGTCATTGTTCCACTAATGAGCAAATTGCAGACATCTTCACCAAAGTGCTTGGAAGAGAAAAGCTTGAACGATTTAAAATGATGCTTGGACTCACCAACATCCCTTCAGATTAAGGGGAGGAATGTTGACACCTAATCCTCATGATTGGGTGAGTATAATGTAAATAGATAAATAAGTAATATGAACAGTCATCGGGAGATGAATTGAACAGTCTCTCCCTCATGTATTTAATGAAGACCTACTTGAAGGAATAAACACGAATCATTTTTGCCTTGAGGAGTTACTGCCTGGCCTGACAGAACTTCGCAATCTGGAAGGCCAAAATCTTATTAGTGCTTGATAGGAATCATGTCAAGAACTTTTCCTCGAAGACAATAGCTATCCCAGTCGACCCAAATGATGATGACAAGTACGAAGAGGTAATGGCGAGGGCCAAGTGCATTATCTTTGACGAGGTCATGGATCATGTGGTACCACATATAGCCGAGAAGGAAACAACAGGAGAGATGTGGGAGGCTCTCAAGAACCTGTACCAACATACTTCTGTGCAGAGAAGAATGCTGCTTGAGAATCAGATGAGGTTGTATTAGATGAAGAAGGGTCAAACAATTGACTCCTTCCTCGGAGAACTGAATGAGATCCGAGATCAGTTGAATGCTATAGGAGTGACACCGGATTAGGAGCTTATGGTGAGTACAACCCTGAATGCTGTCTCAGAAAAGTGGGAAGTGTTTGTCCAGAGCATCCTGGGCAGAGGGACTCTCCTACCTTGGAACGAGATGTGGGCAGCTCTTCGCCAGGAAGAGATCAGACGACAATCAAAGACAGGTAGCAGCAGCAAAGGGATCGAGGTCAAGCAGGAGGAGGAGGATGTGGCCCTAGAATCTGAGGGAAAGCAGGAGAAGCGGAAGAAGAAAGATCTCTCCAAGATCAAGTGCTTCCACTGTGGGGAGATGGGTCATTATGCGACCCAGTGCCCAAGGAAGAAGAGTAAGGGAGAGTCTTCCGTGACAAAGGTAGCGCTAGCATAGGCAGAGAAGGAAGTTTTGACAGATGATGACTATGCCATGGGTGCACATGCACCACTTGAGCGGAAGTGGGGAGACATCTAGTTGTAGTTAGGTGGACTACATGCGATGAGGGGTATGATCCTTGAGGTATCTAGCCTCTTGGATTAGACCTTGCTATGGGAGCCCCGGCGAGGAGTAGCAGGATTGGCTGAGTGGCTAGAGACGGATGTGGATGGAGCGGCAGAGAGAGCTACAGTGCAGGAGTCTCGAGACATCGCAAGGCTAGCAGGTTGCAACAGTGCGAGAGGCACAGGAGTGTTGCACCAGTGCAGGATGGCATAGAGGTGTGCAACGGTGCGAGATGTAAGGAGTTGTTGCAACAGCACAGAGGTTAGAGAGGGAGCACTTGTTAGTGACAAAGGGAGCTTCAGCATCAGTGGGTGTCTCTAGCCCAAAAGGGAGGTCAGTTGGGAGATCAGTTACCTACTTCTGAGTAATTGAGTTGCAGTGCAGCAGTGGGTAGCACGATGCAACATGATAAGAGGAGGTGCAGTGCAGATGCAGTGCTGGGAGGAAGGACCAACAACAACACGGATGGAGAGGGAGCTGTCGTACAGATGTAGCAGTGGCAGTGGCAGAACCATGGGCAACAGTACAGGATGCAGCAGTGTAGAGGATGTTGGGCAAGAAGGCCTAGCATCAGCACAGGTACCGATGCTAGATGATCAGAGTAATACTTAGTGAGGAGTATTGCTAGAGCACAGTCCTCGCTAAGAGGGAGTGTTGATTTGGGGTAGCATCGGATGTGCTCTAGCCACTAAATTTGGTGGAGAGATTGGGGCACATGAAATCTCGAAACCCAAAAAAGGTTTGGGCAGATTCTAAACAGATTAGGGGATATTAAAATAATTAATATTTTTAATGGAGTCCCTAAGTCTAAACTTAGGGAAAATAAAATATTAATGTGTATTAATATGAATTTGTGTTAGAGTGGTCCAAAAGACATGGATCAAGGCAGATCTAATCTTAGCCGTTGATTAGGGATTTAATCTCGACCGTTGAGATTTCAACAGGAAAAGTATAAGAGGAGGCTTGAGGGTCACTTGGAGAGTACACCAGATGGTCAGTCATTCTATTGTCTAGAGCGGGATTTGCTAAGAGAGATAGAATTAGTGATTGCGAGAGCAGTTGAGGAGCATTGAGTACAGAAAAACAAAGAAGGTAGAGATTGTGTCGTGAGAGTAGCGTAGCAGCCAAGGAGGGTGATGCAGAGCCAGCAAGGGCTCACTCTCGGCCACGCAGAGGCAGCCAAGCGTTGTGCAGAGCACCAGAGGGGCCAGCGCAGCTGACGCAGAGGCTCCTAGAGCTGACATAGGGCCTCTTGGGGCTGACACAGGCCATGAAAGGCTGACGCAGGGCCAACGTGAAACAAAGAGGGGCTGACGCAGTCTAGATTACGCAAACACTAGGGTTGCAGGAGTAGTTTTGTCCTGAAGAGCTACCGGAAGGAATTTTCGGGGTTTTAGCTAGGAGATTTCTCTCTAACTGTGAGGTATAACTGCTAAGGAAATTCTCTGTTGGGTAGGCCAGTTTTGGCACCCAGATTGTACTCTGATATTGCTTAATAAGAAAACCCTCAGATAGCTGCACTGGTTTTCCCGCATTAGGTTTTTCCGGGGACATTGGTCCAAAAATAATGGTGTTATGTGGTGTGTTTGTTCTTGTTTCTTTTAGGTGCTGATCTGTAATATGTTGAGCATGCACTAGTGTTTATTTTCAGTATTTACTTTGTAAATAACTTGTTAAATAAAAAATAACAAGTAGGTAGGAATAAATAAGAAAAAGTGCATGAAGGGTTTCTAACTAAGGAAAATTAGAAACTTCAACAACCCTTGGCCTTCTCTCTTCTACGACAAAAACTTGATTGTCCTCTCGCCCTTCTTGCTCCTTCGTTGCGGCTCATTTTGCTACCTTTAAGAGAGAATTTGTCCTTCACTCTGTTGTCCATTAGGCTCTCCATTGGCTCTATTTATATTTGTCCTTAGGTCTTCTTAGGAAGCCTTCCTTTTCTTAAAGAGCCTTCCAATTTAAACTTAATAATATGTAATGTCGCCAATTTTTGATTTACCGTTTGAGGGGGTTAGCAGAGACCCTTGAGTTGTGCTTGCAGTTTTAGGAGAGATGGGTGAAGTGGGTCCCACGCTCAAGTGGGGGCCACAAGGAGGCCATGCGCACCAATGGAGAGAGAAGTGCGACTTTGGGAGGGAATGTTGGGGCCACCAAGGAGGTTATACGCACCAAGAGGGGAAAATCGAACTCCTAGTGGAATGTGGCGACCACCAAAGGAGGCACTTCAAACCTCAAGGAAGGGGGACGAGTTAGTGGATTGTGGGGGCCACCAAGGGGGGACAAAGGGCCCATGACTATATAAGGCAACAAGGAAGCATTTCTCAGTATCTTTTAACTATAACACTTCAGAAATCATCTTCTCTTGGAGTAGTTCAGCTCAAGGGTTTGGAGCGCTGATTAGCACAAGGATTTCGAGTGAAATCTAACCTAGTTTCGGAGAACTGCGAGTGTCTCCCTGGTTAGTAATTAGAGGCGTCCATTACAGTGCCCCCATTGAACTTCAAATTCACTAGGAATTCATGGGTGCGAGTTTCTTGGGCGTGGTGGCAGCGATAGAGAGGCCTCACGCAAATCTTGGAGAAAGAATTGAAGGGCAGGATTTTCAGGGAAAAGTCACTCATTCGGAGGAGGAAATTTTGAGAGAGATCTTGTAGGAGTGCTAGGCTAAATTGGAGGGCCGAATTCACACTTTTTTGACTGAGCATAGAAGAGGACTATGCAGGCTTGCGTAGGCAGTTAGTGAGTGGAGTTGGGATTTGATGCGGGGTTGAAGAATGGACCCTTTCTGAGTGATTTTCAGTGGATTTTTGGAGGATTCCAGCAGTGAAGAGTGAGGGCTGTTTAAGCCTTCCATTTCAGCCACATTTCCGCTTCAACTGGCCAGTTGGGCAACTCACACTTGTTGGGAGGCAATTTCAACACCTGGGTTCAGCCCAAGCCATTTCTAGGTTTTTTTGGGTTTTAGGAGTAGTGAGTGTGGCTGAAATTTTAGAACTTTTTGAGTAGTATTTAGGACCGAAACCCATGTTCCAGCGAGTAGTCAGGAATAGATTATTTTTGGACAGTGCACATTTCATTGTTCTAGGTCATTCCCCATTTGGGGTTGAGATATATCATCTTGGTTTTGCATAGCTTGCTTGGCAAGCGCAAATTCTATCCTTCCATCTCATTCTATGTACCCAGTTCACCATCATTAATAAAATGGCTCAAAATAGTCTACTGGTGTCCTTTGTGTTTTAATTTTGGGATTGCATTCTTTGTTTACTTGTTCAGAGTTACTGTTTGGGTATACGCTAGTGGTTTTTCCGTTAGGAATATTATAGAATAAATTAGAAGATTAGATGTCTTTCCTTAGGTTCCAAGCCCACTCACTTTGGGTCCAAAACCCCAAACTTAGGTGCAAGGCCCACACAGTCACTTTGTTGGTATTTCTCTCTCACAATCCTAGCACCAAGGGCATGTGAGAGTACCTCTCAATGGTACCTAATCTCAACGGTTTGACTATAGTAGGTATGTCTTTGAGTGCATTGACACAAAGAAGAGACAAAAGCAGTTGAATGATCTTGCTTTTGTGCAATATAACCTTAGGCTAAGGCACGACCAATTGAGGAATAAAACAATTGATGTAGATCCCATTGTGTTGGAATATATTGATCCCTCTTTAGAATGGATTGTGGAAATTTGATTGACAACATCTTGGGATGATGACTTGGGGTGTATGGAATCTAATCCATAAGGTATAGAAGAGGTTCTAGGTAATTAGAATTGATAGCCTTGGAGGATCTAGGTAGAAACCAGAGGATGAGGTAGTTGGTGATATTGGTGATGAGGGTCCCATTATAAGGTATAATTTTTATGATGCTATATTTATGAGAAAAATTTGCATATTTAATGTCTAATGGTTTAGCATTATATCAATATACAAGAGTCTTTCTCTCTCTCTCTCTTTATATATATTAAAATATATATATTAATCAATTGGTTCTTCAACTTAGTTTTCTGGCTTGTCTGTAGCTGATCCTTACTTGTTCTGTGTAATGATCATAAATAGGAATACAAGTGATATAAAACAAATAATCTGTGCAACAAATTATAAAAACGAAATACACATTAAACATCCATAGAAAAGGTGCAAATATGGAACTGTTGAGCCATCTTATTACTTTTCTGAAGGCAAACTACAATGGATAACAAGATGGTGCACCTGGGCTTGTCTCAATGGACAAGCATGACCAAACCCAGGTGAGAAAATATCTGAACTGAAGGCTGTCCAACCACTGCATCAATCTGCACTGTGCTGCCCCAAAAACTGCTTTTCTGCTGAAGTTCGAATGGCTGAAAGGTCCATTTCCTATGCCTAGAATTTTATATGCTTTTATCCCCGGACTCCTTGGCCTAAACCCAGAAAAACCCATGAAGGGTTTTGGCTGGTTTAGACTTCTGAAATTCGACCCCCTTGGAGCCCAACTTTAGCTGCAATTGCAAAACTCGGCCTGCTAGAAAGTGCTTGTAAATCCTTCCGGAAATGGTCCCGGTCTATGGTACCTGCTCCCAAGCTCCACAAAAACTGCTAGAATGGCCTTTGCGCTGTCCCCTAGCCCAACAATTCAAACTACTGGAATGTTGGCTCTACTGGCTATAAAACTCACCAAGAATGCTAGCCTATTGCTGCTCCTCTTAGTCTCCCGGCAAACACTTGATCTCTGATGGCTCCTAGCTCCCTCTACGTATTCTCTAGCTGCCTAGAAATACGTACTCCTTGGTCCGCGTTGAATGATGGTGCTATCTCACAATCCCAGAACTCCTGAAAAACTTGTGGAACTGCCTCGCTATGGCGGGCATGGATGGTCCCCCGAAGTGGAGGTTGAATCTCCCGCTTGAGAGATTCGTGGCTAAACAATCGGTTGACTTAGCTAAACAACAGAGCGAACAATCAAGTAGTTTTGTTTTGCAAAATGTAAGAATGAAACCCAAAATGAGAGCTGCTTCCTCCTTATAACTCCTTGGGCCTCCTTAGCCTCATGTGGGCCCCTCAATCCAGCTATTGACTTTCCCTCGAAGTTATTTGAATGGGCAAATTCGAACTCTCATGTGGGTGGCCCCCACATTCCACTAGCAACCAAATAAAGTCGAATTGCCTCCTAAGTCCCTAAGTCAAATATGATGGGTTCTCTTCCTTAGCCAAAATTGTGCAAAA
Source organism: Pinus tabuliformis (assembly GCA_031772625.1). Classification (NCBI taxonomy): domain Eukaryota; kingdom Viridiplantae; phylum Streptophyta; class Pinopsida; order Pinales; family Pinaceae; genus Pinus; species Pinus tabuliformis. The sequence continues at coordinate 870,370,743 of CM062819.1, forward strand.
TTGTGTAGCAGCACCTTGTAACAAATGTATTTGAGAAGGGAAATGACAGTCCTCCCCTCCCAAATGTTGCTTGCCGTCAAGCAACCTCAAAGTTTCGTGCTAGAATAGTGGCATTCTCATCCAGCAAGTTCTTGCAATGCACCAAAAACTCCCTGATGGTCTTGCTCCTCAGTTTCCTTTCCCTGCTCTCCAAAATGGCCTCTGGTTCCAAAATCAAGTGGCCCTCATCATCCAGTGGGGGTAGATCAACTGCTATTGTCACCTGTTGTACCAACACCTTTTTAAGGCATGAGCCATGAAAAACGTTGTGGATCCTGTCTCCTGAGGCAGCTCTAGCTCATAGGCCACCTCTCCAACTCGTCTAATCACCCGGTAGGGCCCATAGAAGCTTCGTTGTAGCTTCTTGACCTCTTTCTGCTTCAGTGTGGACTGCCTGTAAGGCTGCAACTAGAGGTATACTAAGTCTCCCTCCTCGAAGTGCCTCTCTGTCTTGTGTCGGTCTACGTATACTTTCTGCTGATTTTGGGCTGTCACTAAATTATCCTTGAGAGCCTTGAGGATATCTTGGCTCTCTTGGACCCAGTCTTTGGCCTTTGGGGCTCGACTGTCTCCAAAAACAATGTGAACAAAAGATAGTGCATCATATTCATATAGAGCCTGGAAAGGAGTCATACCAGTGGACATGTGGTGCGTGGTGTTGTAGCAGTACTCGCCCAGATGCAACGACTGAATCTAAGCACTTTGCTGACCAGTCACTTAGTTCCTCAGGTACCCCTCCAGCCACTGATTAACCCTCTTGGTCTGGCCATTTGTCTGAGGATGGTAGCTGGTACTAGGAGTGAGCTCAGTCCCTACCAATCTGAAGAGCTCATGCCAAAAGCCTCCCATGAACCTGCTGTCCCTGTCACTCACTATGTTCTTGGGGAGCTCGTGCAACTTGAAAATCTCTCGGAAGAACAATTTTGTAATATGTGTAGCCGTGTATCTGGTGGGGATGGCAAAGAAAATGGGCAAATTGGGTCAACCTGTCGACCACAATGTAGATGCAGTGCTTCCCCTGCACTATGGGGAGCCCTGTGATGAAATCCATAGAAATACTTTCCCATTTCCCCTTAGGGATGGGAAGTGGCTGTAGTAATCTTGGGGGGTGGATCAGTTCCCACTTGTTCCTCCGACATGCCTCACACTCCGGTATGTGTTGCAACACGTCCCCCTTGAGGCCCTTCCATGTGAATTCCCCTTGACTGCCATATAAGTTTTCTGGAACCCCTAGTGCTCGGATAATGGTGAATCATGTGATTCCTGGAGTACCCTCTCCCTCAACTATAAGTTGGGTACTAAGAAAATGTGCCCCTTGTAATAGATGACCTCATCCATCACTCGGTAATGCTCATCTGCTGGGTACCCTCCAATACCTCGCATACCCTCCTGTCCTTGGAGTACTTCACCAACAATTGAGCCTTCCAATCATGGCAGATGCTAATGAGGGATAACCCAGTTGGCCTTCGTGATAGAGCATCAACCACCACATTGTGCTTCCCCCGCACATACTCTATATCGAAGTCATAGGTCTGCACCTTGTTAACCCATCTTTGTTGTCTGTCATTGAGGCCCTGCTACCCCATTAAGTGATGAACACTGTTGTGATTAGTCTTTACTCGAAACCTGTTGCCCACCAAGTACCGACGGAATTTTGCCAATGCATGCATGATGGCCACTATCTCTTTGTCATAAAAGGAATATGATAGCTCGTGTGGTTGGAGCTTCCGACTCTCGAAAGCAATGGGATGCCTCTCCTGTGACAGTACTGCTCCAACTCTTACCCCAGATGCATGACACTCCACAGTGAATGGCTAGGAAAAATCTAGAAGTGCCAATACCGGGCAACTTCTCATCACCTCCTTGAGGCGGTCGAAGGAAACCTGTGCTCCAACAGTCCATGCGAAAGCGCCTCTCTTGGTCAAGTCAGTCAAGGGTGCTGTCAGTTGTGAGAACCCCTTGACAAATTTCCTATAGTAGGTGCAAATGCACAAGAAGCCCCTCAGCGCAGTCACATCTCGCGCTGCTAGCCAATCCCGGATGGCCCAAATCTTCTCCTCATGGACCTTCACCCCATCAGCACCAATGATATGACCTAAGTAGAGCATCTTTTTCAAACCAAACTCGCACTTGGAGAGCTTGGCATAAAACTGTTGCTCCTCTAGAATGCGTAGTACCTCCTCCAAGTGTTGGAGGTGCTCCTCCCATGTCTGGTTGTAAATCAGAATGTCATTGAAGAAAGTAGCACAAACCTCCTCAACTGTCCTTGGAAGACATGGTTCATGCATGACTGGAAGGTGGTCGGAGCGTTGGCAAGCCCAAATGGCATGACCAGGAACTCGAAGTGCCCATAGTGGCACCAAAACGCTGTCTTAGGGATATCCTGATCCATCACCTTGATCTGGTGGTACTCTGGACGCAGATCGATCTTAGAGAAGTACTTGGCTCCTCTAAGCTCGTCCATCAACTCATCTATGCGGGGAATAGGGTACCGGTTCTTCAGTGTCTTCCGGTTGCAGGCTAGGTAGTCAATGCACATCCGAAGGGTTCCATCCTTCTTCTCCACCAGTACCACTGTAGAAGCGAAGGGATTGGAACTTGGCCTAATATGGCCCAATGCTAGCAGCTCCTAGATGGCCTTATCTATCTCGTCCTTATAGGCCTTAGGATGCTTATAAGGGGTGGTGATCACTGCTTGCACACCTGACTCCAACTCAATAGTGTGCCCAAATCCCCTGTCTGGTGGCTGCCCTGGTGGAATGTCCCCAAACACCACTACGTACCTATCCAACAAAGCTTGTATGTTTGGTGGTGGGGGCTCAGCCTGTCCCCCAGCCTCTGAGATCCTCAGCTCAACTTCGCATGCAATGACCCCATGTCACAGTTTTGCCTCTATCCTGTGGGTCGAAACTGTCTGAGGTGGATAAGACTGCATGCCTCTCAAAACTACCAGTTTTCCATTCGACCCAATGAACTCTGTCTCTGGCTTCCTCCAATCTATCGTGACTCGCCCAAGGGAATACAACCACTGGACACCCATCACCACGTTGGTGTGTGGCACATCGACCACAAAGAAATGGTCCGTCATCGAGTAGTTCCCCATAACTACTCTCAAGGAAGGCACATATCTAGTGCACTGTATGGTATGGTCACCTTGTACTAGGACTGAAAAGCCCTCGAACTCAGCTGTGGTGAGGCCCCTCCTCTAAATCAACTGGGCATTTATGAAATTGTGGGTAGCCTCATTGTCAACTAGAATTGACACCCTCTGCCCTTGTACAGTGCCTCTGTTCCTCAGTTTCAAAAATTTGGGAATCCCGCATATGGAAGCACGGACTCCTCCAGCTAGGGGAGGGGATGCCCCACCCTGTGGAGGTGGTGGCCCTCTATTTGCCGGACTCTCACCATCTGCCACACCACAATCTTGCTCCACCTCGTCCTCCTGGTCACTGTCAGAAAAAACCTCAATATAGTGTGCTCTATTGGCAGTGCACCGATGGCCTGGTGCTCAGGGCTCCTTGCATGTGAAGCATAACTTCCTCTTCCTGAGGTCCTTTCATGTCTCATCATCTAACTGCCCCCTCCCCTGTGTGGTCCTCTGAGATGGAGGTCTAGTCTCATGTCCCTTCTCAAATGTATGAGTCACAGGGTCCAACACCACATTTTTGGCATCATTTTTGGTTTAGGAGGGCCCTACATGTAGAACTTAGGAACTATAGGGAATTCGACTTTATTTCTGGCACCTAGTGGAATGTGGGGGCCACCCACATGAACAATTCAAACTTGGCTTTTGGATGAGCTTGGAGGGAATCGAATAAGTGGAAGGAGGGGCCCACATGAGGCTAAGGGGGCCCAAGGTGATAAAAGAGGAAGGAGCTCTCATTTTGGGGCATCTTAATCATTTTACAAACAAACTCATCTTTGCATGCTCTGCTGCTTAGCGAGTCTACTGGTTATTTAGCCATGAATCTTCCAAGCGGGAGATTCAACCTCCACTTCGGGGGACCATTCGTGCCCGCCCTAGGGAGGCTGTTCCACAGGGATTTAGGAGGTTCCAGCATAGTCATACACTACATCCAGCCACGCAGAGAAGGAGACTGCGTATTTCTTGGGCAGCCAGAAATACACAGAAGGAGATTGAGCTAGTAAGGAGGTCCATAGCTTGCTAGGAGTTCCGAAAGCTGGAAAGGCTATTAGTTGAGGACATTTTCGCTGGTTTTACAGCCAGCTTGACAGGTATTGCAACAGTACGATTTTCTGGGCAAAGGGATTGCGCAGAGGCTTTTGGCAACAAATTCGTGGTGCTTGAGAGAGCAATCATCCGGGCCAAGAATCATCCGGGGAGCAAGGAGTCAGTTAGCAAAGGTGAACCCAACATTCTAGGGGTGTTTTTAGAGTGATTTGTTGGCTATTTCCTGCAAGTCGAATTTGGCAGCGACAGATGGGGAGGAGCTCCAAGGAGGCCGAAATTCCAAAGTAAAAACTAGAGAAATTCTCTTCTGGGTTTTGTCGAAGGAGTTCGAGCCTGAAAGGGTATAAATTTCTAGGCAGTTTTTGGGCACATTCCAGCAGGTCGAAGTTCAACAGGGTAGTAATTTTACTGGGACAACGCAGTGCCGAGTGGTACAACAACTGGGCAGCCTTTAGCTTAGCTATTCCATCACCTTGGGTTTTGTCAAGCTTGTCCTTGAGACAAGCCCAGGTGCACCACTCCATTTTATATTGTACCTATGCTCTCAAATTTTATAATATATGGGTCAACAGTTCTAGATTTACAGTGTTTTCATGGATGTATAATGCATGTTTTTAATTTTATGCTATTGCACTGCTTATTTGTTTAAATATCACTCATATTCCTGCATAGGAACATTACAACGTTATTAGAGCCTAGTTCTTGGCTCAACTGTGGGGTTTGTTTCCTATGAGAGGAGAAGACCAACAGAACATCACTTACCGGAGGTAGAGGTACAGGAGCAGAGAAAGGGAGTTAGAAATTATTCCTGATACGGAGGAAAGAGGGAAAGCAGACTCCAGAGAAGAGGAAATGGCAGAGCCCAAGAGTAGGGAGGAGATGGCTTTCGATAGCCTCCTGAGGGCCTTGAGTGACTTGGCCAAGGGGCATAGGGACATGCTGGAGGAGATAAAGTCATACAACAGAGACAGGGCCACACCTAGAGGTTTTTTATGTGGAGAAACTTCCGGGGCCTCTCAGCCTTTCGATCACCGCTCACCAGCAGCGCAACGCCCTTCAGTTAGTGTGCCAACTAGGGCTAGACTACCCTCTTTCGTGCCAGTGGCACAAATCGAACTAGCAAGGGAGGAAGACACCCCTCAGATGAGGGATTACTTCAGAGATTACTGCAAGCTCAAGCAGAGTGAGAGGAGCAAGGGGTACAGAGGACAAGAGACCCAAAACTATGAGCTGCAGAGAACTATAGGGAGGATGTATTTCCCTACATTTAATGGCACTGCTAAGTGCACAACCGGGGCTTGGGTTGAAAAGATGGACACATACTTTCAACTCAACCGGATGACAGAGCAGGCTGCCATTAAGATGGCAGCGCTGCAGTTGGAGGGGGAAGCCCATGATTGGTGGTTTCATGGCTTGACCACTTTGGGGCATGCCCAGATAGTTTCTTATGAGGACTTCACTCGGAGGGTGGTGGAGCGATTTAATCAGAGGGATTTGGAGGCATCTTTTAAGGAACTAACACAATTGTGCCAAACAGGCAACCTAGAGCAGTACTTCTTAGACTTTCTGTGTGTGCCAGTGATGGTCCTGGATATGTTTGAGGCAAGGAGGGTATACACCTTCATTGAGGACTTGCTTGAGCCCTTGCGTGGACTGGTGAAGTCACGTAGACCCTCCACGCTGCAGGAAGTGATTGTGTTCGCCAGAGATTTACAGGGGGCCATCCCCAAGACCAGAGCGCCATTTCCTGCACGGACCCCTTTTCCACAAAAGGGGCATGAGACTAGACCCCCACCACTGAGGACCACAGAAGGGAGGGGGTAGTTAGATGAGGAGACGTGGAAGGACCTCTGGAGGAGGAAGCTGTGCTTCAGATGCAGAGAGCCTTGGGCATCCTGACCATAGATGCACTCCACGTAGAGCACATTACATTCAGGTTTTTTCTGACAGTGACCAAGAAGACGAGGTGGAGCAGGATTGTCGTGGGATAGATGGAGAGAGTCCGACGGACAGAGGGCCACAAACACCACCTCCATAGGGAGGGGCATCTCTTGCCACATCAGGAGGAGTCCTTGCTTCTTTATGCGGGATTCCTAAGTTTTTGACACTCAGGATCATAGGTGCGGTACAGGGACAAAGGGTGCTGGTGTTGGTGGACAGTGGGGCTACCCACAATTTCATAGATGCACAACTGCTCCAGAGGAGGGGCCTCACCACAACAGAGTTTGAGGGGTTCTCAGTCCTAGTACCAGTTGACTATACCATCAAATGTACTAGATACGTACCCTCCTTGACAGTAGTTATGGGAAACTACTCGTTGACAGACCACTTCTTTGTGGTCGATGTGCCAGACACAACGTGGTGATGGGTGTCCAGTGGCTGTATTCCCTTGGGTGAGTCATGACAGATTGGAGGAAACTTGAGATGGGAGTTCATGGGGCCAGATGACAAGCTGGTGGTATTGAGAGGCATGCAGTCTTATCCACCTCAGACAGTTTCGGCCCACAGGATGGATGCAGATCTTCAGCATGGGGACATTGCATGGGTAGTCGAGTTGAGGATCTCAAAGGTTGGGGGACAGGCATAGCCATCACTAGCAGACATACAGGCTTTATTGGACAGATCCGTGATAGTGTTCAGGGACATTCCACCAGGGCAGCCACCAGATAGAGGGTTTGAGCACACCATTGAGCTGGAGCCGGGTATACAGGCAATTATCACTACTCCTTACAAGCACCCCAAAGCCTATAAGGATGAGATAGAGAAGGCCATCCAGGAGTTGCTGGTGTTCGGCCATATTAGGCCAAATTCCAGTCCTTTCGCTCCTTTCGTAGCGCTGGTGAAGAAGAAGGATGGAACCCTCCGGATGTGTATCGACTATCGAGCCCTTAACCAAAAGATTCTTAAGAATCGGTACCCCATTCCCCACATTGATGAGTTGATGGATGAGCTTAGAGGATCCAAGTACTTCTCTAAGATTGATCTATGTTTAGGGTACCACCAGATTAGATTACGGGATTAAGACATCCCGAAGACAACGTTCTGGTGCCACTATGGGCACTTTGAGTTTTTGGTCATGCCATTTGGGTTGACCAACGCTCCTGCCACATTCCAGTCTTACACGAACCATATCTTTCAGGGACAGGGGAGGAGGTTCGTGCTAGTGTTCTTCGATAACATCCTGATCTATAGCCGGATGTGGGAGGAGCACCTCCAACACTTGGGGAGGTACTGCGCATTTTGGAGGAGCAACAGTTTTATGTCAAGCTCTCCAAGTGCGAGTTTGGATTGACAAAGATGCTTTATCTTGGGCACATCATTGGAGTAGATGGGGTGAATGTTCACGAGGAGAAGATTCGGGCCATTCGGGATTGGCCAGTACCCTGAGATGTGACTACACTGAGGGGCTTCTTGGGCATTTGCATTTACTACAGAAAGTTTGTCAAATGATTCTCATAGCTGGCAGCACCTTTGAGCGACTTGACCAAGAAAGGGGCCTTCGCATGGACTGATGGAGCACAGGCCGCCTTTGATTGCCTCAAGGAGGTGATGAGCAGTTGCCCTGTTTTGGCACTCCCAGACTTTTCCTAGCCATTGACGGTGGAGTATGATGCATCTGGGGTAGGAGTTGGAGCCGTATTGTCACAAGAGGGGCATCCCATAGCTTTCGAGAGTCGGAAACTCCCACCGCATGAGCTGTCTATTCCATATACGACAAGGAGATGCTGGCCATTCTGCATGCATTGGCCAAGTTCTGCCAGTACTTGGTGGGCAACCGGTTTTGAGTGAAGATTGATCACAACAGTCTTCAACATTTCATGGGGCAGTAGGGCCTCAATGACAGGCAGCAGAGATGGGTTAGCAATGTGCAGGCCTATGATTTTGACATTGAGTATGTGCGAGGCAAGCACAACGTGGTGGCCGATGCTCTATCCAGGAGACCAACTGGGTTATCTCTCATGAGCATCTGCCAGGATTGGAAGGCTCAACTGTTGGTGGAGTACTCCAAGGATAGGAGGGCATGCGAGGTGCTGGAGGGGACACATGCAGATGAGCGTTACCGTGTGATGGATGAGGTCATCTATTACACAAGGCGCATTTACTTTGTGCCCAACTCGCAGTTGAGGGAGAGGGTGATCCAGGCAGCTCACGATTCACCACCATCTGGACAACAAGGGTTACAAAAGACTTACATGGTTGTTCGGGAGAGGTTCACGTGGAAGGGCCTCAAGGAGGACATGCTGGAGCACATACGGGAGTGTGAGGCCTGCCAGCGGAACAAGGGGGAGCTGACTCACCCTGTAGGGCTACTACAACTACTTCCCATTCTGGAGGGGAAATGGGAAAGTATTTCGATGGATTTCATCACCGGGCTCCCCATGGTACTAGGTAAAGATTGCATATATGTAGTGGTCGACAAGTTGACCAAATTTGCCCACTTCTTCGCCATCCCCACTAGGTACACGGCTGCACAGATTGCCGAGTTGTTCTTATGGGAGGTGTTCAGGCTACATGGGCTCCCCAAGAACATTGTGAGTGACAGAGACAACAAATTCATGGGTTGCTTTTGGCGAGAGCTCTTCAGGTTGGTTGGGACGAAGCTCATTCCTAGCACTAGTTATCACCCTTAGACAGACTGTTAGACGAAGAGGGTCAACCAGTGGTTGGAGGGGTACCTGAGGAACTATGTGACAAGTCAGCAGAGGACGTGGATTCAGTGGTTGCACTTGGGTGAGTTCTGTTACAACACCACGCACCACATGTCAATTGGTATGACTCCTTTCCGTGCCCTCTATGGATATGATGCACTAACTTTTGCTGATATTGTTTTCGGAGACAGTCGGGCCCCAAAGGCCAAAGACCAGGTCCAAGAGAGTCAAGATATCCTCAAGGCTCTCAAGGATAATTTAGCTTCAGCCCAAAATCAGCAAAAACTGTATGCAGATTAACATAGTATACAGAGGCATTTTGAGGAGGGGGACTTAGTATACCTTTGATTGCAGCATTACAGATAGTCTACGTTGAAACAGAAGGGGGCCGAGAAGCTACAACCACGCTTCTCTAGGCCCTACCAGGTGATTAGGCAGGTTGGAGAGGTGGCTTATGAGCTAGAGCTGCCTCTGGGGAGTAGAATCCATAACGTATTTGATGTTTCATGCCTGAAGAAGGTGTTGGGACAACTAGTGATAGTAGCGGCTGATCTAACCCCATTGGATGATGAGGGCCATTTGGTACTAGAGGCCATTTTGGAGAGCAGGGAAAGGAAACTGAGGAGCAGGACCATTAGGGAGATCTTGGTATGCTGGAAGAACTTGCCGAATGAGGATGTCGCCTGGGAAGGTGAGCACACACTGGAGCACCCAACTTTGAGGTTGCTTGTGGGCAAGCAACATTTGGGAGGGGAAGACTATCATGTCCCTTCTAAAATGTATTAGTCACAGGGTGCAGCACCACATTTTTGGCATCATTCTTGGTTTAGGAGGAGGGCCCCACATGCAGAACTTAGGAAGTATAGGGAATTCGACTTTATTTCTGGCAGCTAGTGGAATGTGGGGGCCACCCACATGAATAATTTGAACTTGGATTTTGTATGAGCTTGGAGGGAATTGAATTAGTGGAAAGTGGGGCCCATATGAGGTTAAGGGGGCCCAAGGTGATAAAAGAGGAAGGAGCTCTCATTTTGGGACATCTTGATCATTTTACAAACAAACTCATCTTTGTACGCTCTGCTGCTTAGCGAGTCTACTGGCTGTTTAGCCACGAATCTTCCAAGCAGGAGATTTAACCTCCACTTTGAGGGACCATCTATGCCCTCCCTAGGGAGGCTGTTCCACAGGGATTTCTTAGGTTCTAGCATAGTCATACACTACATCTAGCCACACAAAGAGGGAGACTGTATATTTCCTGGGCAACCAGAAATACGTAGAAGGAGATTGAGCCAGCAGGAGGTCCATAGATTGCTGGGAGTTCCGAGAGCTGGAGAGGTTGTTGGTTGAGGACATTTTCGTTGGGTTTTACAGCCAGCTTGACAAGTATTGCAGTGGTACAATTTTCTAGGCAGAGGGATTGCGCAGAGGCCTTGGGCAACAAATTCTTGGTGCTTGAGAGAGCAGTCATCCGAGCCAAGAATCATCCGGGGAGCAAGGTGTTAGTTAGCACAGGTGAACCCAACATTCTAGGGGTGTTTTCATAGGGATTTGCAGGCTATTTCCTGCAAGTAGAATTTGGCAGCAGCGGCTAAGGAGGAGCTCCAAGGAGGCCGAAATTCCAAAGTCAAAACCAGAGAAATTCCCTTCTGGGTTTTGTCGAAGGAGTCTGAGCTTGAAAGGATAAAGATTTCTACGTAGTTTTTGGGCACATTCCAGTAGGTCGAAGTTCAACAGGGCAACAATTTTACTCGGACAACGCAGTGCTGAGTGGTGCAGCAACTAGGAAGCCTTCAACTCAGCTATTCCATCACCTGGGTTTTGTCAAGCTTGTCCTTAAGACAAGCCCAGGTGCACCACTCCATTATATATTGTACTTAGGCTCTCAGATTTTATAATATATGGCTCAACAGTTCCAGATTTACAAAGTTTTCATGGATGTATAATGCATGTTTTAAATTTTATGCTGCTGCACTGTTTATTTGTTTAAATGTCACTCATATTCCTACATAGGAACATTACATGCCCCTTTTGTGGAAAAGGGGTCCGTGCAAGAAAAGATGCTCTAGTCTTGGGGATGGCCCTCGGTAGATCTTTGGTGCACAACACTGCCTCTTGTAGTGTGGAGGATTTGCGTGACTTCACCTGTGCACACAGGGGCTCAAGCAAGCCCTCAATGAACGTATACACCCTCCTAGCCTCAGATAGATCCGGAACCATCATTGATACTCACAGAAACTCTGAGATGTACCGCTTGGGTTGCCTGTTTGGCGCAGTTGGGTCAGCTCTTTGAAATGGGCCTCTGGATCTCTCTGTTCAAAATGCTCCATCACCGTCCTAGTGAAGTCCTCATAAGAAGCCATGTGGGCATGCCCTAGGGTGGTCAAGCCATGAAACCATCAATCATGGGCTTCCCCCTCCATGTGCAGCGTGGCCATCTTGATGGCTTCCTGCTCTGTCATCCGGTTGAGTTGGAAGTAGGTGCCCATCTTCTCAACCCAAGCCCTAAATGTGAACTTGGAAGTGCCATTGAAAGTAGGGAAATACATCCTCCCTATGGTCCTCTGCAGCTCGTAGTTCTGGGTCCCCTGTTCTCCATAACCATTGTTCTTCTCACTTTGCTTGAGCTTGCAGTAATCTCTGAAGGAGAGAGCTTCCTTAAAGTCTTCATCGATAGTCTTCCACTCTCTTAAATAGTCTCCCATTTGAGGGGGGTCTCCTCCCCTTGTAGCTTCGATTTGTGCCACTGGCATGAAAGAAGGCAGTGTAGCACGAGTTGACCCACTGGCTGATGGGTGCTGTGCTGCTGGTGAGGGTGATCGAATGGCTGAGAGGCCCCAAAAGTTTCCCAAAACAAAAACCCTCTAAGAGTGGTCCTCTCCCTGTTCTGCAACTTGATCTCTTCCAACATGTCTTTCTCGCCCTTGGCTAAGTCATTCGGGGCCCTTAGGAGGTTGTCGAAAGCCATCTCTTCCCTGGTCTTGGGTTCCACCATGTCCTCCTCTAACATTGCTTTCCCTCTGTCGTCCATGTTTGGAGTAATCTCCAACTCTCTTTCTTTGCTTCAGTACCTCTACCTTCGGTAGGTGATGTTCTGCTGGTCCCCTTCTCTCATGGGAGACAATCCCCATAGCTAAGCCAAGAACTAGGCTCTGATACCACTGTAATGATCCTAAATAGGAATACATGTGATATAAAGCAAATAATCTGTGCAACAAATTATAAAAAGGAAATACACATTAAACATCCATAGAAAAGCTGCAAATATGGAACCGCTGAGCCATTTTATTACTTTTCTGAAGGCAAAATACAATCAATAACAAGATGGTGCACTTGGGCTTGTCTCAATGGACAAGCATGACCAAACCCAGGTGAGAAAATGGCTGAACTGAAGGCTGTCCAACTACTGCACCAATCTGCACTGCGCTGCCCCAAAAACTACCTTTTTGCTGAAGTTCGAATGGCTGAAAGGTCCACTTCCTATGCCCATAAATTTATATGCTTTTAACCCCGGACTCCTTAGCCTAAACCCAGAAAAATCCACGAAGGGTTTTGGCTGGTTTAGACTTCTGAAATTCGACCCCCTTGGAGCCCAACTTTGGCTACAACTGCAAAACTCGGCCTGCTGGAAACTGCTTGTAAATCCTCCCGGAAATGGTCCCAAAGTGCTGGGCTAACCCTTGTTATCAAATCCTTGACTCCCCGGATGGGCTTCCGGTCTATGGCACCTACTCCCAAGCTCCACGAAAACTGCTAGAATGGCCTCTATGCTGTCTCCTAGCCCAAAAATTCGAATTGTTGGAATGCTAGCTCTGTTGGTTGTAAAGCTCAGCAAGAATGCTGGCCTATTGCTACTCCTTCAGCCCTCTAACTCTCCTGGCAAACACCTGATCTCTGATGGCTCCTAGCTTTGCGTATTCTCTAGCTGCCTAGAAATATGCACTCCTTGCTCCGTGCTGAATTATGGTGCTGTCTCACAATCCCAGAACTCTTGAAAAACTTGTGGAACTGCCTCTCTAGGGTGGGCACAGATGGTCCCCTGATGTCGAGGTTGAATCTCCCGCTTGAGAGATTCGTGACTAAACAGCTGGTTGACTCAGCTAAATAGCAGAGCGAACAATCAAGTAGTTTTGTTTGCAAGATGTAAGAATGAAACCAAAAATGAGAGCTGCTCCCTCCTTATAACTCCTTGGGCCTCCCTAGCCTCATGTGGGCCCCTCCATCCACCTATTCGACTTTCCCTCCAAACAATTCGAATGGGCCAATTCGAACTCTCATGTGGGTGGCCCCCACATTCCACTAGCAACCAAATAAAGTTGAATTGCCTCCTAAGTCCCTAAATCGAAAATGATGGGTTCTCTTCCTTAGCCAAAATTGTGCAAAATTGTGTAGCAGCACCCTGTTACAAATGTATTTGAGAAGGGACATGACATTTTGGCCTTGGTTCGGGTTTTGATAACTTTGGCTTTTGCTTTGGATTGTGCAATGTTACATGGACAAGAGGACTCGAGGTTAAAGAGAACCTTTTTCATGATTTATCAGTGCCATGGTCCATCATCCACCTAGCTTACTGTTTAGACACTAGAGTTTGTACCTGTAATTTTTTGTAATTTGAGGTTCATATGTGATCTTTGACATTCCCTTATTTTATTTTATAGTTTATACCCCTTTATTTTTTACTTTGGTGTTTTTTGGAGAAGAATTTTCATGAAATGAAAATGATCATACTTTGGTGATTTAAAAGTTTTATTCATGGTTTTTATTCGTGAAATTTTATAATGAGTATTTCTCGGGTACTAGTCAAACTGCTGCTCTCCAATTTGCCAGTTATTTCTCAGACTGAGTTATATGATTTTACATGTTGTTGTGTTGCTTGGCAACACTCCTAAATTACAACCAATGTTTATATTTGAGAATATCATAATACGTAGGGCATCCATTTTGAGGTTTGGGAACTGGCCATATAAGTTTGTTACATTCCCTAACCATGCAAGTTTTTCCATTTTGCAGACAATGCTTTGTTTTGATGATTACAAACCCTGAAGTTGTCTGAGTAGGAATGCATTGAACTCCTATATTATAATGATTGTTCTATTGTGATGTGTGCTTCAGCAGAGGGGAGAACTGGTCCCCAACATAAGATCATTATTCATGGAGTGATTACTTCTGTAATAGTGACCTTGTTGAAGGTGCTGTACATCACACACATTCTCATTGATGTTCACATTTTCTTGATCCTTAAAGCTAGAGCTCGAAAGCAGGATTAGGAATGCAAACAAGATTAAGCCCCTATTATTCTCAACTTGCTCTCTCGAACTGATAATCTTATTTACTTGATCTATCTTTCTTTGTCACCTCTTAATGTAGATTTGAAATTGACTTTATAGTCCTTTGCATTTACTATTGGATACCTGTTTTGGGTTTGATGGCTTCCCTGAATATTGAGCACTTTATCTTCTTTAGGTTATTGCAATACCATTGTTGGTATGTTTAACAGAGGCAGATATGAAAATGACAGTATTTTTCCCCTTTGTTGTTGAGTAAACAGGTGTCCTGATATAGTCTTGATCAATGGGGAAGACCTTACACCATACAGAGCAGCTAGCAAAAGGATAATGAATGTGCTCAGGCGGTTTGGCACACTAGAGAGGTACTTGCAATTATTTATTATTTATATGTGCCTTTTAGAATGCCAATTTGTTTTCTATCTCATTTTATATTGTAATGTAGGCAGCATTTATGACCATAGTTGTTCTCTTGTAAGGAAAACAGTATACATACATAATACTTTTGCATGGGATCCCATTGCAGGTCAGGATTGGATGAATGTGGATTAGATATCACATCTGAGACCATAAAGCGTGCTGCATTAGGAGTGTTTCAGAACAGTTTCATAGGTTTTGTAATTGGCAGCAATTCGGCAGGTGAGCTAGTAAAGGAGGGCTTGGCAGAAGCTAGAGTCTCTCCAAATGGAAGTAGCTTCAGAGACACAAGTCAATACCTAGTTTCTGAAGAACAATTTGAAGAGAGTAATGCTTCTGCAAGTAAGATCACTCCTGGAATTGAAAATGAGTTTAAGAGTGTTTCTTCTGAAGATGGAGATCTAATTATGGTTGGAAGCCATTTAGTAGCTGAAATCCGTGAAGCTGTGGAAAGAGAGACAGGGTTTCAGTGTTCTTGTGGAATCTCCTACAATGTATGTTTTTATCACTTTCACATATTCTTTTTGACAAAGATTATGGACTTTGAAGCCACTATATTTTGGTTGATTACTTTTGAAATATTCAGTGCTTTTCTAAGTCCCAGAATTTCAAGTCCTAGGTGACTAATGTTCTTCCAATCTCAATCAAACAAGTAGATTTCTGAATTTAATTAACGCTGAAATTAAATTTCAGACCATAGCATCGATCATACAATAGCCAAAAATTAAATAGCAGAAGCATAAAAATTAATTTCATACATACACAGGTAATACTCCTTCAAATCAGTGTTTCATTCCTTCAAAAACCTTGGAGGAAACCTCCACACACTGCCCAAAAAGGGCATTGCATAGTTACCGAAATTAACCTGAACTTTAGCTTCTTCAGGCTGCTACATATGTACACCTGTGGGATAAAACCAGAAACAATAGTTCTCTGCTGTATGGACTGTATGACAGCAGTACGACCTTGCTGTACAGATTCCATATGACTGCATGGACTTCCATATTGCTGTATAAGGCTTGTTCCATATGACTGTACGGAACTTTGGCTGCCCGAAAACACCTCTTTTCTGGCTGCCTGCACACTCTCCCTGTCGTTTACTCAACCTGCCCAACTGCTCACACGTTGAAAGCCTCTACCTGGATCTGTCTTTATACCTTTAGCTGAAAATTTATTTTTGAATTTACTCCTAATTTAAGTCATGGATGAGATACACTCTTAGACTGAATTGCTAAATATAAGGCTTTCACCTTTTTACTAAAGTGAATTACAAACAATAACTTTTCCAAAAATAGAATTACTTTTTGAGAATAAACTAACCAATTGTGAAAATTAAGGGAAATACTGATTCACCCCCTTTTAGTGTTTCCAACAATTGGTATCAGGGCAGGTTATTCTTGGAAGTTTAACCGCTTGGAGGCAGATCCGTAGCATTGTTTGAGCCTGCAGTTTAAGATAAGATGCCTACTGATTCCGAAGAATATGTTAATTCCCTCAAAGACAAACTTCAAAAATTGGAATGGCATATGGATAGGAGCAAAGTAAATTATAATAGTCATAGTAGGGAACATAGAATGCTATAGGCTGAGAAGACGAAGATATACAATAACTGGAGATGTTCCATAGTTAAAATCGGCAAACTTCAGGATCAAATTAAAAACCAATAAACACCAGAAAATGATCGTAAACTTGATGAAGCAAAGAAGAAAGTGGATCATTTCAAAAGCATGCTGCAGGAGGCAAACAATAGGGAAAACACCTTGACAAGCCAACTTAAGGAAAAGGAAAAGGCAAGTAAATGGAACAAGTAGGATAAAGAACTTGGCAAGCAAATCACCTCCTTGAAGAGGGAACTTGAAGAGGCCAAAAGGACTGAGGAAGTCTTAAGAAGTAAAATGATGCAGAATGAAGAGGATTGCATAAAACATGAACAGGAAACTGTCACGTTGAGAGCATAAGTGGACAAGCTGAATCAAAGATTGAGGAGCTCGCAAGCCTTGGATGACATTCTCAATTGTCAAAGATCACCACTTATCAAGATGGTCTTGGATATGTTGGTGAGTCCTCATGTTGTAAGGATGAAGAGAAGTCACATGGCGAAGATGGAGAGAAGCCTCATGCCAAAGATGAAGAGATGCCATATATCAAAGATGAAAAGAAACCTCATGTCAAACATGAAGTGAAGCCCAAAGCCAAAGTTTTGCACAAATCAACCAACACCGAAGGGTGGAAGACCGATGCCTCAAGATGTCAAGGTGATGCATTCAAGATGCCAAATCATAGAAGAGCATTCAGAAGTGGACTGCAGCAAAGCCTTGGATATTCTCAAGGGCGAGACACCTTTAGAAGATCATCACTCTATATGCCCAAGTATGCAGGCACATTCTATGGTTATTTCTATGCATGTTCTAACTATGGGCATAAAATTGTAGATTACAGAGAATATAATAGGAGCATTGATAGAGGGTTTTAAACTTTTATCAAAGCCCTAGAGGTATATTTTCTGGAAGAGGAGAGAATCCCATATGCCTATGACAACAAAAGTTACAACACCTTTGCTCCATTATTCACACCAGATGTAGAGTGCTACCTATGTCATAACTTTGGCCATTTTGCACGAGATTGTAGAAGCAACTTGACGTGGACCTCACAAAGGAAGGAAAAGCATTCACTAGAGAAGAAGATAAGACCACCAGGGTTTGGCAAAGAAAACAAGTTTCATAATGAACTCTCACACAATTGGAAGACATGATGTAGCGAGAGAGCATAGTGTCAGGGGGAGCCTGTGTAATGGAAGAGATGATGTAGCAGGAAGGCACATTGTTTGGGGGAGCTTGTGTAACGAGAGAAATGATGCAGCAAGAAAGCACATTATCAGGGGGAGCTATATCACATGGAGATATCGTCAAGGACGCATCAACCACCCTTTTCCATTGATGTCAAACGAGGGGAGAATCTTGGAAAGAAACAAGGAGAAGAAGCATGAAGTCAAAGCGAGTTTATGCAACACGCCAGGTTATGATTAATGTGTTGACATCAATGACAAAAGGGAGATTGTTGAGTGTGTTGTCATTGATATCAAAGTAGGTGCAGGATGTCATAGTGGGTGCAAGATGTCATCATTGATGTCCTCGACATGTTGATTGTTATGGATGAGATGATGCATTGATGAAACCTTAGATCTAGGGTTTGGATTCCCTGGATGATGAGCACACCCCACACTTGTTGGAGATTTTTTAAGACTTGGATCATTGAATTTGTCTTTGAGACCCTTGATATTGGATTCTATTCATCATGAAGATTCTGTTGGTATATGGAGTACCATGAGAGCCCTCACGGTTTGAGAGTTATGCCGAATCAAAGATCGTGCACCTAGCTAGTGGTCCAAAGTCCCAATCAAGTTTGAATGATGTGGTAGTCAAATTATGTTGATAATTTAATTTGAAATTAAATAAGAAAGTGTGATGATGTGGTGAGGACCTTAAATATATTGTGGCTAAACATTGTGTTGAGGATAAACTAAGGTTTAATTATTTAATGGTCCAAAACATAAAGGAAATTTTGGCTCCAAGAAATTTGAATTCCAAATTGAAATTTCCCTCCTAAAAGATTAAGTCGATTGCCTTATTTGATGCCATCCAAAAAAAATATAAAGGCATCTCGTTTCATCTCTAGTGCAATGATTTGAACATACATCAATTCAAGGATCTAGCTCTGAGATTGGTGTTTCAGCCTTGCGGTTTTGATTTGAGAAACAACATAATTCTTTTGTGGGTTAATGGCTTATATTTTCTCTGGGCATGGGATTCGTTGTGTTTATATTCTTGGAGGTGGAGTCCAATGTATTGTATGAAAAAATTTCTGTTGCTTTGCTCTTAAACTTCTACACCAACGAAGGAGAAAACTTGTTGAAGGTTTCACCTACTTGTGACTTTCGGCCCACCATTAGGGTTTGTTCCTTGCATAGTTTAGACTTTTGAGACCTGATTCTCTTGGAACCAATATGAAGAAAGGTTGATTGATCTGTGGCACATATTAGTGTAAATCTTGAAGTAGAGGGACAAAAACATAATCTAGATTCATGGTATGATGGTATTTCTCTATTTAGTTGCATTCCCCTGATCTAGGCTACAATTTTTGGTTTGGTTTTATGTGATTTGTTGGAGTTCATATTCATTCTCCAGACATGGATTTTGTGTGAAATTAAAACCTTGCCATCTTCTACGACCTTAATCTCTAAGCAACCTAAATCTTTGTGGCTTGTACAATGGAGACGTTTATGGCACATATCTTGTCATTTGAGGCTAGCCCCTATTCTCATTGTGATTTGGTGAATTAGTTCTAGAGTTCCTCTGTTGGAGGCTTGAGTGAGAGATTTATAACTCTGTTAGGGCTTATTCTAGCTTAGACAATGAAGCTCTAATTCATGCCCTATCTTTGGATCAAGGCACACTTGTTCGATTATGAAGTCCTTGACTTTGATCTGGAATTTGTCATCATGCATCCATTTGCTTGAAGGCTAAGTTGCATTGAAACAGATACATGAATGGAGACGGATACGGGGTTTGAAACAGATACGACAAATTTTAAAAAAATCCGGATACACTACGACAAGGAAATGACACACACACACACACACACACACACATATATATTAATTCATATTACCATTCATGTTTTAGAATCTAGATTCTATATCTAAAAATACATAATCATCTAGGATATCATTCACAAAAGATAAGTGTTCGAGAGTGAATCTTTCTTAAATGTTAAGTTTTATTTACTCATGGATTCTCAAATTCACTTGTGTCATGAGCAAGCTTTTAGGGTTTGGTGAAAACTTAAAAGTCTGATAGAAAACTCCAAACCCCATTTCATGCACTCTGAAAAATTCACATTTTTGCTCTTGCATATCACTAGGTTGCTTTTCTTTTTGACAGAATGTTGGAAATGTGGAACGAACTCCACATGCAACAATACATTGCATTTCACATTAAGCTTTGATTATACTTTGTTTGTCTTTGTAAAATTCTATGTTTCCTTTCAAAAAATTCATTTGAATATATCCATGTGGGTTTTATCAAATCACATTTAATCTGAAATTAGCGTATGGGCACTTAAAATTTAAAGCGTAACTCACATAAATGGAATGGCGAATGTGCACAGAATGGATGCTATGCCTATAATTTGGCATAGTTCTTGATTATATGGGCATATTCTGAATAATATGATTTTTATTTCTTCTGAGGATCTGAATAAACTATAACACTAACAGAGATCGACAATACTTAGTGAGTGTTTTAGATTATGTTCATAAAAGATATAATCCTCATAGTGGTTCCGAGCCTTACATTCTCAAGTTTTTTGTATAATGGAATTTGATTGACTTGTTTAAATTCGAAGAAAGATGATGGTCATTTAGCATGCGTTACACTGAGGGAGATATTCCCAATGCATAACATATCTCCATTCTCGGCAGTTGGTCTTTTTTAGGGTGGATCCATTTCTGGGAACGAATAAAAAAAAATTGCATCCTAAAAAACTGTTTCCGATTTTTTGGTATGGTTCAAAAATGTTTGCGTTTCTAGGCAGATCGTACGAGAATTGTATTTGTTTCCATTGCGGAAACGGGGAACAACGTTTCAGGCAAAATCCCTAGTCATTTTCGGTAACTTAGCTTGAAGGATGAGCCAACATGGATATGGCATACATTTTGAAAGACTTGCAGACGTTTGTTGTTAAAGACCTAAACGTTGTTTTCCAATGCTAAATCAAGAGCATACGTTAAGTTCTGTAGTAGTTTGGTTTTGCAAAACTTCTGAGACTTTTGTTGTGAAGCAAGAGATTGGTTGTCGCACAAAAAATTAGACATCTCTTTACTATCATCACAACCTTAATATTTGTAGCAAACATCCTTGGCAAAACTGAAGCAAACCTTGTCTCTAATATCATGTTATATTATATAACATTAATATTATTTTAAAGAAAGGGTTAATTGTTGGAAAGTGGATAGTGGCAACTATTAATCTTATTTTCCTTAATCTTGATATTTTCTTGTGAATCTTATTTATCTTCTTTATGTTATTTCGTTAGATCTTTTCATCAAACAATATCAAGAACAATAATAGCAACAATAGAGCACGAATATTAGGGTCTCGACTAGGGCCAAACCCCTCCAAGGGGAAAACTCAGAAACTCCTCTTCTTAGAATCTGCTTCAAATGAAATACAAAGACCCAAACCCTAGAAAAAGTCCTTCTCCTAGTACCAAGTCAGCCCTTCTTCAATTCCTTCCTTGATTTTGCACCAAACTGCAACACACTGCAACTTCAACCTCCCAACTTTGATATTGCTACTCAACTTGCAACTTCGACCCTGCAATTTCAGTCTTGCAGCTTCCAAGGAAACCCTAGATCAGCCTCCTCTTGAGACCTTCTTGGAGCAAGACAACTCCTCTTAAGGTCAATGAGGTCTAGATAGAGTATCCTTCCTTCCAGGTACAAGATGTTGCACTTCGTCCTTGTTGAAATTTCTAAGTATTATCCGTTAGAAATTTATCTGTATTATTTGGTTTATTTCGCCTACTTGTTTAATTACTAACAAGTTATTTAACCATATAAACACTAAAATAAACACAATACAGTCTCAACCATCTACAGATCAACAACTGAAAGAAATAGATAAACACACAAGGGACACCGTTATCTTTGGACAATTGTCCCCGGAAAAACCCAACTTGGGAAAATCAGTGCAGTAGTTTTGAGGGTTTTATTATTAAGCAACTTTTCTTGAGTACACTGGGTGCCAAAATGGTTCACCCGACAGAGATAAATAATCTGGTAGTAATACCTCTCTTCGGAGTAATCTTGCCCAATGCCCTATGAGGAGTTCTATTCTAGACATAAACTTTCGTGCTTCATGCTTCAGCCCACATGAATTTTGGCATATCCTCATCATACATCATAGACCTAGCTACTTCCACGATAGTCCTATTCTTCCTTTCTGCTATTCCATTCTGCTCTGGATTGTAAGGAGTTGTCTACTCCCTTCTGATGCCCTCCCTAGCGCAAAAGTCGGTGAAGTCCTTGTCAACATAGTCTCCACCATTGTCTGAGCACAATACTTTTATTTTCTTTCCTATTAGATTCTCCACTAGAGCCTTGAACTCTTTGAATCGACAAAAAACCTCGTCCTTGGTTTTCAGAAAATAAATCCAAGTTTTCCTAGAATGGTCAATCGATGAAGGTGACGAAGTATTCGACACCACTAAGAGATTTTGCGGGCATCGGTCCACAGATATCTGAGTGTATCAATCCTAGTGCACTCTTGGCCCTATTTTTACTTCTAGGAAACACTGCTTTGGCATACTTGCCTAGAGCACATCCTCTGTATACATCATCTCGTTCTGTACTAAGATCTGAAACTCTTGTTATAGTTTTCTTGAGAATTCTCAAAGCCCCATGGTGCAAATGTCCCATCCTTCTGTGCCATAGTTCATTCAAATCCTTGTCTCCATTACTGCCTATTAGTGCCATTGGTGATTCTAGCTGCAACCTGTACAACTTGTTACTTCTGATTCCGATCTGTACTTTCTTTTTCCAATTTGGGTGTTTGACATATACTTTCTCTTTAACGAAGAAAACGCCATAGCCCTTGCTTTGAAGTTGTGATACGGAAAGTAAGTTCATCCCCAATCCTGGCACATGCAGCACATTGGTAGCTCGAAACCGCTTTCCTGTTTTTGTTTGAAAAACTATGGTACCCTTCCCTACTAGAGTACACTTTGCTTTATTCCCCATGGTGATTTGAAAATTCATTCTTTCCTCCTGATAATCTGAGAAACATTCCTGGATTCTTGTCATATGCCAGGAGGCTCCATTGTCTATATACCATACCCCAGATGATGCAGAGCTTGCTACACAAGCAACTTCTTCTTCCAATCTGGAAGCTAGCATAGAGAAATCGAAATTTCTATCTCTTGTGCAATTTTCTGAAAATTTGCACGAGTCTCTTGACGTGGATGCCTCTGCATCATGATCTTGACCTATAATTGATTTTCCCTTCTTGTATTTGATTCTTTGCTCTGATACCATGTGAAAATTTCTAAACAGAAATTCTATTATTGCAGCAACTAATTTACTTTATCTACTTATTTTCCAATAAGTTATTTATGAAATCCCTTCAGTAAATATTGAAGTAAATTCTACTACAGATATCACACCATTATATAGAAACAAATACATGCACAAGAATCAAACACATCAACACAATTGTTTTTGGACAATTGTCCCCAAAAGAACCCAATGCGGGAAAACCAGTGCAACAGAGGAGGGTTTCATTGATTTCTTGATTACAACTAGGGTGCCAAATTGGCTTACTCAATAGAGATAACCACACGACACTAATACCACAAAATCCTTCGGCACTTCCCCTAGGGTCAGCGTCATCCCATCTAGCCTATGTGCAGCTCCCAGATCCTTTGCGTCAGCACTCTGCCTCACTGCGTCAGCACTTGGCCTCTCCGCGTCACCCACGTAGGCCCTCCAGTCACTGCGCAATCTAGCTGCCTCTGCGTCTTTCTAATTGGCTTTGCCTCTGCCTCTCTAATCTCTGCGCTGGTCCTCAGGCACTATCCCTGCCTCTCTGCTATGTACTCGCTGCCTCTCACTGCAATCCAGACCACTAGTTCGAATTTCTCAGCAAACCCTGCTCCAGAAATCGAATTGACTGGTCTCCCTTGGTGTGTCTCCAACTGACCCTCAAGCCTCCTCTTATACTTTTCCTGTTGATGAATCAACGGCCGAGATTAAGTCCCTAATCAACGGCTAAGATTAAAATAGACTTGATCCTCATCTCTTAGAAGCTTCTCATCCTTATCTTTATTAATACCCATTAATATTTTTATTTTCCTAAGTTTAGAGTTAGGAACTCATTAAAAATATTAATTATTTTAATAACTCCTCATCCAGATGGACTTTTCCAAAACGATTTCTGGGTCTTGGAGATCTCATGTGCTTTAGCCTCTCCACCAATTTTCATGGCTAGAGCACATCCGATGCTACCCCAAATCAACACCTCAGCTGCTGCATCGATTTTCCCAAGTTGGGTTTTTTCCGGGGACATTAGTCCAAAAATAATTGTGTTATTTTGTGTGTGTGCTAGCATTTCTTCCCGAGTTTATTCTTCCACAGTTTGATTTGTGTAGATTATAGTGTGATTTATTCAGTATTTGCAGTAGCAAACAACAAATAAATTGTTAAATTAAATTAACAATTAGGAGAATAATTTCCAGTTGCTGCAATAGGATTTTGGTTTTGGAATTTTCACATCCTCTACATCATTGGGCTTTCTTTCTTTCAAGGTATCATGGAGCCACCTTCTCTCTTTAATCTTGTGACAGATTCCAGGCCAATCTTTCTTGCTTATCACTTTCATCTTTAATATGAAGTCATTGTACTGAGCCTTCCTAAACTTCTAGCTAATCATGGCTTCTTCTTGAAAGTGATCTTCCTTTGACCTTTAGGTTATCTTCTCGCACAACTTCCTTTCAATCCCAAGATGGACACATCTTGACTTCACAGTTGCCATGTACTAGATATTGAGTTCCCCTCAATATTCTTGATCCATACAATTGAACTTGCCTCGACTGCCATCATATATTTATGTAACATTCTTCTAGGTAGCAAAATAATATGTTAACTAGATAACCAACAATAATGAAAATCAGACTTACCTCACCATGGTGACCTTCTCGTTCCATCAACATCCTCTTGATCCATCTCCATATGAATCTTCCTTCATGCATTAGAGTTCCCAAGGATCGAACTTGATTACCAAGTTACAACTTTTCTTTCGGAGACTATACTAGATGTTAATCATTATTATATATATTCTAGAGAAAGTCTTAAATTCTTTATACATCCTTAAGTAAGTCAAATCCTATTCTTTTCAAGCATCATATATCCATATACCTAAGC
This sequence comes from Pinus tabuliformis, assembly GCA_031772625.1. Taxonomy (NCBI): domain Eukaryota; kingdom Viridiplantae; phylum Streptophyta; class Pinopsida; order Pinales; family Pinaceae; genus Pinus; species Pinus tabuliformis. The sequence goes on from CM062819.1 coordinate 870,395,298, forward strand.
ATATTTTATGACCAACTTTTTTTCCACAAGATTCTACATATGAATTGCAACATGTATTCCTATGCTTCTCATTGCACTCTTTCATCCCTTTAGCAGTATTGATTCCACATTACATGGAATGTCTACTAACCTTTGTCATAGTGCTTCTTCCAAGAACCTTTCATAATTATGGTTCTTCCAGGATCATGACGATCCAACTTAAGCAAGATGACTTTCTCTAACATAATGTTAGCTTAATCTCTGGATGATCAATATGCAAATTTATCCATCAATCTAGATGATATCTATAAAACAACTTAATCATGTAAATTCTAGACATGCTACTATCATATCCTTCTTTCTATGATGCTATGCAAAACATACTATCCTAAAAGAAAGATTAATCTTTACAAAGAACCTGATAGTCTGTGAATCTTCTTTAGTTGTAAAGATCCTTCACTTCTTCCTTCTTTACCTTCTTCTCGGGTTCTCCCACTGCTTCGGCTACAAGAGCTTCACTCCTTTCCTTTCTCTTGTTGTTTTGTTGGTTTAGACAGTCCCTCTTAAAGTGTCCAAACTCATTGCACTTGAAGCATTAAACCTTGGACATGTCTTTCTTCTTGGACTTACCAAACATTCCCTTCTTTAGCTTCTTGACTTGGGCTAGAAAGGTTTGAGATTGCTCATCTGATCCAATATCACCTTTTACTTTGATCCTTGATTCTTCCAATATGCATTGAGCCCACAAATCATCAAAAGGAGTTGAATCGTTCTTGGAGTAGATGCTTGCTGCAAAGCTTCTCTATTCTAGTGGCAATTCATTTAGTACATAGATGGTTACTTTAGAATTAGTAATTGGCTCCCCAAGTCCTTGCAGATGGCCTCTTAATTGAGAGACTCTCATGAGAAAGGATGCCACATCCTTATCCTTTGATTTCTTCATTCTGTACAACTTGTTCCTCAACGACATCTTTTGTCCTGTTGTACTTACCAAGTACAAATTCACTAGCTTGTCATACATAGCCTTGGAAGTCTTCAAATTTGCAACGAATGGAACAAGAGAATCTTTAATGGATTCCACTATGATCCTTTGTGCCCTTACTTCCCCTTTCTTGTATTTTTCTAGTTCTTGTGTCTTATCTTTCTCAGGTTCAGTAATTTCCCTAGTAACATATTCCATTACTTCTTGTTCTGTGAGTATCAAGTCAATTCTTTTCTTCCATGCTAGATAGTTTGATGCCCCAACGAGCTTATTGTTTTCCTTGCAGAAAGAACCCATATGACTTGAAGATTCAAACATCATGGAATAATATGATACTTACTTGAGACCAAGATTCTTCTTGATGATGTCTTCAATATTCTTGATGCCTTCAAGATATTTGAAGTGTCCTTGATAACAACTTCCGAAGTCCCTTGATGCTTCCTTCAAAGATGCCTTCCAAATAGATCTTCTTCCAGAGAGAGATCAACACTCTTCTTGAAGTCTTTCTCTCAGATCTTCCTTTGATGTGAGCTTGATGTAGACTTGATCTCCTTTAATGTAGAAACCCTCCTTCCTTGAGTCCTTTCTCAAATGATCCCTTTTGACAATCAATTTCTTCTTGAAGAGCTTCCTTTTTCCTTCCCCTTGACAAGTAACTAGTGTCCTTTCAGCTGCCTTCCTTGTTCACCTTAGCTCTAAAACCATGTTGGAAAATGGATAGTGGCAGCTATTAATCTTATTTTCCTTAACCTTGATATTTGCTTGTGAATCTTATTTATCTTCTTTATGTTCTTTAGTTAGATCTTTTCATCAAACAATATCAAGAACAATAATAGCAACAATAGAGGACACAAATATTAGGCTCTCAACCAATCCCTCCGAGCGGAAAACTAAAAAACTCATCTCTTCTTACAATCCACTTCAGGTGAGATACAAAGACCCAAACCCTAGACCAAGTCCTTCTCCTAGTACCAAGATAGCTCTTCTTCACGTCCTTCCTTGATTCTGCACCAAACTACCACATACTGCAACTTCAACCTGCCAGCTTTGATACCGCTACTTAGCCTGCAACTTCGACCCTGCAATTTCGGTTTTGCAACTTCCAAGGAAACCCTAGACCAGCATCCTCTTGAGACCTTCTTGGAGCAAGACAAATCCTCTAAGGTCAATGAGGTCTAGATAGAGTATCCTTCCTTCTAGCTACAAGATGTTGCACTTCGTCCTACTGCAACTTGGTCTTGCAATTTCAGTCTCCTCTTGCAGCCTAAAAACCCTAGAATTTCACACGTGTGAGAGAGATAGAGCCCAAAACAAGATATTTTTTGTCTTTCTTTCTTCTCCCAGACTTTCGTGCTCTTTTTTTGCTTTTACCAGCTATAGATCAAAATTCTTCTTGTGATATCGAACTTGTGGAGTGAGTGTGCCACAAATGAGGTTGAACTGCTTCTTTCTATAGCCTTCTCAAGGGGTTGAATTCCCTCCTTTAGGCTGACTTGATGTTCCTAGGGCCAACTTGTACTTTGGAGCTTCCAGGACTATCCAGACTCAAAAATAATTCTTTTTTACAAATATATTTTGCTCGGAAGGTCTTACAAACATGATGTTGACTCTTTTGACTCAAGACAATAAATCCTAGGACCTAAGAAACCATAGAAGCACAAAGAATGTAATATTCCTAGTGGGAAATATTAAGTGATAACAACAAATAAAGCATAAACATGTAACCATAAAACTAACACACCAACATAATGACAAATTGCACCAGAAATTGTACCAAGAGCTGAGCCATTTTATTAACTGAGAAAACAAGGTACATATAAATGAAGAAGAGGAACCTGGGCTTGCTACAACAAGCTAGTCAAGTCCCAGGTGAAAATGGAGCTGCTCGAGTGTTGGAAACTGCTCTCCCCAAGTCTCTGTATTGGCCCAGTGAATTTTTCTACTGCTGGATGGAATGGAATTGGTGTTTCGGCCCTCTAAACTGCTTGGAAAATTCCAGGAAATTAACTGGAGCCTCCTCACAAGGAACCCAGAATAACCCAGAAAAATCTCACGGACCCAAGTGGTGGAAATGATCCCGTAGTGAACATTAACACTAATTTTGGTTGTTGACTAGAACACTAATTTCTGCCAGAAATACTGGCCAGAAAATTCTACAAAATTAACCCTAGACTCCTCTCACCAAACCCACAAAAACCCAGAAAGGGTTTGCACTGAATCCACAGACCCTCGGTGACCCCCAATAAGTGCAAATCGCCCAATTTGGCCAAAAAACGCCCCACAGTTTGATATTACGGAATTATGCCCAAATTTACCATTGGCTAAATTCTCCCTTGAGGTATACCTCCAATCTCCGACCCTTATCTCTCCACAGTTCTTCTCCCTTCTTCCCTTGCGTAGGCTTAAGATAGAAACCCCCACGCACTTCCAAATGAAGAGAATTTCGTCCCACAGATTTGTTGCTCTCTATCCCTATAAAATCACCACAAAATTCCCTGCTCCAACTAGGAAAATGCTCCGGCAAATAACCCAGACTCCAACTCGCTGTATGTTGGACCACAATGAATTACTCGAATTGCCTCTACGCTTAGGAAATACACAAAGTTGGGAATACTGCTATCAATGAAGCTCTATGAAAGCCCAACAATGAACTCTACAAATTCCCAACTAGGGAGGCACTCGAAGTCCTCCGAAGATGGGGTGGAATCCCGCCACAACACTCTACCCTTGTGCTAAACAACTCTAAGAGAAGATGAAGTGTTATGTGTGATAGTCAAGAGTCAAGACTCAAAAGATGATTAGCAAATGAGTCCATTCTCTTATAATTTCTCCCCATTCTTCTAGACTCCTTTTTTAATTATTATTTTATTGGTGGGGGCCATTTTCCACTAAGTGACTTTTGCTTCCATTTTAATAAAATAATAATTTGCCGCCAATCTCCAATAAAATAATACTTGCCACCTTTCTCCAAAATAATATTTGCCCCATTTACTTAATATCACCAAAATTAGGCAAGATTCCCATGCTCACAAAGTTGGTAATCTTACAGTACTCCCCGCCAATAATTGCTTGTCCTCAAGCAATGCCGAAACAAGCGCCCCCTCTGCGTACTAATCACCCCTATCATCACTAGTAATACAAGGGTCCCAAATGTGGCACTGATTCAACCTTGTTCTCTGCACTGTCTGATCATGAAGGAATCTCTCAATACTAGGATTCCCAGGCATCCTGATCAATGTGAAGCACCCCTTGCTCCACTCACCATCGAACTAGGTATAAGCTCTCGAAGCCCTCTGCATACTATCAATAAGTAGAGCATCATGATAATGTAGGACTTTGCCCAACTCTCCATGAAGTTGGCCTACCAAGTAGTCCACCTCATGCACACCAAGAGTAAACTCCTCAAGATACAACTCAATCCCTGTGGGGACGAAGTCTCTTTTGATATCCTCCTGTTGACCAACCTTCCATGATGATGAAGTCCCCAACTCATCCCTAAAGGTCGTTGAGTTGTCTAGTGCTCGTCTTAGAAAAGCGCCACCATGTTGTAGCTACGCCACTCGGACTCAAATAGGTTGCCCATCGTGTGCACACTACAACCTCCTCCCCTGAAACCTAGAGACGAAATATTGACGAAGGCCAAGCTCATCCTGCCCAGATGTCTCTATGATGTCAATATCTACCCACCCATCGCTAGTCTTGATCTTGAGTTGCAATTGAAGAAGCCTGCCCGCCAAACAATGGAGGCCTCAATGATCCCTCATGTGTCAACCCCAAAGTGAGATAGATCATCCTGCTCCTCACGAGATGGAGTGGCCTGTCAACCAATTGAATCCTTGGATCGCCTAGCCAGACATGTTGCGGCATAATGCTAACAACTGCAGGAATTTGTTTGTTCCTCGTCCCTAGTCCCTGCATGCAACGATCGTATAGGCCCCATATATCATGAACTAATCTGATGCATGCTAAACTTCCCTGTGCCTGCGACTAAATAATCTCGATGACTCTTGGAAGCCAGATGTACCAAATAACTACCCCTTGAAGGCAGCAAATAGATGGGTATCTGATACACACAATCGACTCAATGTATGCAAACCCGTCCTACTCCTGCCAACCATCACCACTGAGTCTGCTATCCTCCCCCTTGATAATGTGCCAATACAATGCATGGAGGCCGGACACATACTGGAAAGTTGCCTCAGCCGGACACGATATCCTTTGCTCATGCATGGTCCTGACATGCCCTGTGAAAAGAGTGACACATGTCTCCCTCGTGACTAGCTCCCCAAGCATAGGCTCACTGATGAACGATATGCCACCCCTGCAAATGATCACTTCATCCACTAACCTGTGGCTGTCAACTCGTGCATCGACCCAATGCCATCGCTGAGAAGTCTCTCTCCTAATGCGTTGAGTGTCATCCCAATATCTCGAGTGAGCTCCCTGTCGCCCGCTGCTTGCGCTGAGAGTGTCAAAGGACAACAACCAAATCGTTTGTGCCTGTAAGTGATGTATAAGAGGGACGTGCATGTGAGTCCCCATGGATACCATTGAGTATGTCATGTCCCTTCCTAAATTAATTTGGAACAAGACTAATTATTGCATTTTGGGGCCAATTTTGGAGATAGTGGGGCGCATTCGATTTTATTAGGAGATTAGACTAGGGAAAAGCTATTTTTGTTGTGGTTAAATTACACATGGGGGCTACCCACACTAGGGAAATACACACTCCCTAGTTCGATTTGCATGGAGGTGGTTAAGTGAGGGCCCATGATGGAGGTAAAATTGGAGGGAAAAGTGCTCCACGAAATCTATATAAGGAAGGCAACTCTCCTCATTTCATCATCTTTGGCATATCGAATTTCTCTTTGGTTGCTCGAGCTGCTTAGCCGAGTCACTTGTTGTTTAGCAAGAGTTCTTCAAGCAGAGAGCTCAACCTTTCTTCGGGGGACTTCGAGTGCCACCCTAGAGAGGTTCATCTTCATTCTTTCGGAGGAGGTTTTCATTGTGATTTCCAGCAGTCGTATTCCAGTGTCTCCAGGTGGTGCGTATTCCTGGAGGATGCAATGAGGAGAGGCCGAGTTGTGATTTTGGTATCTTTCGGAGGAGCTTTGGCCGGGAGAAATTTCATAAAGGAGGCTTAGGTGTTTGTTTCCATTTGGGTGAGTTTTTGGAGCTGGAAGAGAGGGCTTCTATTCAGTGGGGTTTTCACACTTCCTGGGTAGCGCAGAGGAAGAATATTGTGCACACATGGAAGGTGGAAGCTCAGTTATTGAGGTTGATCCTTGTCGGAAGAGGCAAGGGATACGCTAGTGGAGGTGATTGTTTCTTTTCCAGAGTATTGGAGGAGGATTTTGTTGGCATACTTGCAGGTCGTGTGCTTGAATAGTCTTGGGTCTTGGAGGGCGTAGAGCCTCTTGGGGGTCGATTTTGGAAGATTAAGACCATGCCAAACCATTTCTGGGTTTTTTCTGGGTTTTCGACAAGGATCCCAGATATAAAATTTTAGCATTTTCTAAGCACTAGAGGTGGAGTTTTCAGCCGTATCTTTGCAGCAGACAATGCATAATTGCTAGGGATTGCACAATGCCTTCGGGGGTCGATTTTGGGAGGTCAAAATCAGGTCAAACCATTTCTGGGTTTTGGTCAAAGAGCTTGGGGCTGAATTTGTATTATTTTACGAGTAGCGAAGTAGAGTTTCTTGCAATTCCTTTCCAGCCAGCAGTTCGGTTTTCTAGGGCAGCGTAGAGCATTAGAGGAGCAGACATTTTCCAGTTCTTGATATCATTGTCTAATCACCTGGATTCTGTCACGCTTGCCATTGAGGCAAGTCAAGGTGCATTCATCCATACTATTGTACTTGCTACATTGATTAATAAAATGGCTCAGCTAGTTCTACTTCTGGAGTTTTTATGAGCATGTACTATTTGTTAAAATTTCTTGTGTTGAGAATCATTTTTGCTTTATATATCACTATTTGTTTAAGTTAGGAACATTACAGAGTATCGCTCATCTGTGCCCCATCAATCCTAGGTGAACTACAGCCAAAGGAATTCCCGGTGTCTCCATTCATAAGTTTCCTTGGAGGCAACCCTACAAGACCTTGCTGTGCAACACCATATGCCCCTGCATCCCACTGAGTATCCCTGTACTCCTCGACCTGGCACTGTACCTTGCGGCCTATCCTTGTACACCACTGAATACCCCGTGTTATTGTTGTACCATCCTGTATTGTCTCGTATCCTGCCTGTGTCACTGTATCGGCACTCTCCACGTGTACTCGATGCGATGTGAGTCACTCAATGCAAACCGACATGCTACATCAAACAACCATGAATCTCCATTCTCCCTTGCAAACCATTACTCATCATTGCATACCTCTATACAACACTAGATGCTAGGGTATAAAATTGGGTCTGTATGCATTAGGTCACATCCCTTTCCATAACATTGGACTTTGCAACATATCTCTGTGCACCCATGGGTACCACTGCCCATTGTCGGACCACCTTGTATCATATGCCATCCCACATGTGCCAATGCATCCACCACTCTGCTAGTAAGCCCTCCATGATGTGGGCGACATCTCCCCATTTTCCCTGAAAGACCTGAGCGGCCCGACTCCTCACATACGAACAAGAATGACATTACTGTGTCTATCTTTAGTAGCTCTAGCGTCCAATATACCAATGAGAGAGCACTGTCTCCATGTAATGCCCTGTCTGGTGGCCTGTCAATGCCACCTCCTCCTACTAGCTCCTGCGAGAGTAGGCTAATCACCTTGTGACTCGACGCATAGTCAATATGCCAAGACAACTCATGAAATCTATCTACTCCCCTGTCAAACCATCCTGTCACTCGTGTTGTCTGAGGCTTTGATGGAGATCTGAAAATGTATGTGCACCCAAACGTCGGATCCATCACGTAGCTACTACTATCATCTACCGAATCTATTATATGATGGGAAATCCCTCCTGGATCCCAACAACAGTTTGGCCCTTGAGTCCCTCTGGTAATCCATGGCCTCTGCTGAAATGTGGCCATGGATGTATCCAACTGCCTAGTCTGTTTCATCAGGTACCAGCTCAGTACCTCTCGCCATCCAATCCCAAAGGAGGGGTCAAATGTACAATCCCCTGTGGAAGGAACAAGCACTCCAAGCTGATGCAGTGTCATACGCGGCTCATGTCGCTTAGTCTTGCTAACCTGGCCATCCCCTCGGGTATGTCTAGACAACTTTGCCTCCCTCAATCCAATGCGTAAGGGTGGGCTAATAACGCTGTAGAACCCGTCAATGTGTCTCTGAAACGAATTGTGTTGAAATCCCAACATGTGGTCTCTATGCTGCCCCTCATTAATGGCTAGCCCAAAGGATGGTTGCACATCCCCCTCCATCATGGACTCAACATGATCCTCCAACTTCTCCTCTATATACAACCCAACATGTAAGACATGCTTGCTAGTTAGCTGTAGGTGACTGTCGTTCAATAACTCTAGCATAGATCTGGATGCCTCTGTACATCAACTCCTCATCAACAATGGAGATGTCTCCCGGAGCCTCTTAAACCTGTGGGCGCTGCTATCACCTGAGTACTCAGTGACAACCCTAGATACCTCATCAATGGATACCTCAACAACGAATGGCATCTCATCAACAGGTGTATGCTCAACGTCTTCTTGCCAACCATGGCCCCTTCAATTATTGCTTCATCTTCTTCCTTAATCGTCCTCATCATCCCTGCATAATTCCACTGAATTCTCACTGATTTGTGCATGTCTCTTAGTTCATAGAACTCCCAAAAGGAGAGGGACGCTTGAATGCCATGTCCCAATGATTGGTATGCCCTCCAATTTGCTGCCAATAATTCCACATCAGTTGCAATCATGTCTTGCCATCTTGATGCATTATCCATAATTTTGGGCATAGTGGATTTGTTGTATAATTGAGAATGGTCATGATTCCCAATTGTGGTATGAATTAGCTGCTTCCCCACATCAATCATCATTTGTTGCATCCTAATCACCTCATTCAAGGTTACCGCCATGTTGTTTTATTTTAACCTTTCTTTGGATCCCATGATTTCTTAGTTTTTTTTAATATATATTTTGGTCTTATCATAGAATGAAGGGTTTCTCTTTGATACCATTGTAATATTCCTAGTGGGAAATATTAAGTGATAACAAAAAATAAAGCATAAACATGTAAGCATAAAATTAACACACCAACATGATGACAAATTGCACGAGAAATTATACCAAGAGCTGAGCTATTTTATTAACTGAGAAAACAAGGTACATATAAATGAAGAAGAGGAACCCGGGCTTGCTATAGCAAGCTAGTCAAGTCCCAGGTGAAAATGGAGCTGCCCAAGTGCTGGAAACTGCTCTCCCCAAGTCTTTGCATTGGCCCAATAAATTCTGCTACTGCTGGGTAGAATGGAATTGGTGTTTTGATCCTCTACACTGCTTGGAAAATTCCAAGAAATTAATCGGAGCCTCCTCACGAGGAACCCAGAATAACCTAGAAAAATATCACGGACCCAAGTGGTGGAAATGGTCCCGGAGTGAACTGCGCCCTTCTCCAATAATTTCTACTGCTGGCTGCTAACTAGAACATTGATTTTTGCCAGAAATACTGCCCAGAAAATTCTACAAAATTAACCCCAAACTCCTCTCACCAAACCTACAAAAACCCATAAGTGTTTGCGCTGAATTCACTGTCCCCCGATGACCCCCAACAAGTGCAAATCACCCAATCTAGCTAGAAAATGCCCCACAATTTGATATTATGTGCCCAAATCTACAACCTCCAATCTCCGACCCTTATCTCTCCACAATTCTTCTCCCTTCTTCCCTTGCGTAGGCTAAGCTAGAAACCCCTACGCACTTCCAAATGAAGAGAATTTCGTCCCACAAATTTGTTGCTCTCTATCCCTGCAAAATCACCACAAAATTCCCGGCTCCAACTAGGAAAATCCTCCTGCAAATAACCTAGACTCCAACTCGTTGTATGCTAGACCACAATGAATAACTCGAATTGCCTCTATGCCCGGGAAATACGTAGAGTTGGAAATACTGCTGCCAATGAAGCTCTATGAAATCCTAGCAATGGACTCTCTGAATTCCCAACTAGGGAGGCACTCGAAGTCCTCCGAAGATGGGGTGGAATCCCGCCTGAAATTCTTGTGCTAAACAACACTCCACCCTTGCGAAACAACTCCAAGAGACGATGAAGTGTTAAGTGTAATAGTCAAAAGATGATTAGCAAATGAGTCCATCCTCCTTTTATAATTTCTCCCCATGCTTCTAGACTCCTTTTTTAATTGTTATTCTATTGGTGGGGGCCATTTTCTACTAAGTGACTTTGCTTCCATTTTAATAAAATAATAATTTGCTGCCAATCTCCAATAAAATAATACTTGCCGCCACCTTTCTCCAAAGTAATATTTGTCCCCTTTACTTAATATCACCAAAGTTACGCAAAATTCCCGTGCTCACAAAGTTGGGAATATTACAAACAAGGTTTTACCTAGAAGACCATCAATAATGAGCATGAAACCCATGCTTTAATAATAACTACTTTTCTTTTCTTTCTTTTTTTGTTACATAGGATACATATTGAAATGAGTACAACAACAATTATGAAGGCTGAAACTATTTACATTTTCAACATTAATTAATTTTAACCGAAAGAGAGCAGTTCCACAATTGAACGCTGGAAGTTATAATTTCAATAGAAATAAAGGAAATGAAGGAACTAACGAGAGAGATGGGGGGGACTGGAGATAAAAATTGTAATTGTTTTGAAGGCAAACATAATAAACTATGGAGATCATTTCTTAAAGATTCCAACTTCAATATATTGTAGCATGTTTTTCTTTCTGGTGTGATTTTCCTACTTTTCACAATCTTTTTCTTCTTACATCTTCCTGGTGTTTGAATTAAATCAGCATAATCAGGAAACTGTACAAGACATCCATGATAAGAAATATGCTTGATTAATTTAAGGTAGAGAAATTGGTGTGGAAATAGTTTGTTTTGAACACCCTTTGAAGTCTTAATGATATCTGTTGAAGAATGTAACTAGTTTCAGTCTTCATAATTGTCATTTGTCTTATGAAATGATTTAATCTCTATGTATTGATCAAAAGAAGAAGAAAAAGAAAATATTTATAGAACATGGGTGTGTCATGCTTGGGTCATTGGTCAATAGGTCAACGCATCCATTGTATGGTTATAAGTTTGTAACTTTGTCATGAGTCAAAGGTCACCATTACATTACAAAAGAGCCTTATGGGCACATGTACCAAAGAAATAAATTATTATTGTAGTCATTTATATGTCTAGAAGCTTCAAATTAATCTAGTCGGCCAGCTAGTCTTAGTCGGATTTGGTAGGTTTGTAAAGCCACATGAAAAAGGCATATAAAGGCATGACCTCTCACTTCTTTGGCAGACAAGAGAACTCGTATATCGCTGTTCTGGGTCTGCGGTTTAGGAGAGAAGTGAAGGTGCAAGAAAGGGTCTTCAAGGGATGCAAAGGAGGATGTCTAAAGAACCCTCTTGTGGGGACTTTCTATGTTGCTGCCCTTGAAGATATCTGAGATTATCTAGCTGGTTGGTCTTGAAGAAGCTTAGAGTCTTGTTTTGGTCTTGGAAGTCTCCTTTGAATTTGATTTTATAAGAAGTTCTCGTGGGTTTTCCCCTTGGAGGGATTTTTCCCTAGCTTGAGCCTATTTCTGGTGTCTGTTTATGGTTGTGCTCTTCATGTTTTGGCATTTATTTGATGATGAAAAACATAATATTAGATAAAGAAGAAGAATATTAATATGATAGGTAAATTTCATGTAATGGAAATGAATAATTAGAAGAAGCTGCCTTTGTTAATCTTTTCCAACAATATTGATGCAGTATAAATTTGGACATTAAGAAGGATATTATATTTGTGATCCCTGGATTCTTAATTGCTCAGGGCATCTTCATCACAAGGTTATGACTATTTAAATTCATTCTTTAAAATGGTCACATAGCTAAACTTTATTCTTTCTTTTTATCTTCTCCCATTTCTTATTAAAATTTGAGGCTGCAAGTTGTTAATGCCTGGCCTTGGTGAATGGTTAAGGAGAGATTTTTATGATGAGGAATGAAAACAATTTTCCCTAGGCAATAATATTTTCAATTCATAAAGTTTTAATGTCTGGGAATTGTCTCAAGTGTTACAACATTAAATTGACGCCGCTTTTGGGGGAGCGAAAGTTGAATATTTTCCTTGGGTTATTTAAAGAATTTTAGGATATGATTTTTGAGCTGAACAAGAATCAGGTACAGGTTGTTTAAATTTCACTTGGTGATTCCACTTGTTTCCTAGATTGCTCTGGACATTAAGTTCTGTTGATGAAATGGAGTACTCTTTTAATAAATAACAGGTACAAGCAATGCCCAGTTTTAAAAAAAAATGATTCTGTTATTTGGTCCATTGTTGGCTTTTCATACGCTTTTGAGGAGGATTATTTGCTATGGTATATTTAGCAAGATATTTCCTCTGTCAGAAAAGGAAATAATCATTCCTTTGTTAAATTATGGTCTGTTCTATGCTTAGAGCAATTTGCTTCTTTTCTTCTTATTAACCACTGATTAGCAATCACAACATAAAGTAAAATGCAGATAGAACATTAAATGATCGACAGAAAACAAGCCAAGACAAGAGACACAAGATGTGGCAGCTAGCCAGGGACAAACCCCAATGCGGGGAAACCCTTTGATCAAATCTTCTTTTATCTTCAATAGTTCAGCAGAGAGAAATAGTACAATGCAGAATTCTGAAATTTTATAACAGCAGCAGCAAAACCCTAACCAGCAAAGTCAAAGCTGGTCAAACAAGTCAGATTTGACCTCCAATCAGCTTGGTCAATATCCTAGTCAACTCGGCTTCCAACAGCAAGAAGAGTCAACCCAAAACAGTCCGAAATTACAGTCAAACTTCAGTCAACGCTGGACAGATCTGCGGTCAACCTTTTGACAGTCAACGCTGGTCAAACCTGAGGTCAGATCACCTCGGTTTGCATGCCAAAATTTGCGGCCTGCCAAGGAGAAGCAGCCACACCTAATCCGCAGTCAAAGAGGAGTCCACGCTGGTCAACACTGGTCAAAATACCTTCCTGCAGCCTTGGTCAAACCTGGTCAACACAGCCCTAATCAGAAATCTACGTCTTCCTTTTTCAGCCACACGTGTGAGAGAGAGAGGCTCATCTAATGCGTAGGAGAGAGAGAAGATGAGTGATGAGATGAGTTGCAAATGACTCAACCTCTCTTCTATTTATATGAAACGCTGGGCATGTGTGCCACACACTTAGCTGCTGGCCAACCTTGACAATTTGTCAAGTAATTAGAAATAAATTCATATCTCCATAAATACTCGTCGGAATCAGATGATATTTAGATCAATCCTACACCTCTCAATGGGAGGAATATAGGAAAAATGTCAACAGCCATAAATAAGGTGACCCACATGGAGTTTGGCCCTAGTTTCCAATTTTAACACTCTCACTCAACTAGGGAGAACTCCATCTGCAATCCTTTTGACTGTCACTACTATCCCAGCCATCAAATGCACTGCCCTGCACAGTTGGGTCCTGCTCTGCTAGGTTTTGCTATGCTTTTCTCGAACTATGAAGAAGAAGAAATGATCGAGGATGTATCATACCATCCTTTATTGACCTGAAGTCAATATCAGAGTGTGTTTTAACACTGTCACTGATCCCAAATTAGTATCATTGATCCCAGATCAATGGAGGTCATCCTAGCATAGGGAGTACAGTAGATACAACGATGCATCCATCGATAGTACTACTATTGTCCCTAACCTCATTTCCCTGTTCATTGATCAGATGAGAGGTACTTCCCATGAGTCCTAGACTGCATGGGTAGGATGCCTCGACAGGAGAACTAATCATCCTGTCCACAGGAGAACGAATCATCCTGGCTTACAGGAGAACTAATCATCTTGTTCCATAGTCGCCACGGAGAACTAATCATCCTGGCCCACGGAGAACTAATCATCTTGTTCCACAGTTGCCATGGAGAACTAATCATCCTGGCCCACAGGAGAACTAATCATCCTGTTCTACAGTTGCCACGGGGTGTCATAGGGGAAGGTTGAACCTTTCACCCTGTACATAATGCACCACCAGGGGATGGTGAGTCGCCTTGTGGTCACATGTCGCTCCAAGAAGTACCCCGTGCCCCTTGGAGCTCCCAGAGCTCAATACATCATACTCGACCCTCATAAGAGGGTCTCTGAACGACACCAAATCGTTCTCGGAAAGTCAAGAATTTGACCTTTCCCTGGGGTTTTGCCAAAATGTCGGTGACTTGTTCATCTGTACTGATATGTTGGAGCCTTATTGTTCCTCGTTGCACCATATCTCGAATATAGTGGTACCTGATATCAATATGCTTGGAGCGATCATGGAATACAGGATACTCTGATAAACGAATCCCGCTTTGGTTGTCACATAAGATCACGGTGGTATCCAATGTAAATCCAAACAGCTCATTGAAAAGCTTTTGCAACTAGACTACCTCACAGGAGGCCATACTAGCAGCAATGTACTCTGTGTCAACGGTTCTCAAAGCCACCGACTTTTGCTTTCTGCTCATCCAGGATATCGAGGCAGATCCCAAAGAGAAACAACACCCTGAAGTGCTCTTTTGGTCCATGACACTGCCTGCCCAGTCAACATCGGTATATCCAAGTAGTCTCACATCTTCGACAATGTATCTCAACCCATGAGTGATTGTGCCACGAAGATATCTCAACAGATTCTTGGCACCAATCCAATGTGAGTGGTGAGGCTCAACCATATGTTGACTCAATGTGTTGACTGCAAAGCATATATCTGGACGGGAGTTCACCAAGAACATGAATGCTCCGACGAGTTGACGATACTTGGTAGCATTTCGTAAAACAGGTCTGACAGCACTACCGCTTAACTTCTTGAAGTCAAGCTCCGTCAGGGTAGTTACAGGCTTGCAGTCCACCATGCCAAATCTCTCCAATATCTTCACCACATATTTTCCTTGAGATAGGAAAATCTCCCTTGGCTTCTGCGAGACTTCTAGTCCTAGGAAATAGTGCATCAGTCCTAGGTCTTTCATCTCAAACTCAGAAGCCAACTCCCTCCTACATTTGTGAATGAGAGCGTTTGCCCCTGTTAGAAAGAGGTCATCAATGTACAACACCAGTATGAGAGGATTGTCATCTTCAACCTTAAAGTAAAGGTTAGGGTCGGCTTCACTCCTAGTGAATCCCACCTTCATCAAGTAGCTATCAATCCTTTCATACCATGCTCAGGGTGCTTGCTTTAGCCCATAGAGGGCCTTCTTCAACCTGCACACATGAGATTCTCGATCATGAATATCAAATCCTTCGGGCTGCTCCACATAGACTTCCTCTTTGATCAAACCATGCAAGAATGCAGTCTTCACATCCATTTGATGTAGGTTCCATCCTTGCGAAGCGGCAAGGGCTATGATCGAGCGGATGGTGGTATATCAGGCAATAGATGCAAATATCTCGTCATAGTCCATACCTTCCTTTTGAGAGAAGACACGAGTGACAAAACGAGCCTTATACTTTTCCGCACTTCCATCACCTGCATGCTTTATCTTGTAAAGCCATTTTGAAGTGACAACTGCTTTGTCCTAGGGTCTGGGGACCACATCCCAAACATCGTTTTTCATGATGGACCCATATTCCTCGGTCATAGCACCCTTCCATACTTGATGCTTGACAGCTTCTGTGAATGACAAAGGCTCATTTTGGATGATCGTGCTCATGATAGTCAGGTATCCCTGATACCTGTTTGACTTCTTACTTTCACGGAAGGTTCCTCTGGGTGCAATGTGTCCTTCAGCATCATCAAGTGCCCCCCTAAGCCATGAAGGTCTCTTCCTAGAAGAGGAAGGCTCTTGCGGAGGAGGATCAATAGGATCCATAGGTTCTTCCACGTCGGGCATCGTCTCATCTTCCTTTTCCTTCGGTTCCCTGGTGTCAGCTTCTTTAGATCCTCTTAGAGTAAGAAGATTGTCTATTTTGCTAAGAGCCATATCTTCATCAAAGGTGACGTCATTGCTAATTTCGACTTCCCTTTGACCAACCACATAGATTCTATAGTCCTTAGTATTTTTGCTATAGCCCACGAAGATTCCTTTCTTTTCAGATGCACCCAATTTATTTATTTTCTCCTTCGGCACATGAAAATATATAGGACTTCCAAAAATTCTAAAATCAGATACGTCAGGTTTCTTACCAGTGAAATTCTCTTCGGGAGTCTTGGAACCCAATGCTTGATGAGGGCATCGGTTTTGTACATATACGGCAGTATTTGCAGCTTTGGCCCATAGAAACTTCGGAAGTCTTTGATCATGGAGCATAGCATGGACAACTTCCACAATGGTACGA
Organism: Pinus tabuliformis; assembly: GCA_031772625.1. Classification (NCBI taxonomy): domain Eukaryota; kingdom Viridiplantae; phylum Streptophyta; class Pinopsida; order Pinales; family Pinaceae; genus Pinus; species Pinus tabuliformis. Next base: position 870,411,721 of record CM062819.1, read on the forward strand.
TTCTTCCTTTCTGCCACACCATTTTGCTCAGGAGTATATGGTGTAGTAATCCCCCTCTTAATGCCAGCCTCTTTGCAAAAGTCATGAAACTCATTGGATTCATATTCAGTCCCATTATCAGTCCTTAAGATCTTGATCTTCTTTTCGGTCTGATTCTCGATCAAGGCTTTGAAGTGCCCAAACCAGGAGAACACTTCGTCCTTCTTTTTCAAGAAGTATATCCAAGTCTTGTGTGAATAATCATCTGTAAAAGTGAGGTAATATAAATATCCTCCCAAGGAGTTCATAGGCATCATACCGAATATGTCTGAGTGAACCAACTGCAATATATCGGAGGTCTTGCTTTGGCTTGAGGGGAATGGTCCCCTTTTGAGATTTCCTTCAGCACATCCTAGACATACACCTTCTTGCTCTAATCTGAACTCGGGCATCCCAGTCACCATTTTTCTCACATCGGTTAGAGCGTTATAATGAAGGTGAGCAAACCTCCGATGCCATAGTTCGGACTGAAGAGATGTGTCACAAGACATGACACCCAGTGGACTTCCTCCGACTTGATATAATGAATCAACTCGGAACCCAAGAGTGAAAGCATCTTTAAAGTTCTTTTTCCATACACGTACCTTGCCATCGCTGAAGGCCACTTTGTAGCCTTTGTCATCCATTGCCAAAATTGACACCAGGTTCTTTTTGAGATCAGGTACATATAATACATGTTGTAAATGGATTGTATTTCCTTGATTTAATTGAAGAGTGACATTCCCTACACTTTTCATGGGATATTTTGAATTGTCCCCAAGAACAATTTCCAGGTTGGTCTCCTTCTCTACCAGATTAGAGAGCTTCTTTGTAACCAGTGAAATGCCTTGAGGAACCACTATCAATAAGCCAATTTCCTAGTGAGTCCAGGGGAGCAGTGGTAGAGGGACCTGCTGGTAGATAATATTCATCTTGCTTATTGTTAACAATGTTAGATTCATACCTGGAGTTTCTTGCCTTCTTGAAGGGTTGTCCTCTTCCTTGATTTCCGACATTTCTTTTACCTCTGCCATTTGACCTGCCATTCCTTTGATTGCCTTGAGAGTGATTTTGATCATCGTCTCGGTGTGAGTCCCTTTTATCAGGGCACTCCCTCGCATAGTGGCCCGTTTTATTGCAATTGTAACATCATCCTTTTCTTCCACCCTTCGGTCCAGCCTTTCCTTTGAATTTAGCCCCAAAATTGTTTCTTCTTTTAGCATGAGAAGAAAAGGCAGAGGGATGACCTTTAAGTACGGGCATTTCTTGCTCTTCCATCCTTGTTTCTTCTTGAATGCATCTGGCCATCAATTCCTCAAATCCAGGAATTACGTTATTGTTGAGAAGAGTAGTCCTGAATATATACCATTCAGGTGGCAGTCCTCCAAGAGTTGTGAATGTCATTTCCCTGTCAGGAATTACTTCTCCAATAGATGGGAGATCGTTCTTGATCTCGGTGATCCTTAAGAAATATGCTTGCATACTCTCATCTTTGCCCTTCTTTATTTCCTTCAGCTTATTTCTAAGGAATAAAACTTGATTTGCATCATTAACTTTAAATAAACTCACCAGTCTATCATAGATTTCCTTGGAGGTGGTCAGCTCGAAAACATAGGCCACCAAGCACTTGTCAATAGAGTCCTGAATGATCTTCCTTGCTTTGACTTCTCCCTTGGTCCATTTGTTCCTAGCAGCAGCAGATGCATTTGATGGAGGCTCAACAATCCTTCTCACATGGTCTAACACTTCATGCTCTTCTAATGTTAGATCGAGAGACATCTTCCATCCGTGATAGTCAGACTTCTCACGGAGTTTGTCTTTAGCAGGGAAGCGTGCTGAGGATCCCATGACTTCTTTAAGATAGCTTTAACAGCCTTCGGTGATTGCTCTTGCTCTTGCTCGGGCTTTGTTTTCACTTCAGCGTTGATACCATGTTAAATTATGGTATGTTCTATGCTTAGAGAAGTTTACTTCTTTTCTTCTTATTAACCACTGATTAGAAATCACAACATAAAGTAAAATGTAGATAGAACATTAAATGATCGATAGAAAACAAGCTAAGACAAGAGACACAAGATGTGGCGATTAGCCAAGGACAAACCTCGATGTGGGGAAACCCTTTGATCAAATCTTCTTTTATCTTCAATAGTCCAGCAGAGAGAAATAGTACAATGCAAAATTATGAAATTTTATAACAACAGCAGCAAAACCCTAACCAGCAAAGTCAAAGTTGGTCAAACAAGTCAGATTTGACCTCCAACCAGCTTGGTCAATATCCTAGTCAACTCGGCTTCCAACAACAAGAAGACTCAACCCAAAACAATCCGAAATTACAGTCAAACTTCAGTCAACGTTGGACAAATCTGCGGTCAACATTTTGACAGTCAACGCTGGTCAAACCTGAGGTCAGATCACCAATGTTTGCATGCCAAAATTTGCGGCATGCCAAGGAGAAGCAGCCACACCTAATCTGCAGTCAAAGAGGAGTCCACACTGGTCAACACTAGTCAAAATACCTTCCTGCAGCCTTGGTCAAACTTGGTCAACACAACCCTAGTCAGAAGTCTGCGTCTTCCTTTTTTAGCCACATGTGTGAGAAAGAGAGGCTCATCTAATGCATAGGAGAGAGAGAAGATGAGTGATGAGATGAGTTGTAAATGACTCAACCTCTCTTTTATTTATATGAAACGCTAGGCATGTGTGTCACACACTTAGCTGCTGGCTGACCTTGACAATTTGTCAAGTAAACAGAAATAAATTCATATATCCATAAATACTCGTTGGAATCGGATGATCTTTAGATCAATCCTACACCTCTCGACGAGAGGAATATAGGAAAAATATTAGCAACCATAAATAAGGTGACCCACATGGAGTTTGGCCGTAGTTGCGACCTAGTGTCTGAGGAAGAAGAGCAAGGGAGAGGCTTCTGAGACCAAGGCAGCGCCAGCAAAGGCAGAGAAGGAAGTGGAGACAGACGATGAGTATGCCATGAGTGCACTCTCACCACTTGAGCGAAAGTGGGGAGACATCGAGCTGTAGTCAAGAGGACTACAGAAGATGAGGGGCAGGATCCTCAAAGTACCTAACCTCTTGGATTATACCTAGCTATGACAGCTTCGAAGAGGAGTAGCAGGACTGGCGGATGTCAGTAGAGACGGATGAGGATGAATCGGCAGAGAGAACTACAATGCAGGATTCCCAGGACAGCGCGAGGCTAGCAGGCTGCAATAGTGCGAGAGGCACGAGAGTGTTGCACCAGTGCAGGATGGCACAAAGAGGTGTGCAACGGTGATAGATGCAGGGAGTTGTTGCAGCAGTGCAAAGGTCAGAGAGGGAGCACTTGTCAGCAACAGAGGGAGACGCAATAGTGGCAGTGGTAGGGCCATGGGCAGCAGCACGGATGCAGAGGGAGTTGTCGTACAGATGCAACAGTGGCAGTGGCAGAGCCATGGGTGGTAGTACGAGATGCAGTAGTACAGATGATGGGCAGTAGGCCTAGCATTAGGGACCAATGCCGGATGATCAGAGTAATACTCAGTACAGAGTATTGTTAGAGCACAGTCCTCGCTAAGAGGGAGTGTTGATTTGGAGTAGCATCGATGTGATCTAGCCACAAAATTTGGTGTAGAGGCTAAGGCACATGAGATCACCAATACCTAGAAAGGGTTTGGGCAGATTCTAAACAGTTTGGGAGATATTAAAATAAATAATGTTTTTAATGGAGTTACACTTAGGGAAATTAAAATGTTAATGTGAATTAATATAACACTGTGTTAGAATGGTCCAAAAGTCATGGATCAAGCCAGATTTAATCTTAGCCTTTGATTAGGGACTTAATCTCGGCCATTGATTTGTCAACGAGAAAAGTATAAGAGCAGGCTTGAGGGTCACTTGGAGTCACACCAAGAGATCAAGATTTCGACTTTCTGGGGTTGGGTTTGTTGAGAAAGTTGAGAGAGTGATCAGAGTTGCAGAGGGGCAATGAATACAGAAGCAGAGAGGCAGAAGCCGGAATTGCCAGAACAGCCGGGAAAGTTGACGCAGAGGGTAGAAGCCAGAACTGCTGGGAATAACCGGCACTACCAGGAACTGTTGGAACAGTTGGGAAAGCTGACGCAAAGGGTAGAAGCCGGAACTATCGAGAACAGTCAGAACTACCGGAAATTGCCGGAACAGTCGAGAAAGCTGACGCAGAGGGCAAAAGCCGGAACTATCGGAATAACCGGAACTGCAGGGAACTACCGTGAAAGATGACGTAGAGGGCAGAAGCCGGAACTACTAGAACTGCCGGGAAAGCTAACGCAGAGGGCAGAAGCCGGAATTTCCAGGAAAGCTGATGCAGAGGGCAGAAGCTGGAGCTGCTGGGAGTAGTCGGAACTGCCGGGAAAGTTGTCGTAGAGGGCAGAAGCTGAAACTACTGAGAATAACGGAACTGCCAGGAAAGCTGACGGAGAGGGAAGAAGAGGTTGACACAGTCCCTAGAGGTTGACGTTGGGGTTTTTCATGGGGTAGATTGGAGCTGAGGAGTTGTCGGAGTGTTTATCCGGGGTTTCAGCTAGAGCATTTGTCTCCAAAGGAGAGGTACTACTGTTGAGATTTGTCTCTGTTGGGTGAGATGGATTTGGCACCCAGATTGTATTCTGAAACTGCTTAATAAATCAAATCCCGGTTTTCCTGCATTGGGTTTTTCCGGGGACATTAGTCCAAAAATAATGGTGTCATTTGTGTGCTTGTTTCTGTTTCCTTCAGTTGATGATCTGTAATGTGTTGAGCATGTACTTGTGTTTATTTTCAGTATTTACATGGTAAATAACTTGTTAATTAATCAGAAGAAGTAAGAAGGAATAAATCAGAAAGTACATGGAGGGTTTCTAACTGTTAGACTTAGAAACTTCAACAGTGGGCCTCCCGAATCTAAAATTATGTCTTGTCATTTGGAAATTGAGTATTGTAGTTTGCTTATCATGGACACTTCTGGGCATGGAGCAATAGGGGGATTTAGCGGAAAGAATGGGCTAGGTTTGTGCCTTTGCCCCCTAGACCCCTCTTGGGAATTAACCTTGGATTCTAGTCCTGGGGGTCTCTTTTACTGACCATTTGGTTCCAGGGATGGTATTTCACAGGGAACCCCAATTTTGGTTGTGTGGTCCTGCTCCCTTATCCGCTTATGTTAACCTCTTTCCATTCATTATTACCCCATTTATCATTTCTCCTGCTTGGGCCCACATAGAGTTAGCTTGCCCCTTCCCTTTGCCCACACCTTGGGTCATGGTCTCAAATGAAGCCTGGAGGTTGATGCAGCTAAAAAGAAAGATAAAAGCATATATGGCCATATTCAACAGGAAAATGTAGCACAAAATGCAAAAGATGGTCAGGATAAATACATTTAGCATGTGGGCAAAAGCTAATACATTAGCTCTACCCCATCATCATGGCTATCACCCTGGTTCCTACAGGTTCTGTGAACCTTCTTCATCATATAGGAACCCATGATTGTCCCAACCGCCCCACCTTAAGAGGGGGAATTCACTGCTACATCTTATACATCATGCTTTACCCCCTTGAGCCCCGAGCAGTTAATCAAAGAACATCATAAAAAGGCAAAAGGCATATAAAGAAGGGTGGAAAAATCAAGGTCGAGGCATCTCATGTACCACGATTTCTCCCTCCTACACATTATAAACCCAAGTGTGGGTTTTTCTCTTGTTAGCTACCCTTGTACGCCAACATGTGACCCAAGGCTACCCCTTCTCATTCACTACTTCATTCACCTATTTGTCACATGCCACGACCTTTTGAAGGATGTACCTTGACTGTATTATCCCCTTTAGAAGTAGAAACCACCTAATAGAATTATTGGTTAACTCCATTTGGAGTTTAGGTGACATTGGCACATCCCGAAGCCCATTTTGCAAGGGCAGACCATTATGAAGTCCCCACCTGTGGTCCATGATTAGGTAAGCTCATATACTCAATTTCTTTAATGACTTGTTGTACTGCAAGGCTAGGGAACACATTGGATCTTATGCAAGATTGCATATGGTTCCATCTTGGGTTTGGTCTCCCTATATGGGGTCCTAATCTTCTAGAGGGTTACATTGACTCATGTAGGGTGAGCGTTGAGAGCCATGGGCCTCCATAGCAACAGATTGCACTCCATGGATCCCCACAACCATTCAAAGATTGCTCGTGGTTCACTTATTGGATGAGGAGGATGCGCTTGATCCATCATGCCCAGCTGGCCCCAAATCTACACCATACACTTGGCAGATAATCCAGGATTTGCACGATGATGTGGCATCACCTACACCATCATCCTAGCCCTTGCAGGTGATCTACAGACATCTTCGATTTGTTTGGAGACCCATGAGGACACTTGTGTGACCCCACATGTCATTTGGAGCACCACAAGTTATTACAAGGGGCCAACCCCTTGTCCACTGCTTTTGAGGGTCCTATTCTTCATTGTGGCACCCATGGACCTCATTAGGTCTCTTAGAGGGCCCTACGACATGCATAAATTATTATTTGACCTCTTGAGAGGCTTACCTTTTCGTTTATGAGCTAGTTTGGTGGGCTTGAAACCAAAAGTTTAATTATTAGAACATTTTTTTTAATTTTTGGGGCTTATGTAGGCCAAGGAGGCTAATTCGAACTTCTAAGTTGTGTATAAATACAAGTGAGATGAGGTCATTTGCTCATCATCACTTTGGGTTGGATCTCTCTCTTAAGAGAATTTTGCACTTCTTTTGGAGGATGAATTGGAGCTTTTATGGATGAATTTTGATGTGTGGATCAGTGTTGCACGAAGCGCCCCCCCCCGGATCGAAGCTCCGAAGCGCGCCCCGTACGGAAGCGCCTAGGAAGCGCCATACGAAGCGCGCTTCGGAATTATGGAAGCGGCGCTTCGACAATTTAAAACGCTTCCTGGAATTTCCGAAGCGCCGCTTCCATGGCTCCGAAGCGCGCTTCGTACGGCGCTTCGGGCCGCCCAAGCGCGGCGATTCGGAGCAGGAAGCGTGCGCTTCACGCACGCTTCCGTACGCTTCGGCCAAAGGGGGCGCCGCAAGGGAAAAAAGACGCATTTTTTTTAATTTTTTTTTTAAGTTATGTTAACTCAACATTAAGGGGGTGGGTTAGGGTGAGGTTAGAGTGAGGTTAAGGTGAGGAATGAAAAGAATAAAGTCCCCATTCATTCCTCATTTTCTCACTTTGAGTTTATGAGAGTTGGAGAAGAGAAGAGAGGAGAGGAGAAGAGAAGAGAGGAAAGGAGAGGAGAAGAGAGGAGAGCTTGGAGGAGTGAAGAAGGAGGAGCTAGGAGAAGGAGGAGGAGCTTGGAGCAAGAGCTTGGAGGACTTCATCTACAAGAGCTAAAGAGGTAAGTTCAAACCCCAAACTCCCTTGTTTTTTTGACAATTTTTTTGTATTTTTCTCCTCCCTCTCCTACTCTTTCCCATTGTTTCTACTTGCTCCTTTATTTATAGGTTGCCGTTGTCCACCACCTATATCCATATTCCAAGATGGTGTTCTTTTGGCTTCTATGTATCATTCCACTCTTGGTTTTAATGATGGCAAAGGTGAGGAATAGAAGGGAAGAAACAGAAGAGGACATTGGTGATGGTCCTAATAGGAGTGACCCAATGTATGATGAGGAGGAAGGGTTTGAAGAGGAAGGGGATGAACTTGAAGGGGACACTGAAACACAAGATGGGAAAGCTACATCAACACCCTTTTGGAACTATGTGACCAAACTTGATGGGGGAAAGGGTGGTGGATCTTACAAATTTGTGTGCCCTCATGGTTGTCATGGAGGAAAACCATATTGTGTTTCATATACCCGTCTGAGGAGGCATCTTTGTGGGGTGCTGGACAGTGATGAAAAAAAAGGTTCTGTGGGGGTACAAATTTGCCCAAACATTTCAACTGAAGAAAGAAGAAAATACATCCAAATAGAGATGGCTGCACAACAAAAAAACAAGAAACAAAAAACTCATTCTGAATCAAGTGCAACCTCTAAATTTGGTAGTTGCTCATCTCCTCATGGTACTTCTGCAAGCTCTGGAGGTAGAAGAACAATAGGGGATTTCCTTAATGTTGCTGGGAGGGATGATGTGGATGGAAAGATAGTCCGTTTTCTTTGTGCTTGCGGTGTACCATTCAATGTGCTTCGCTCTCCCTATTGGCATGAAATGGTAAAGGCCATCAATGAAGCCCCAAAAGGATACAAGGCCCCCAACTATGAGAAAGCTAGAACAGTGTTATTAGAAAGAGAAAAAGCTAAGGTTCAAAGAGCTTTGACACGTTTTACAAATGAGTGGGTAGATTCTGGGGTATCCATTGTATCAGATGGGTGGACAAATATTAGAAACCAACATTTGATAAATGTTCTTGGTGTTTCTTCTAGTGGTGCAGTATTTATTGCATGTCATGACTCCTCCTCCATCACTGCATCTGCACAAAACATTGCAGATCTCCTATTGAAATCAATCAAAGATGTTGGTCCGAATAATGTGGTTCAAGTGATCATAGATAATGCAGCAAATTGTAAGGCAGCAGGAAAAATTATTGAGCGTACTCATCCACACATCTTTTGGTCTGGGTGCCTGGTTCACACATTGAACCTTTTGATGCATGATATTGTGAAACACAAAGAATGTGGGTGGATTGCTGAGGTTTACAGGAGAGGGAAGCAGCTCATTAAATTCATCACAGGGCATACAAGGGTAAACTACTTCTATGGCACTTACTCCAAGTTGCAATTGCTTAAAATTGCAAAGACAAGATTTGCTAGTTATTACCTCACCTTTAGGCGGCTAGTGAAGGTGAGACAAGCTTTAACTAATCTGGTGTGTGCTGAAACATGGGATGAAATTAACACTGACATAGATGGTGCTAATGCAGTCAAGGACACTGTTCTTGACAGTTACTTTTGGGGACAGGTTAAATATGTTTTGCAATTCACCAAACCAATTTATTACATGATCAAGTTTGCAGATTCAGATCGACCAGTAATTGGGGAGGTGTATGAGCAAATGGATAGCATGTTGGGGCAGATTAAAGACATTGTTGGGCCTAGAGATATCACCTTGTACAATTATATTCGTGTATAGGTGCAAAACCGATGGGAAATGCTAAATGTTCCATTGCATGCATTAGCATATGTTTTGACACCTAAATACTATCATCCATCATGGCTTTCAACACCAGCACCTGGGGGGGGAAGCAGGAGAAAACCACACCAAGATCAAGAGGTTCACCAAAAATATATGGCTACATTGAGTAAATTAATCCCTGATGAGGAGGAGGCTGCATTGGTACGGAGACAGGTGAGCAACTATACGCTCAACACTGGTCCATTTGGGAGCATGCATGCAATTAAAGATCGTGAGACTTTTTCTGCTCTTGAGTGGTGGAACATGCATGGAGGGGGTACTCCACTTCTACAGAGTTTGGCATTGCGGGTGCTATCACAGGTGGTAAACACTTCTTCTGCAGAGAGGTGTTGGAGCTCTTATTCTTTCATCCACAGTGTTAAAAGGAACAGGTTGAATTTAGACCGGGCAGAGAGCTTGGTTTATGTTCATTACAACTTGCGATTGTTGTCCCATTACTGTGAAGATGCAAAGTCTAATAAAGACTTGTTGATTTGGGACAAGAATCCAGAGGAGCCCAATTTGGAGGATGGAGTGTTGCGACTAGAGCAATTAGAGGATGCTCTTATCCAGGTATGTCCATTGTGGTATGAATTTTCCAATTTTCCCTTATAAAGCATTTCTCTAATTCATGTTTTTAAGTTTTTTGTTAACTAGTGTTTTTTTTTTTTTGCATGAATTTTTTGAGCGATTCTAGGATGATGATGACCGTGTTGATATGCCACCACCCCCACCCCCATCTGGTCCCTTGGTTCCTAGGTTCAACACCAACAACAGGGGGTTCTTCTTCATCAGTTTCAGTGCCACGACTTCCATAGGCACCATCTTCTTCATTGCCACCACGTGGAGGCCCGCCACCACGTTCTATTCGTGGTGGAAGGAGGAGAGATTAGTAGATATATTCACAATCTACTACTTTTTGTCATAGATTACTCATTAGACTTGTAGACTTGTGAATATGAATTTTGAACCTTTTTGGCTTGGCGGTGACCAAGTGACATATTTTGTAAACATTATTATTTGAATTTTGGACATGACAAATGTTGACAGTTGCTCACTTGCTAGATAAATCATAATATGCTCTATGTTTTATGTTTTATAATATGCTTAAATGTTTTATGTTTTATAATATGCTTAAAAATTTGATGTATGTTTGTAATAGCTAGAATATAGATGATTGTTGTACATACTAGTAACTACAATGGAATCATGGATGCCATATCTATCTTGATTTATGCAAAAATATGCATGTTTTCATGTCTTCTACAATTAATTTGGTATTTGGGATGTTTGTTTTGAGTATAAATGCAAAAAAATATAAAATATATATATATATATATATATATATATATATATATATATATAGCAGACGCTTCCGCGGACGCTTCGCTTCCTAGATTTTTGGAAAATGACGCTTCAGCGTCCCCGCTTCCAAAAAACGCTTCCGCTTCGCTCCCGCTTCGTGCAACATTGGTGTGGATATTGTTCTATCTTCTCTTAGAGCTTCTCTTTTGTCAATTGTGAATGTTTGGATATATTTTGTTGCATGTAAGTAGACGCTGTTAATGTTATTCTTGTTTTACTTTGTCATACACATTGGACTGAGATTTTCGTTGTTCTAGAGCTAATTGCTGCACGCATTTACTGCTTAAAATTATGGAATTTTGTCTCTATTATAACATCTCTCCATGTATGGGCCATGTAATATGAACGAAATCTCCTAGGGGTAATTCTATCAAATAATTTGACCTTGATAAGCCATTCCTTTTGCACATTGAAGTATAAAAGCTGCAAGGTTGCTTCTTCTTGACCTAGAAGGCTAGCAAAGTGATCTTGAGGCCTCCTTGACTAGGAACCAAGAAATCCTACTCATATTCATCATAGAATCCATTCTCCCAAAGATTAAGGCACTGATCTACCAAGGGTGGTCATTAAAAATCATATTCTTTCACCTCCTTCCAGGTCTAGCCAAGTTGGGGTACCTAGGGCATCAATTTCCCAACAAGCTAGCCATCCAAAAAGTTCGATCTCCTAGGGTCTCCTCAAGCTCCCCTCCAATTTTGAAGCCATTCTGACGGTGGAGTTGGGAGAAAGGCCAAGCCCTAGACTCGGGATCAAATCTTGCCCTTCCATCCACAAGGCTAGTACCTCATAGGGTCAAAACAACATCTTCAAGTGAAAATTCTTTCTTTGATCCTATCCCCACTTTGTCTAGAGTTTGAATATCATTGGTTGCTACATTCTTTCCTCATACCATAGACTGGGTCAAATTGGCCCCATGTGGTCCCACTCCTTTGAAAGACCATTCTCCAAGAATCATCATTAGATAAATCTACCCTCCTTATATCTTTGAGTACTCTTGTGGAACCCTAGAAAGGTTCTTTATGACAAAACCCTAACTTTAGGGTATGTTGATGATTATGTGTGAAACCCTAGCCTACTTAGGGTTACTGTTGAAGTCTAGAGAAAATGCTTGATGCTTTGGTGATGTTATCTTTGGGGTTTTGGTTTGGTTATGGATACCATAACTTGTTAGGGTTGAATGGTAATGTCTGAAATCTCGAGCCTTTGAAGTATTGGTAATTTAGGGTTTGCTATATTTTGTATTGTAACCCTAGATCATTAGGGTTTGGTAAGGTGTATAAGCAATACCCTTATAATGTTCTAGAAATGAAATCCTTGATATGTGTATTTGTCTGATCAAACCCTAGTCTAATCAAGTTTGTTATATGTCTAAATTTTATTGATATTTTTGTCTTTTGGTTTGACTAACACTTGTTATGATATGCTTGTGCATGATGATGAAGTCCTAGATATATGTGTTGATCTAATTGTTGATGGTCATGAGTCCTAGGGTTTGGAACTTAGCCCTAGTCGAAGTTTGATTCTCTAGAATGATAGTATTTGTGAATTCTAGGGTTTTATAACTAAACCTTAGTAGAAGTTCAAATATCTGATATATGATGATAATCTAGGATTTAATTGCATTGTGGGTATTGAGAATTAGTAAAATATAGGGTTTACAACAAACCCTAGTGGAAGTTAGTCATGTTATTTTGAATTGAATTGTGATTGGTTTTGATTGTTAAAACTCGTGTATGAAATCTAGGAATCCTAGTAGGAAGTCTAACATATGAATTCTAAAGTTGTTAGATACATTACTTGTTTAAATTGCTTCTAGGGTTTGCAATATGTCGTACTAGGGTATGTCATATCTCTGGAAGAAACATTGAAACCCTAGATGTAATGAAGGTTGTTATGAAATGCTCAAAGTCTTGATGATATAGTCTAGGGTTTAGGACAAAACGCTAGCAAGAAGTTGAAGAGTATGTGTCTCTTGTTTGTAACTAAGTTTGCATATTTGATGTATAAAGTTGAATGTTTCCATCATTATATGATTTTGATGCTTCTATAGATTTGGTTGTACTTTCTCTCTAAGTAGTGCAGATACATAATCTTCAAGATGGTGAAGATGCTTGTAAAAGCATGATGAAGAAAGCTATAATGATCATGATAATTTTGATGAGAAGGATGGAAGCCATAAACGATTCTTCGATGTCGTAGAAAAGAAGTGGAACTCCCTAAGTTAAGAGGGAGCTTGGATGAAATAAATCTCCCTAAAGTTAAAAGGGATCTTGGATGAAAGGAATCTCCCTTGTTGAGAGGGAGGCCATATCATAGTCATGATGGACACCTTGAAAGAAGAAGATTCAAGAATGTATTCTAAAGTTGTTAGATACATTACTTGTTTAAATTGCTTCTAGGGTTTGCAATATGTCGTACTAGGGTATGTCATATCTCTGGAAGAAACATTGAAACCCTAGATGTAATGAAGGTTGTTATGAAATGCTCAAAGTCTTGATGATATAGTCTAGGGTTTAGGACAAAACCCTAGCAAGAAGTTGAAGAGTATGTGTCTCTTGTTTGTAACTAAGTTTGCGTATTTGATGTATAAAGTTGAATGTTTCCATCATTATATGATTTTGATGCTTCTATAGATTTGGTTGTACTTTCTCTCTAAGTAGTGTAGATACATAATCTTCAAGATGGTGAAGATGCTTGTAAAAGCATGATGAAGAAAGCTATAATGATCATGATAATTTTGATGAGAAGGATGGAAGCCATAAACGATTCTTCGATGTCGTAGAAAAGAAGTGGAACTCCCTAAGTTAAGAGGGAGCTTGGATGAAATAAATCTCCCTAAAGTTAAAAGGGATCTTGGATGAAAGGAATCTCCCTTGTTGAGAGGGAGGCCATATCATAGTCATGATGGACACCTTGAAAGAAGAAGATTCAAGAATGTATTCTAAAGTTGTTAGATACATTACTTGTTTAAATTGCTTCTAGGGTTTGCAATATGTCGTACTAGGGTATGTCATATCTCTGGAAGAAACATTGAAACCCTAGATGTAATGAAGGTTGTTATGAAATTCTCAAAGTCTTGATGATATAGTCTAGGGTTTAGGACAAAACCCTAGCAAGAAGTTGAAGAGTATGTGTCTCTTGTTTGTAACTAAGTTTGCGTATTTGATGTATAAAGTTGAATGTTTCCATCATTATATGATTTTGATGCTTCTATAGATTTGGTTGTACTTTCTCTCTAAGTAGTGTAGATACATAATCTTCAAGATGGTGAAGATGCTTGTAAAAGCATGATGAAGAAAGCTATAATGATCATGATAATTTTGATGAGAAGGATGGAAGCCATAAACGATTCTTCGATGTTGTAGGAAAGAAGTGGAACTCCCTAAGTTAAGAGGGAGCTTGGATGAAATAAATCTCCCTAAAGTTAAAAGGGATCTTGGATGAAAGGAATCTCCCTTGTTGAGAGGGAGGCCATATCATAGTCATGATGGACACCTTGAAAGAAGAAGATTCAAGAATGTATTTTGAAGGGCTACTGAAATGAGAAAAGTTGGATCTATGTTGCTACATGTGAAGTAGGAAAAGAAAATGATTAAGGAATCTTCTGTCAAGATTCGTTTGAAAGTCCTACTGTGATAAATTGAGAAGCAACATCTAGTTGTTTGAAAGACCCCAGAGGTTTGTGTTTATGTATGTACATTTGAAAATTTGTTACTGATTGGGGTTGTGTTTGTACAGGTAAATCTATTGGAGGTTTGATAACATGTTTTACATGCTTATTGTTATCGATCAGTTTGATTGGGAGAGATTTGTTGTTATCGATCTATTTGATCGGGGAGGATTTGTTATCGATGGGAATAATCGGGAGTTTGACACTTTGTGTGTAAGACACATTGCCTGGGAGGACATCTGGATGACACCTTGTGTTGATGTCTAGTTCCCGAAGTAGGGAGGGTGGCGTTGGTCATGGAGCTTTGACCTCGGATACTCACCTAGATCCTTGGGTTGATGGTTAGCAAGTAAGCCTGATCGTACCTAGAGAGGCTGAAAGCTTTAGTCCATCTTAATCCCACCTGGATAGATTGCCCTGGTTAGGAATTTAGTCCATGGCATTGCAGTGCCTAAATTATTCATGGTTCATGTGTTCTGAGATTTTCCTTGTACTTGTGAATACCTCCCTAGTTAAGAGGGAGTGTTGAAATATGTAACTAGGTTTGGTCTTCATAAATGTATTTGGATCACAATGAAATGTACTTATCAAAAGAATGAAGAAAATATTATTATTATTATTATTATTATGACTTATTAAAGCATGGGTTTCATGCTTGGGTCATCATATTTTAAGTCAAAATCCCTATTGAGGACTTCTAGGATTTATTCTGAGTCATTAGAGTCATTGTCCATTAAAAGAGACCCTTCTTGGGCATTCGAATAATGTAAAAAGAATTGTTTTTGAGTCAAAAATGAATTTAGTCTTCTTGTCATGTCCCCATTTTTATTCTTCTTCATAGTACATCCAGGGTGGATTTCCAGGGCAGGAGATGGCCAGGTCAGTGGAGTAGGTTTATGTCATCAGGTGTATCGATGGAGTTTTGAGGAGTTTTTATGGGATTTGATGGCATTTGCTTGGCATATTCCATCATCCACACAGTTTGCCCTTCGTTCCGTCGCATTCCGACAACTTTCGAAAATCAACATTACTATTGGGCATAACTTAATTAATTATGCTCGAGGTGGCATTCCAGGGAGATTAATTGATGGAACACCTCAGTTTAATAGCTTGTTGGAATCGGGACGAGAAGATCTACAGGATGAGATGCTTAGAAGAGACTTCCATTGGCTGAAGGGAGTATGGTGGGTGATTTGCCATTTTCTTTAGTTAAAAATGACTTTAATTAGTGATTTAATTCAGGAAAAATAATTAATTGGAGAAAAAGGGCCAAAAGTGACTTAAGTAAAACAAAATAAAATTGAAAGGTCGCTTGATAAAGTCAATGGAGGAGCTTCTAAAGTAATAATAAAATAATAAAATAAGATGCTTCTAGAGGCTTGGAGATCTATCCATTAGATCTATAAAAGAGGAGGAGAATATCATTTGGAGACATCTTGGAGTTGAGGTTTCTTTCTTGTAGAGAGGTTTGAGAACGTGGTTCTCTACTTCAGCAGTAGCCCCCGGATGGAAACCCTCGGGTGATTCAGTGAGAGTGGGCGAGCACCCATCTCTTCCCTTGGTGGATCCATTTAGGATTCACAGGTTGTTGTATATTGTCTTTCAATTGATTTTGGAGGCCGATTGTGGCATTATTGTAGATCTTTTTGAGGCCCTTTTTATCTCGGCTATATGGGTTATATGTGCATATAAACCCCAGTTCTCTTAATATAATAAAGCTGAGTGTTTTCACGATCATTGTGTTATGGGATTGCATGCTATATTTGTTTAATTTTTACATGGCAATCTTCTGTTTGTGAATGAAATTTTGATCTGGAGTTTTTCTGAGCTAAAAATTTGAGTTGTTTCCAATTTATTTCATTTGGGACATTACACTTCTCCATACCAAGTCGGCCTCAAGAAGATCAAGTCAGACTCAAGAAGGGTAATTCGACCTCACTAGAAGGCTATATATACAAGGTAGTGTGAATTCATTTGCAGCATGTCATTATCTCACACATAGTTCGATATCTGAAGCTAGAAGTTGGGAAGTGCGAAGTTGGAAAAGGGCTGGAAGGAGAGCTAAAAAGGAGTGCGACTTTTTGGAGGAAGATAGAAGACACCAAGATCAAAATTTTGGGCCATCTCACTCTCACTTCTGAGGTGTATCAAGGGAGATTGAAGTTCTCTTTGTCTAGTCGAAGTTGTTGTTGTTGCTACTACTGGGTCGAAGTTGCTACTGCATGTTGATGCTGCTAGGTCGAAGTTTCTTTTGAAGAGTTATCATCTGCAAGAAGGATTGAGGGTTGACTTGGTGTGGAGGAAGTCTTTGTCTAGGTCAAAGAGTCTTGGATTATCTCGAGAAACTATCGAAGGAAGAATTGTTGACGGGGTTTAACCCTAGATAGGGGTTTTGCCCTAGCTGTCCACCTACATCTGTTGTCCTTGTGTTATTGTTCTGGTAATTGCTTGATGAACTAAAATATAAAAGAATCACACGTAATTATCTATATAAGAAAATCTTTTTGCCTTTTTGATTTCCTAACATTGTGGACATTGGTAGAAGGGCTAGAGGAAGAGTCTTGAAGTTCAAAATCACCACCAGTTCTTGCTCTCATAAGTGCAAGTTGCCGCTTCCTCTCAGCTTCTTCTTTTATTACCTTTTCTTTAGCCGTCTCTTCTCCACGTTTTTCAAATTGACTCAATATTTTTGCTATAATATGCCCCATGTCCTCCTTTGGTGTTGGACATGTGGTTACTTAGCCTTTTTTTTTGTTCTACGTGGTTCACGAACCCCGGAGATTGGTGACCTCTACATCCACAAAATATTTGTACTACGCAGATCCACTCGAAGGGATCACTTCCTACTGGGCCCTGGCTCAACCATGAAGCCTGACCCTGAGAGTGTTGAGAGAATTGAACCCGTGACCTCTCAATAGCAAAGGTACTTTTAACGACGGGGATTCGACCAATTCAGCTAACCCTCGGGGCTGGTTGCTTGGCCTCTTACACCAGCGAAGTGTTGTTTTAACCTATGAATGCACCCCCCGCAACCTCCCCTCCCCTCGATGGATCGTCTGCTTGCAATATTTGGAGTACATTATTGGGTTATCAATAATATCAGAATGGGTCCATGCAACATATTTGACTCTTGGGGCCATGGATGATGGAATTTAAATGAAAAGAAATCTGCAAATTCAGGAATAAAACATGCATCAATTACAAGGCAAACACTATCTTAAATCTAAGAACAAAAGTGGCAGATTTAGGAGCAAAGGGGTAGATTTTAACTTGAACAGGAAAAATTAAAATAGAAAACAGGGACAGAATTCACATCTGCAATTTTAAAAGGGGGAAAACATACCTGGGAATGAGAAGATGAGCTGTAGCCCCCTCCCAAAGATGCCAAATCTACTAGACAGCTGTAGACAAGCTGCAAGATGCAAACCAGCTCCATGCTTACTGCTGCTCAAAAACTCAGTGTTGTTGCAGAACTTAGAAAGCTCACAAAAGCTCACAAAACCCCTAATGAGAGCTGCAAAACAAATAGGAGGTGGTGGGGGACGGGGGAGGAGAGGGTGGTTGTCTGTTAAATGTTTATAGGAATTTGGTAGGGTTTGCGGAGTAGGATTTTATTATTATTTTGAAAAAACTGATTTTTAGTTGCTGGGTTGCATGTGTGGGGTCTGTATGGACTCAGTCGGTACATGTTGGACTTAGCTAGTTTGGACTGGTTTCGTACGAAACTGGTCCACCTGTCCTAGTTGAGGTCCAGTTTGTCTCAGCCATTTGATCATGTAAAGAGGGTATCCACATGTGCAAAACAGCCTTAAAAGTGCATGAAGAGGTTCGACCAGTGCCTTGGTAAATGTGAACTGCCTTGGGAAACATGAAACTGACCAAAATCAGAATACAACCAGCCATGCCACCAAACTGCTCTGTTTATTCAAATACAAAATTTTAGCAGGAGTACCCCTACTGTAAGGTGGGGTAAAGCGTAACAGTATCAAGGAAATCTTTTGGCAGGTAAATAACTTAAGTCCAATAATCTTTTTACAGATGCTTGTTATTTCTAATTTGAATCAACTTGAGCTGGTTGTAATATTTTCGTGGATTCTTCTAATGGTCATTCTTCTTATGTAACAGAAGATGCTTTCAAAGCTGGCATGTTCAGTTAATAAGCCTAATAAACAGACGTGCCTTCTTAAGTCAGCTGTGCCAGGATTTCTTTCTCCACTTCCAGTTCGTAAGGTCCATTGGACATACTCTACCAGTCATGTTGGCAAATTTTGTATGATATGAATTGTAATCTTTCAAACTTTAAGTCCATAATGTCTTTGCTCTAGCTGTCATTTTGATAACTTTTGTAGGATTTGCATTGCAGTCTTTCAAACTTAAGCCTATAATGTCCCTTATATCTAACAGATTTTGTGTTGACAGATTCCTGGTGTTGGGCATCGAACAGAAACTATGCTAAAGGAAATTGGAGTTCAGACAGTGACTGATCTTAAAGTATGCACTTTGGAACAGCTATTGCAGATGTATGGAAATCTTCACATATTTGTGAGATTCTTATATTAATTATTACTTCCTCTATGCTTTGTCATGGATGCCTTCAGAGGCATATGAACAATAGATAGCAATATGTCTGTGTAGTATTTAATTGATTTAGTAAAACTTGTTTCTTTAACGTAGGTTTGGTGAGAGAATAGGCAGTTTCCTATTCAATGCATGCAGGGGAATTGACCTAACACCTGTTAGGGACAAAGGACCACCAAAGTCACTATCTGTTGAAGATTCCTTCCCTCCCTGTACATCTTTGAAAGGCATAGAGGTAAAATAAACTTCTGTCATCATTACTGTTGAAAAATGTAACTATGTTCGGTCTTCATTAATGTACTTGATTCATCATGTAATGTACTTGTCAAAAGAATAAAGAAAACAACAGATTCCTTCCCTCCCTGTACATCTTTGGAAGGCATAGAGGTAAAATAAACTTCTGTCATCATTACTGTTGGAAAATGTAACTATGTTCGGTCTTCATTAATGTACTTGATTCATCATGTAATGTACTTGTCAAAAGAATAAAGAAAAGAATTTTTATTATTATTATTGTGACTTATTAAAGCATGGGTTTCATGCTTGGGTCACCATGTTTTAGGTCAAAGTCCCCATTGAGGACTTCTAGGATTTATTCTGAGTCAATAGAGTCATTGTACTTTTAAAGAGACCCTTCCTGTTATTTTGAATCATGTAAAAAAGTTAAGTATTGAGTCAAATATGAATTATGTAACCTCCACACCATGTCGGCCTAGAAGAAGATCAAGTTGGCCTAAGGACCCTATTCGACCTCACATGGAGCCTATAAAAGCAAGCTCATCGAATTCATTTGGAGCATCATTCTCACACACAAGCTAAATTTTTATTGTAGCTGGGAAGAAGTGCGAAATTCTCTTGTAGCTGGGAAGAAGTGCAAAGTTCTCTTGTAGCTGGGAAAGGTGCGAAGTCTGTTGCCGGGAAGCCGAAGTGAATGCGAGTTTGGGGAGGTCTAAGGAGAAAAGAAAAATCGAAATTTTGGTGGTTCTCTTTTTCTGTTTCATGCTTTGGATTGGGAGATCGAAGTCTTCCAAGTTTGTCTACTACTGGAAGTTGCTACCTAGTCGAAGTTGCAGGAAAGAGGTCGAAAATTCAGGGAGGCCGACTTGGTGTGGAGGGAAGGTCTATCTTGGTCTAGGGTGAAGAGTCTCAAAAAATACTATTGGAAGGAAGAATTTCTTGACTGGGTTTTCCCCTCGAGGGGGTTTTGCCTTAACTGTGCCTACATCTGGTGTCTATTGTTTTATGTGTTGCTTCTTTGGTAATTGCTTGATGAACTAAAATAAAGAAGATGTAAAGAATTGTAATAATAGGAAACATCACAAGTAGTTGTCAAAAACAAGAAGATCTTTTTGCCTTTCTAATTTTCTAACATGGTATCAGAGCTTTAGTGAAGAAAAAAGTAAAAGGCAATCTCAAGCACTTGATCAAGGAACCATTCAAAGGGACTTTCTGAGAGGAGTCTACTATATTCAAGGAAGATGTCTAACACAATCAAGGGAGAGAACAAACTTGAAGGGGCCTCTAACTTCAGGTCCTGGAAGAAGAGGATTGATCTAATTTTTGAAAAGAACAAGGTACTGGACTTGGTAAGAGGAAAAGTAAAGAAGCCTATAGAGGATTCCAATGATGCTAATGAAGTGAAATATGTGAAAGTTTCTAAACAAAAATTCTATTGCTGCAGCAACTAATTTATTTTACCTACTTATTTCTCAATAAGTTATTTATGAAATCCCTTCAGTAAATATTAAAATAAATTATATTGCAGATATCACACCATTATACAGAAACAAATATATGCACAAGAATCTAACACATTAACACAATTATTTTTGGACAATTGTCTCCAGAAAAACCCATTGCGGGAAAACGGTGCATCAGAGGAGGGTTTTTATTAATCTTTAGCAACAATCGCTTATTATAGAACGATTTTACATAGACATTGGGAGAAAACACCTGATACCTTTCTTTGAGACTTTCTAACACCCTGGAGGACTTCCTTAACTGCATCAGACCTGTGTCATTCTGCTTGGCTCTGCGCTGCTCCGTCCTTCACTGCGCCCCTGATCTGTGTCTCCCTTTGCGCTGTCTTTCAAAGCCCCTGCGTCACCCTTTTTGAGCTTCCTGACTGCTGCTAGTCACCCCCTCTTCCTCTACCTTGCAACTCTCCCTCT
Source organism: Pinus tabuliformis (assembly GCA_031772625.1). Taxonomy (NCBI): domain Eukaryota; kingdom Viridiplantae; phylum Streptophyta; class Pinopsida; order Pinales; family Pinaceae; genus Pinus; species Pinus tabuliformis. The sequence goes on from CM062819.1 coordinate 870,432,678, forward strand.
GAAATCGATTTTTCTTCCTCTCTGAGAAAATCGATTTTCCTTGTGATACTGAGTATCTGCTGGTGCGTCTCCAAATGACCCTAAAGTCTTCTCTTATACTTTTCTTGTTTATGAATCAGCGACCAAGATTAAGTCCCTAATCAATGGCTAAGATTAAAATAGACTTGATCCTCGTCTCTTAGAAGCTTCTCATCCCTATCCTTATTAATACCCATTAATATTTTTATTTTCCTAAGTTTAGATTTAGGAACCCATTAAAAATATTAATTATTTTAATAACTCCTCTTCCGAATGGAATTTCGCAAAATGATTTCTGGGTCTTGGAGGTCTCATGTGCTTTAGCCTCTCCACCAATTTTTATGGCTAGAGCACATCCGATGCTACCCCAAAACAACACTCCCTCTTAGCGAGGAATGTGCTCTAGTAATGCTCCACCACTGAACATTACCTTGATCATCCGGCACCGGTACCTGTGCTGATGCTCGGCCTGTTGCCCAACATCCTCTACACTGCTGCCTCTTGTACTACTGCCCATGGATTCTACCCCTATCACTGCTACATATGTATTGCAACTCCCTCTGCATTCGTGTTGCTGCTGGTCCTTCCTCCCAACACAACATTTGCACTGCAACTCTCTCTCAAATGCTGCATCATGCTGCCCATAACAATGCTAACTGCCGCACTGCAACACCTGACACTTATCCATTTTTGCTACTGAGATGGATTCTCTATCATCCCCATCTTCTCCCTGAAATAAATGAACTTTGTTCTTCCAAGGGCCTTGGTAAGGATGTCCGCCACCTGTTCTCTTGTAGTAGTGTAGAACAACTGTATAGCTCCTCGTTGGACACAGTGTCTGACAAAGTGACACCGAATATCATTGTGCTTTGACCAATCATGAAATACTGGATTCTTAGAGAGCTTGATGCAACTCTGATTATCACACATGATCTTGATTGCTTCCATCCTTCTTCTGAATAGGTTCACAAGCAATTTTCTAAGCCATATGGCTTCGCATGAAGCTGTGCTAGTGGCCATATATTATGCTTCAGCTGAGCTTAGAGCTACGAATTTTTGTTTCCTTCTACACCAGAGGTCTTCCCCACTCCAATGTTGAAATAGTACCCAGAGGTACTTTTCCGATCTACAGAACTTCCATCCCAATCTGCATCAGTAAACCCACTCAGTCTGATATCATTTCTTCTGGTGTACAAGAGTCCATACGCTACTGTTCCCTGTATATATCTAAGAACATGTTTGGCTACTGCCCAATGCGCCCTCTTTGGTTCCACCATGAATTGACTGAGGGTGTTGACAGTGTAACAAATGTTTGGCCTGGTATTGACCAGATACATCAAGGACCCTATGAGCTACCTGTATAAGGTGGGATCAACATCTTTGTCTTCTGATGCATCAATTTTCTTCCAGTTGGTGATCATTGGAGTAGCCATAGGCCTACAGTCTTGCATCCTGAATCTCTTCAGGATTTTTGTAGCATATCTCCCTTGTCTAAGGAAGATCTCACCCTTCTGCTGCCAAACTTCCAACCCCAGGAAATAATGCATCTGTCCCAAATCCTTCATGTCAAATTTTGTGGCTAGATTCTTCTTGCAATCTTCGATGAGCCTAGATGATCCTGTCAAGAAGAGATCATTCACATATAACACTAGGACTAGAGGCTCATTCTCTACAACCAGATAGTAAAGATTGGGATTTGCATCACTCTTGACGAACCCCATCTTCTTCAAGTAGCCATCAATTCGACCATACCATGCTCTAGGTGCCTGTTTGAGTCCATACAAGGCTTTCTTCAATCTGCATACATGAGATTTCTTCTCCATGTGTCTCAAATCCTTCTGGCTGTTCAATATATACTTCCTCTTCTATCTACCCATTCAAGAATGTCGTTTTGAAATCCATCTGATGAATCTCCCACCTCGTCTATGCTGTAAGAGATATCGCAGTTCTAATAGATGTATACTTGGCTACTGGGGCGAAGGTCTCTTCGTAGTCTATTCCTTCCTTTTGAGCATACCCCTTAGCCACAAACCTGGCTTTGTATTTTTCCACATTGTCATCTATAGTGTATTTGATCTTGTAGATCCATTTCAAACCTACCACTGATTTGTTCTGAGGCCTAGGTACAACTTCCTAGACATGATTCACCATTATAGAGTTGTATTCCTCCACCATCGCATCCATCCAAACTTGATGCTGAACGACCTCTTAAAATCTGGAAGGTTCCCCAACCTGAGCTACTAAGGCCTGATATCTATCTGGTTGTCTTCAGTCCCTTTTACTGTTCCTCGGTGCACCAATGAAATCTTCTGCATCCTGTAGAACCTGTCGGAGTTCCCGTCTTGTTCTTCCTCTGGTAGTGGGTATATCTGTTAGCTTTTCCTCTTCCTGTTCTGAGGGAGAATTTTTTGTTTTGGCTTCCGCTGGTTGAAGTGGTTTGATCAACGACTCATCTTTTGTTTGTTCCTCAGAAGGCATTTCTTGAGATTTTCTGAAGGTCCTATCCTCCATGAACTTCACATCTCGCCGAATTACTACCTTCTTACTCCCTAGAAGATAGATTCTATATGCCTTAGCATGCTCGCTATATCCCACAAGATATCTTTTCTCTGCTGTTTGATCTAACTTCTTCCTCTTTTCCTCGGGTATACGACAAGATGCTAAACTCCCCAATATCCCGAAATGACCGACTTTAGGTGTCTTCCTGGTGAAGACTTGCTCTGGAGTAATCTTGCCCAATGCCCTATGAGGAGTTCTATTCTGGACATAGACTGTCGCGTTGCATGCTTCTGCCCACAAGAATTTTGGCATAACCCGATCATACATCATAGCCCTAGCTGCTTCCACAATAGTCCTGTTCTTCCTTTTTGTTACTCCATTATACTCCGGATTGTAGGGAGTTGTCCACTCTCTTCTGATGCCCTCCCTAGTACAAAAATTGATGAAGTCCTTGTCGACATACTCTCCATCATTGTCTAAACGCAACTCTTTTATTTTCTTTCCTGTTAGATTCTCCACTAGAGGCTTGAACTCTTTGAATTGGCCGAAAACATTATCCTTGGTTTTCAGAAAATAAATCCAAGTCTTCCTGGAGTGGTCATCGATGAAGGTGATGAAGTATGCGACACCACTAAGAGATTTTGTGGACATTGGTCCACAGATATCTGAGTGTATCAATCCTAGTACACTCTTGTCCCTATTGCTACTTCTAGGAAACGCTGCTTTGGCATATTTGCCCAGAGCACACCCTCTGCATACATCATCTCGTTGTGTACTAAGATTTGGAACTCCTGTTATAGTTTTCCTGAGAATTTTCAGAGCCCTTTAGTGCAAATGTCCCATCCTTCTGTGCCATATTTCATTCAAATCCTTGTCTCCATTACTGCCTGTTAGTGCCATTGGTGATTCTAGTTGCAACCTGTACAACTTGTTACTTCTGATTCCAATTTGTACCTTCTTTTTCGAACTCGGGTGTTTGACGTATACTTTATCCTTAATGAAGAAAATGTCATATCCCTTGCTTTGAAGTTGAGATACGGAAAGTAAGTTCATCCCCAGTCTTGGCACATGCAACACATTGGTAGCTTGGAACCACTCTCCTGTTTCTATTTGAAAAACTATAGTACCCTTCCCTATTGGAGTACACTTTGCCTTATTCCCCATGGTGATCTGAAAATTCATTCTTTCCTCCTGATAATCTAAACATTCCCGGATTCCTGTCATATGCAGAGAGGTTCCATTGTCTATATACCATACCCTTGACGATGTAGAGCTTGCTATGCAAGCAACTTCTTCTTCCAATTTGGAAGCCAACATAGAGAAATTAAAATTTCTATCTCTTGTGCATTCTTCTGAAAAACTGCACGAGTCTCCTAACGTGGATGCCTCTGCACATGCCCTTGACCCATAACTGATTTCCCTTCCTGTCTTTGAATCTTCCCTCTGATACCATGTGAAAATTTATAAACAAAAATTCTACTACTGCAGCAATTGATTTATTTTAACTACTTATTTCTCAATAAGTTATTTATGAAATCCCTTTAGTAAATATTAAAATAAATTCTACTGTAGATATCACACCATGATACAGAAACAAATATATGCACAAGAATCAAGCACGCTAACACAGTTACTTTTGGACAATTGTCCCAGGAAAAACCCAGTGCGGGAAAACCAATGCAATAGAGGATGGTTTTTATTAATCTCCAACAACAATCGCTTTTTACAAAAGGATTTTACATAGACAATGGGAGAAAACACATGAGACCTTTCTCTGAGACTTTCTGACACCCTGGAGGACTTCCTTCCTTAACCGCGTCATCCTTCTTGGCTCTGCGCTGCTCCATCCTTCAATGCGTCCTTGATTTACACCTCCCTCTGTGCTGTCTCTCAGAGCCCCTACGTCACCCTTTCTGAGCTTCCTGATTGCTACTAGTCACCCCCCTCATCCTCTACCCTGCAACTCTCCCTCTGAAATCGATTTTTCTTCCTCTTTGAGAAAATCGATTTTCCTTGGGATACTGAGTATCTGCTGGTGTGTCTCCAAATGACCCTCAAGTCTTCTCTTATACTTTTCCTGTTGATGAATAAACAGTCGAGATTAAGTCCCTAATCAATGGCTAAGATTAAAATAGACTTGATCCTCGTCTCTTAGAAGCTTCTCATCCTTATCCTTATTAATACCCATAAATATTTTTATTTTCCTAAGTTTACATTTAGGAACCCATTAATAATATTAATTATTTTAATAACTCCTCATCTGGATGGAATTTCCCAAACAATTTCTGGGTCTTGGAGATCTCATGCGCTTTAGCCTCTCCACCAATTTTCATGGCTATAGCACATCCGATGCTACTGCAAAACAACAAAATACAGGGAATTGGAATTGGTGGCCATGATTTTGATGGTAGAAGGAATAAAGGACAACCTTGTCCTATTCATAGCTAACATTGATCATGCTTAGGAAATGTATGAATCCTTGTCGAAATTATTTACTATTAAGAACATTGGTCAAGTAGCAAGTTTGAAAAATGAGCTAAGGACCACGGAGATGACTAAATAAGACATTGTGGCAACCTTCTTTGTGAAGATAGCTAGACTCAGGGATGATCTCTTGGCCATTGATGAGATTGTTCCAGACAAAGAACTTGTGATCACTGCTCTATTAGGATTGCCACCCTCTTGGGGTGCATTTGTTGCAGGTCTCAACAGTTGGAAGGTAGCTCCCACCTTTGAAGAATTATGGACTGCCTGCAGTCAAGAAGAACTAAGGATCTCAATGGTTACCAATCCTGAAGGAGTATCAAATGCTTACATTGCTCAATATAAAGGAAAGAGATCGAAGGGACCAAGGAAGAAAGTTGATATGTCCAAGATAGAGTGCTATCAATGTCATAAGAAGGGTCACTATAGAAGTGATTGTCCCGACAATCCAAAGAATAAGAAGAGAGGAAGGGATCAAGTCAACTTTGCTGAGGAAGGAGACTCAAAGAAAGTCAAGCCTAAAGAATCCGACATTAGGGACTTACACTACTAAGTCCTTTGCTTGTAGCTTTAAATATCTTGTTTTATATGTTTTAGAATTTATAAGTTTTTAACATGTTTTGGAAAAAACATTTTTATTGTTTTTATAAGTCTATATGTATCCCTCAAGCCTTGGAGGGAGCCCATAACAACTCCCAAAGATAAGGATCTCATTTCTTTTCTGTTTTGGGTTCATGTATTCAATTAGTTTTGATTATATTAAATACTAATCACCATTCTCCCTCTATTGTCTTGATTAGGAAAAACATCTGCAGGGAGTATGAAGGAAGATCTTTCAAGACAAGGTTGGTCAAGAAACTAAGGTATGCTTTAAATACATTAATATTGAAAGGATTATTCATTTGATAATCTACTACTAACATTGTTATGTTTAGATGCATTGAATCATGATGATTCTTGTTTTGGGTGATTCATCTCTTGATAAATCTACCCACCCCACTCATATTCTTCACTGATTATGTAGAACCTTAGACATGTTCTGGAAAACCCTAACCTAAGGGCATGCTTGTGTGAATGTTTGAAATCGTAAGTTGCTTAGGGATATTGTGAAATGTTGTTTGAAGTTTTTATTAAGGATGTCATGTTTGGGATTTTGGTATGATCAGGAAAACCTAACTTATTAGGGTTGAATGATAAGGTCTAAAATCTCAAACCATTAAAGTTTTGGTAAGGTTGGTTTTGCTATGTTTCTACATTGAAACCCTAGCCCATTAGGGTTTGGTGGAACGTGTGAGCAAGGCTCTTATATTGTCTTAGAAATGTTGTCCTTGGTATGGGTGTGTTTGTTTGATCAAACCCTAGTGTAATCAAGATTGTTGTATGCCTAACTCTAATTGATCATTGTGAAGTTGGGTTTGACTAACACATGATATGAAATGTCTGTGCATGATGATGAAATCTACGCATGTATAGATATGTCCTTTTGGTTGAAACCCTAGCTTGGCCTAGGTCAGATATATTAATGTTGTCAGACATATGATATGCTTATGTATGATATGTATGAATTCGTAGATATATGTGTTGACCTAGTTATTGATGGTCATAAGTCTTAGGATTTGATGGAAGTCCTTTTCTAAGATTCTAGGATGATGATATTTGGAAATCTAGGGTTTTGTAGCTAAACCATAGTAGTAGTTAAATTGTCTAGTATGTGAAATATAACAATCTGAGATCTATTTATTTAATGATTGCTGAGATTGTGAAAATGGGATTCTAGGGTTTTGGAGTTAAACTTTAAGAGAAGTAGAAATCTCTGATGTATGATGACTATATGATAATTTGAGATTTGTGTAAGATTATTGAAATCTGAGTTTTTGGTTGGGATTGATAATTGATCAGAAATCCAGGGTTTGCAAATAACCCTAGTGGAAGTTGGTCATGTTAGTGACTAAGTTGTGATTCGTTTTGATTGATTCTTTTGTATGAAATCTAGATAATGAAACCCTTGTAAGAAGTCTAACATATGAATTTTGTTAGATGCTTTATATTTGTCTGAATTGTTTCTAGGGTTTGTTGTATGTTGTAAGAAGGTATGTCATACCTTTGGAAGACACATTGAAACCCTAGATGGAATGAAAGCTATTATGAAGTAGTCTAGGGTGTATGAAAATGTTCCTAGCAAGATGTTGAAGACTATATGTCTCTTGTTTGTAAATTAAGTCTAGGTATCTGATATGTATAAAGTTGAAATGTTTCTGTGATTTTGATATGGCTAACTTCATGCTTCTATAGATTTGGTTGTACTTGCTATGTAAGTTGTGCAGGTACACAATCTTCAACTTGGTGAAGATGCTCGATGTGACAAGCATGATGAGGATGATAATAACTCTAATGAAATGGCTGGAAGCCGCAAAAGATTCTCCGATGTTGAAAAGAAGAAGTTGATCTCACAAAGGAAGCCTGCATAGAAGAGATCTCCCTAAGATTAAGAGGGAATCCTGATGAAGAGATACTTCCTGGTTTGGAGGGACGACATAGCTTGGTTTTGATTGAAAGAATGTATTTTGTAGGATATGTTATTGGATGAGAAGTAGTAAAGGAAAGGATATAATTGAGGAATCTTCTGTCAAAGATTCGGTTGATAGTCCTACTGAGTTGAGGAGCAACATCTAGAACGACCCCGAAGGTTTGTATTTGATTATGTACATATGAAAGTATATTATTGATTAGGGTTGTGTTTGTACAGGTGAATCTCTCGGAGGTTTTAATAGCATGTTGGTTACCAATCTATTTGATTGGGAGAGATTGGTCATCCTTGATCTGCTGGATCAAGGGGTGTTGAGGCTTTGTGAGTGAAGCATTTCCTGGGAAGACATCTGGCCGACACTTTGTGTTGATGTCTAGGTCTCAAAGTTGGAAAGGTGGTGTTGGTTATTGAGCTATGTTTTGGAAACACACCTGGATTTTTGGGTTGATGGTTAGCAAGTAAGCCTGATGGTACCTAGAGGCGCTGAAAGCTTGAGTCCATCTTAGTCCCACCTGGATAGATTGCCTTGGTCAGAAATCTAGTCCATGGCATTGCGGTGCCTAAATTGTTGAGAGACCACTTGGATAGATTGCCCTAGTCAGGAATCTAGTCCATGGCATTGCAGTGCCTAAAGTTCTTCATGGTTCATATAGTTTGAGATCTTCCATTGTATTTGTACATTATGAATACCTCCCTAGTTAAGAGGGAGTGTTGGAAAATGTAACTATGTTCGGTCTTCATTAATGTACTTGAGTCATCATGTAATGTACTTGTCAAAACAATAAAGAAAATATTTTCTATTATTATTATTTTGACTCATTAAAGCATGGGTTTCATGCTTGGGTCATCATGTTTTAGGTCAAAGTCCCCATTGAGGACTTCTAGGATTTATTCTGAGTCAATAGAGTCATTGTACTTTTAAAGAGACCCTTCTTGGGCTTTTGAATCATGTAAAAAGGTTAAGTATTGAGTCAAATATGAATTATGTAACCTCCACACCATGTCGGCCTAGAAGAAGATCAAGTCGGCCTAAGGACCCTATTCGACCTCACATGGAGTCTATAAAAGCAAGCTCATTGAATTCATTTGGAGCATCATTCTCACACACAAGTTCGATTTCTATTGTAGCTGGGAAAAAGTGTGAAATTCTCTTGTAGCTAGGAAGAAGTGCAAAGTTCTCTTGTAGCTGGGAAAAGGTGCGAAGTTTGTTGCCGGGAAGCTGAAGTGAATGCGAGTTTGGGGAGGTCTAAGAAGAAAAGAAAAAACGAAATTTTGGTGGTTCTCTTTCTTTGTTTTGTGCTCTGGATTGGGAGATCGAAGTCTTCCAAGTTTGTCCACTGTCGGAAGCTATTGCCTAGTCAAAGTTGCTAGAAAGAGGTCAAAAACTCTTTGAGGCTGAGTTGGTGTGGAGGGAAGGTCTTGTCTTGGTCTAGAGTGAAGAGTCTCAAAGAATATGTAATGTTCCTAAACAAGAATACAAGTGATAACAAGCAAATAATACATGCAACAAATTACAAAAACGAAATATTCAACAAACACCCATATAAAAGCTGCAAATGGAGAACTTCTGAGCCATTTTATTATATTTATGCAAGGCAAATACAATAGATGATGGAATTGTGAACCTGGGCTTGTCTCAAAGGTCAAGCAGGACCAAACCCAAGTAGGAAAATGGCTGAGTTGAAGGCTGCCCTGTTGCTGCACCAATCTACACTGTGCTGACCAGAAAACTGTTGCTCTGTTGAAGTTTGAATGGCTTGAAGGTGCACTAAAACTGCCCAGAAGTTTATATGCTTTTAACCTTGGACTCCTTGGCGAAAAACCCAGAAAAAGCAGAAGGGATTTTAGTTGGTTTGAACTACTGATTTTCGACTTCCTTGGAGCGTCACTTCAGCTTTAGTTGCCAATTTCGACTTGCTGGAAACTGCCTGTAATTCCACTTGAAAACTCCTCCAAAATGCTGAGTTCACCCATGCTATCCAATCCCTGACTCCCTAGATGATATCTTGCCCAACTCAGATGCTCCCAAGTACCACGAAGATCTATTGTGTGGCCTCTGTGCTGCCCCTCAACCCAATAGTTCGAATTGCTGGAATGTTGGCTCAGCTAGCTATAAAACCCAACAAGAACATTGGTCTAATGTTGCTACCTTAGCTCCCCAACTCCCGGACAAGCAATCAAATCTCTGCTTGCCTCAATCTTCCTCTGCGTGTTTCATGGCTGCCCAGAAATACGCACTCCTTACTTTTGCGCTGGTTGCTGGTGTATGTCACTACCCTGGAACTCCTAAAAACTCTTGTGGAACAACCTCGCTAGGGAAGGCACAGATGGTCCCTCGAAGTAGAGGTTGAATCTTCCGCTTGAGAGACTCGTGGCTAAATAGCGGGTAGACTCGCCAAACAACGAAGTGTACAAATGAGTGTTTGTTTGCAAATGTCAAAGATGAGAAACAAAATGAGCGTTGATCTCTCCTTGGGCCTCCTTAGCCTCATGTGGGCCCCTCCATCCACCCATTCGATTTTCCCTCCAAGCATATCGAATAGCTAATTCGAACTCCCATGTGAGTGGCCCCCACATTCCACTAGCTACTAAAGAAAGTCGAATTGGCCCCTTAGTCCCTAGCTCGAAAGTGTGGGGTCCTCTTCCTTACTAAAAAATGTGCAAAATAGGGTGGCAACACCCTGTTACTAATGTTTTTGAGAAGGGACATGACAATCCTGCCCTCCCAGATGTTGCTTTCCCTCAAGCAACCTCAAAGCGAGGTGCTCCAATATGTGCTCACCTTCCTAGGTGGCATCCTCATCCGACAAGTTCTTTTAGCGCACCAAGAACTCCCTGATGGTTCTGCTCCTCAGTTTCCTCCCCCTGCTCTCCAAAATGGCCTTCGGTTCCAACACCAAGTGGCCCTCGTCATCTAGTGGGGGTAGATCAGCTGCTGCTGTCACCTGTTGTCCCAACACCCTCTTAAGGCATGAGACATGAAAAACATTGTGGATCCTACTCCCCTGATGCAGCTCCAACTCGTAAGGCACCTCTCTAACTCGTCTAATCACTCAGTAGGGCCCACAGAAGTGTGGTTGTCGCTTCTCGTCCCCCTTCTGCTTCAACGTGCACTGCCTGTAAGGCTGCAACTAGAGATATACCAATTCCTCGTCTTCAAAGTGCCTCTCTGTCCTGTGTCGGTCTGCGTAAATTTTTTGCTGATTTTGGGCAGTCACCAAATTATCCTTGAGAGCCTTGAGGATATCTTGGCTCTCTTGGACCCAGTGTTTGGCCTTTGTGGCCTGACTGTCTCCAAAAAATATCAGTAAAGGACAATGCATCATATCCATAAAGGACACGGAAAGGAGTCATATCGATGGACATGTGGTGCGTGGCGTTGTAGCAGTACTCGCCTAGATGCAACCACCAAATCCAAGTCCTCTGCTGACCTGTCACATAGTTCCTCAGGTACCCCTCCAACCACTGATTGACTCTCTCTGTCTGGCCATTTGTTTGAGGGTGATAACTAGTGCTAGGAGTGAGCTCTGTCCCAACCAACCTAAAGAGTTCCTGCCAAAATCCTCCCATGAATCTGTTGTCCCTATCGTTCACTATGTTCTTGGGGAGTTCATGCAATCTGAAAATCTCTGGGAAGAACAACTCGACAACTTGTGCAGTCGTTCACCTAGTGGGGATGGCAAAGAAGTGGGCAAATTTAGTCAACCTGTCGACGACTACGTATATGCAATCCTTCCCCTGTACTGTGGGGAGCCTTGTGATGAAATCCATTGAAATACTTTCCCATTCCCCCCCCGGAATGGGAAGTGGCTGTAGCAATCCTGCGGGGTGGGTCAGCGCCCCCTTGTTCCTCTGACAAGCCTCACACTCCCGTATGTGCTGCAGCACGTCCTCCTTGAGGCCTTTCCACGTGAGTCTCTCTCGGACAACCATACAAGTCTTCCGGAACCCTTGGTGCTCGAACAGTGGTGAATCACGTGCTGTCTGAAGTACCCTCTCTCTCAACTGCGAGTTGGGCACCAAGTAAATGTGCCCCTTGTAATAGATGACCTCATCCATCACACGGTAACACTCATCTGCATGGGTACCAAATCCAATACCTTGCATGCCCTCCTGTCTTTGGAGTACTCCACCAAAAACTGAGCCGTCCAATCATGGTAAATGCTCATGAGAGATAACCCAGTTGGTCTCTGATATAGAGCATCTGCCACCACATTGTGCTTTCCCTGCACATACTCTATATCGAAGTCATAGGCATGCACCTTGCTGACCCATCTCTGTTGCTTGTCATTGAGGCCCTGCTGCCCCATCTCTGTTGCTTGTCATTGAGGCCCTGTTGCCCCATGAAATGTCGAAGACTGTTGTGATCAGTCTTCACTCGGAACTGGTTGCCCACCAAGTACTGGCGGAACTTGGCCAGTTCATGCATAATGGCCAACATCTCCTTGTCATATATGGAATATGATAGCTCATGCAGTAGGAGCTTTCGACTCTCAAAAGCAATGGGATGCCCCTCCTGTGACAATATTGCTCCAACTCCTACCTAGGATGCATCGCACTCCACCGTGAATGGCTGGGAAAAATCTGGAAGTGCCAAAACAGGGCTACTGCTCATCACCTTCTTGAGGTGATCGAAGGCAACCTGTGCTCCATCTATCCATGCGAAGGCCCCCTTCTTGGTCAAGTTGGTCAAGGGTATTGCCAGCTGTGAGAACCCCTTGACAAACTTCCTGTAATAGGTGCAAATACCCAAGAAGCCCCCCAACGTAGTCACATCTCAGGGTACTAGCCAATTCCGAATGGCATGAGTCTTCTCCTCATGGACCTTCACCCCATCAGCTCCAATGATATGCCCTTGGTAGAGCATCTATGTCAACCCAAATTCGCACTTGGAGAGCTTGGCATAAAACCAATGTTTTAAATCTTCGACTCCGACTCTGACTCGGCTGAGGGTCGACTCCGACTTCGACTCTGTATCGACTTGGCCGGTTCGATTTCAATGACTCCGTCGTTGTAAAAAATACATTAAATATTTATTTTTTATAAAAAAACATAATTCTAAAGATTTTCATTCATGTTTCCAAACACAAAGCTTTAGAATATAGATAGAATACAACATATTATCAAAGTAGGCTCATGAATATATCCATTATATCAAAATGGCACCCAGTGCATTGTCCAATACATACAGGATGATGATATAGAGATCAAAACAAAAACACATAACCAAGGAGGCTAGAAATGGCCTCTACAACAAAGGTAAACTGTGACTAGTATTGCTGGCTACTACTAGAGGAGCCAACATCATCTGGCTCAACCTCTGAATCAGAGTCAGACAGGGAATCCCATGGCTCCTCCTCATCATCATCTCCAACTGCAACTGTAGAAGTGGTAGCACTAGTAGGCTATGTAGCTAGTGGCTGCTGAGATAGACGAGATATGCGCTTCCGTCGTCGCTGAGTAGAGGAAGTACCTGCAACTGGAGGACTTGGGGCTGGCCCTGAGGCTGGTACAAGTGGATCTGCATTGAACTGAACATTATGTTCAAGTGATGCCATTGTCTGTAAATCAAAATCAAGATCCTCATCAGAATCAAACTCTACTAGATGGCTCTACACTACCCAATTTGATGTTGGATCAATATCTTCCAACACAATGGGATATAAATCAGGTCTTTTGTTCAACAATTGGTTGCATCTGAGCCGGAGGTTGTATTGGACATAGACTAGATCATTTAACTATTTTTTATCCAAATGGTTTCTCTTCTTCGTATGAATCCTCTCAAAGACAGACCAATTGCGCTCACACCCAGTAGCATTGCAAGTTTGACTCAAAATACAAATTGCAAACTTCTGCAATTGAGGACAATGGCTACCAAAAGTCTCCCACCATTGTGTTGCAAAAAACATAGGAGTGTAATGAGTTAGCTCAACAAAATCACAAATTATATCCAACTTTCAAATTATAAATGATTTAACAAAATAAGTATCAAGAATTTGAAAATTGAAATTTTTGTTTACGTGGCTCATCTGCTTCCCTTGCAATCTTTGCTAGCTTGTTCCCAAAGGTACCTATGGCTTTGTTGAAGGTTGTGACCTGTCGGTGTATCTCCAACTGATCACACTCCAATGGGATCATGCGATCAATGCAGTCAATCAATCCATCTCTAACCTCCACACTCAAAGCTCTTGCTACCAGAGCTTTATAATGATACCATGGGTTCAAAAAATACCCAGCTGCATGTTAGGGCGATGAAGTTGATTGTTCCATCTTTCATTAATGATTGCCGAAATGGGCCCATACTTAGCCACTTTATCCTTGCATGCCCTCTTTTTTTGCTCCTTTGCTTGATCCATAGCCTCATAAATGAAGCCCATAGCCAATCGTTCTCCATCCACCAACTGCCACACCTTAACCAGTGGCTCAACAACCTTCATAATCTCTGCTGCCTTTCTCCAAAATATTTCTTCATTAACTTTCTTTTTCAATTCTTTGCCTTCTTGTTTGAGAGACCACTGGCTTTGATTCCATTCATCACTGGAAAATACCTTTTGCAAGTTTCTATGTTGTGAAAGCTTAGATTGCAATGTGAAAAAGTGAGTAGCAAATCTAGTGATGGCATGCCTAATAATATCCTTGCCCCCTGTGTGTCTCCTCATAAGGCTCAAAATCCATGAATGATTGTAGATAATTTTTTTTATGCTTTTGGCATGATCTATGGTGTTTTTGATCCAATCTAATTTGCCAATATCCTCAAGCATGAGGTCCAGGCAATGTGCAACACATGGGGTCCAAAATATGGTTTTGTATTTTTCTTCTAATAATTTACTAGCAAGAACATAGTTAGAGGCATTATCTGTGATGACTTGAACAACATTAGCCACCCCCACCTCCTCAACAACCTCATCCAATAGCTAAAACAACAATTGTCCATCCTTAACCTTATTAGATGCATCAACTGATTTTGGAAACATGGTTCCCTGTGGGCAGAAGATAAGAAAGTTTATGATGGTACAGTTCCTTTGATCAGTCCATCCATCTGACATGATGGTACATCCTGTTCTTGCCCATGAGTCCTTGAGATCTTTCAAATACTCAATAATGGAGGCAATTTATTTCTGCTAATGATACCCCCTTATCTCATGCATAGTAGGGCTTTGAAGCCTTTTCCAGCAGCATGCATGGCATCAAACATAGGCTCACAATATGGTGAACGGGAAGCATTGAAGGGGATATCAACATCATACCACCATCTACATATGTAATCACAAGCAGTCTCCCTCAATTCTTTCTTCCAATGGTCATCTAAAGTGGGCTGCAAAGTTCTACTAGCTTCAAGATCATGTGCATCTGATGGAGAGGAGGGTGTGAGAGTGAAATAAATTTTGATATTCATATCACCCTTCTTTTTCATTTTACCCTTACCCTTTTCTTGAATAGACTCCAAAGAGGGAGGAACATATCGGAAGGGGTTGGATGCATCACTACAAGGAATAGAAGAAGAACCCTCAAAATCAAAATGGGGGTTGCTAGCCATCATTTTTTGTATACTCCCCTTCCTCCCAATTTCAGCGTCTATTTCCTTTTGCCTAGCCTTTTCTTCTTTAAACTTCTCAAAGTTATTTAACAAATCCTTCCTAATCTCCCCAATTTCTAGTGATTCACATGGAGTAATTTGGTCTCTAATCCCTACCAAGTGTTGCTTTAGAGTATCAATGTTCCCCAGACCATCCTTAATTCTTTTATGGAAAAATTTGCAATGCATTTGACTATTAACCATTTCAACATATGCCCAAGCAACATCTTTCACTCTAGGTGCCATTTTTTCACTTGGAAATCAAAGGAAATAATTTGAAAATGAAAACAAAAAAATAGCGTTGCTTCAATGTTCATTTCTTTCACAAAAAACACTTTTCAAATTCCAGATTTGCGCTAAAAAATAAATAAGCTAAAACAGATTTTTAGAAGTGAAAAAAATACCTTTGGGCACAAACTACCTCCTCAAGGTTGCTCCAATAAACCAACTCCTCAATGCTGCTCCAGTGGCTGCCCAAGAAGCTTCTCACTCCTACAATGCTTGCCCAAGACTCCTCACTGCTGCTCCAAAAACAAACTCCACAACTCCTCACAAACTCTCACTCAAATTCTCACTCAAATGCAATGAGATGGCTATGAGGAAATGAGAGGGGTTGGGTGGGTTTTATAGGGTTTAGGAGAGAGAAATCGACCCCAAAGAACCCAAAGGCACATTACGGTGGGCTTCGGGGTCCCAAAAAACCAATTAAAAAAAAGTCGCTAAAATCCGTTGATTGGCTGTTACCAAGCTGGCCGAGTTGGTTCGGACTCGATCGGGTTGTTACCGAGCCAGCCGAGTTGGATACTGACTTGGCCGAGTCGATATCCAACTCGGCTGGCTTAGTAACAACCCGGCCGGCCGGTCCGAGTCACTGCCTGTTTCAACTCAACCACCCTTTGACCCGGATTGACTCGACCGGGTCTTAAAACACTGCATAAGACTGCTGCTCCTCCAAAATGCACAATACCTCCTCCAAGTGTTGGAGGTGCTCCTACCATGTCCGGCTGTAAATCAGTATGTCATTGAAGAAAACTAGCACGAACCTCCTCAACTGTCCTCGAAAGACATGGTTCATGCATGATTGGAATGTGGCCGAAGCTTTGGTCAACCCAAATGGCATGACCAAAAACTCAAAGTGCCCATAGTGGCAACGAAAAGCTGTCTTAGGGATATCCTGATCCCTCACCTTGAACTGGTGGTACCCTGAATGCAAATCAATCTTAGAGAAGTAGTTGGCTCCTCTAAGCTCATCCATCAGCTCATCAATGTGGGGTATAGGGTACCGGTTCTTTAGTGTCTTCTGGTTGAGGGCCCGGTAGTCAATGCACATCCGAAGGGTTCCATCCTTCTTCTTCACCAACACCACTGAAGAAGCGAAAGGACTGGAACTTGGCCTGATATGGCCCAATGCTAGAAGCTCTTGGATGACCTTCTCAATCTCGTCCTTATAGGCTTTGGGATTCCTTAAAGGATTGGTGATCATTGCCTGCACACCTAGCTCCAACTCAATAGTGTGCTCAAACCCTTGGTCTGGTGGCTTCCTTGGTGGAATGTCCCCGAACATTACTGCGTACCTGTCCAGCAAGCCCTGTATGTCTGCCGATGGTGGTTGAGCTTGTCCTCCAGCCTCTGAGATCCTCAGCTCAATTGCCCATGCAATGTCCCCATGTCGTAAATCTGCTGCCATTTGGTGGGCCAAAACAGTCTGGGGTGGATAAGACTGCATGCCTCTCAAGACTACTAGTTTGCCATCTGGCTCAATGAACTCCATCTTCGGCTTCCTCCAATCTCTCGTGACTCTCTCAAGGGAATATAGCCACTGGACACCCATCACCACATTGGTGTCTAGCACATTGACCACAAAGAAATGGTCGGTCATCGAGTAGTTTCCCATAACTACTGTCAAGGAGGGCACATATCTAGCACTGTATTGTATGGTCACCTAGTACTAGGACTGAGAAGCCCTCGAACTTTGCTGTGGTGAGGTCCCTTCTCTGGACCAACTAGGCATCTATGAAATTGTGGGTAGCCCCACTGTCTACTAGCACTGACATCCTCTGTCCCCGTACAATGCCTCTGATCCTCAATGTCAAAAATTTGGGAATCCCACATAAGGAAGCGAGAGCTCCCCCTGCTGGGGCAAGGGATGCCCCACCCTGTGGAGGTGGTGGTGGTGTCTCTCTGTCTACCGGACTCTTGCCATTTGCCCCATCGCAATCCTGCTCCACCTCGTCCTCTTAGTCACTATTAGAAAAAACCTCAATGTAGTGTGCTCTCACAACAGTGCACCGATGGCCTCGTGCCCATGTCTCTCTGCATGTGAGGCACAACTTCCGCCTTCGAAGGTCCTTCCGTGTCTCCTCATCTAATTTCCCCCTCCCTTGTGTGGTTCTTTGAGGTGGAGGTCTGGTCTCATGTCCCTTTTGTGGGAATGAGGTCTGTGCAGGAAATGGTGCTCTAGTCTTGGGGATGGCCTCCTGCAGATCTCTGGCACACAAGACTGCTTCTTGCAGCGTGGAGGGTTTGCGTTGCCTGTTTGGCACAGTTGGGTCAGATCTCTGAAATAAGCCTTCGGATCCCTCTGATCAAATCGCTCCACCACCCTCCTGGTGAAGTCCTCATAAGAAACTATGTGGGCATGCCCTAGGGTGGTCAAGCCATGAAACCACCAATCATGGGTTTCCCCTTCAATGTGCAGCGTGGCCATCTTAATGGCTTCTTGCTATGTCATCTGGTTGAGTTGGGAGTAGGTGTCCATCTTCTCAACCCAAGCCTTGGCCGTGCACTTGGCAATGCCATCGAAAGTAGGGAAATACATTCTCCCTATGGTTCTCTACAACTTGTAGTTTTGGGTCTGTTGTCATCCATACCCCTTGTTCTTCTCACTCTGCTTGAGCTTGCAGTAATCTCTGAAGGAGAGGGCTTCTTTAAAGTCTTCATCCATAAACTGCCACTCTCTGAAGTAATCTCCCATTTGAGGGGGGTCTTCCTCCCTTGCAGGCTCTATTTGTGCCACTGGCACAAAGGAAGGCAGTGTGGCATGAGTTGGCACACTGATTAAAGGGTGTTGCGCTGTTGGTGAGGGGTGATCGAATGGTTGAGAGGCCCCATAAGTTTCCCCACACAAAAACCCTCCAGGTGTGGTCCTCTTTCTTTTCTACCACTTGATCTCTTCCAGGATTTCTTTCTATCCCTTGGCGAAGTCACTCAGGGCCCTCAGAAGGCTATCGAAAGCCATCTCTTCACTGCTTTGTTGAAGTTCGAATGGCTGGAAGGTGCACTAAAACTGCCCAGAAATTTATATGCTTTTAAGCCCAGACTCCTTGGCCAAAGCCCAGAAGGGATTTTAGTTGGTTTGGACTTTTGATTTTCGACCCCCTTGGAGCCTCACCTCAGCTCTAGCTGCCAATTTCGACTTGCTGGAAACTGCCTGTAATTCCACCTGAAAACTCCTCCAAAATGTTGAGTTCACTCGTGCTATCCAATCCCTGACTCCCTGAATGATCTCTTGGCCCAACTCAGCTATTCCCAAGTACCACGAAAATCTATTGTGTGGCCTTTGCACTGTCCCTCAGCCCAACAGTTCAAATTGCTAGAATGCTGGCTCAGCTGGCTGTAAAACCCAACAAAAACGCCGGTCTAATGCTGCTACCTCAGCTCCCCAACTCCCGGACAAGCAATCAGATCTCTGCTTGCCTCGATCTTCCTTTGTGTGTTTCCTGGCTACCCAGAAATACTCACTCCTTGCTTCTGCACTGGCTGCTGGTGTATGTCACTGCCCTGGAACTCCTGAAAACTCTTGTGGAACAGCGTCCCTAGGGTGGGCACAGATGGTCCCCCGAAGTAGTGGTTGAATCTCCCGCTTGAGAGACTCGTGGCTAAACAGTCGATAGACTTGCTAAACAATAAAGCGTATAGATGAGTATTTGTTTGCAAATTTCAAAGATGAGAAACATAATGAGAGATGATCTCTTCTTATAGCTCCTTGGGCTTCCTTAGCCTCATGTGGACCCCTCCATCAACCCATTTGATCTTCCCTCCAAGCATATCGAATGCCTAATTCGAACTCCCATGTGGGTGGCCCCCACATTCCATTAGTTACTAAAGAAAGTCGAATTGGCCCTTTAGTCCCTAAGTCGAAAGTGTGGGGTCCTCTTCCTTAGTCAAAAATGTGCAAAATTGGGTGGCAGCACCCTGTTACTAATGTTTTTGGGAAGGGACATGACAGAATACTATTGAAAGGAAGAGTTTCTTGACTGGGTTTTCCCCTCGAGGGGGATTTTGCCCTGGCACTGTGTCGACATCTGGTGTCTATTGTTTTATGTGTTGCTGCTTTAGTGATTGCTTGATGAACGAAAAGAAAGAAGATATAAATAATTGTAATAATACGAAACATCACAAGTAATTATCAAAAACAAGAAAATCTTTTTGCCTTTATGATTTTCTAACAATTACTTTATTCATTAAAGTAAGACTCAGGGCTTGTATTCCTTGTGTTATGCATTCCTTGTTCCCTGGGAAAGAAGTTAAGGTTGAACTCTGTGATACAAACATTACTTTGGCTGCAATTTCTTGATTCAAGAAACTCATGTTGAGGGTTAGGAAATTACAAGCCTAATCATTCCAATTGAAGGCTTTGAGTTGTATGAGATATTGTTTTGTCTCTCAAGTTGTTCCCATGTCCATTTAAAACGTTAGTTTTGTTTCTTCTATTCTTCATAAATATAATGCAACTTATTTTGTTTCCTTGGTAAGTGTTCATGCTTGTGCTACTAAGGATTTTTAAAAATGCTTTTCTAAGTGGACACTGGAAACATAGAGACAATTTTTTTCTACAAATCAGGGCTGCCAGGGAGGTGAGGGTAGAGGCAGAAAATTCAATTAAAAGACGTGGATCAAAGACAGGCATTTCCAAAGGAAGATGGAATATTGTACAAAACTATTAAATGTTGCAAGGACAACAAGCATATTAAAACTATATGATATAATAGACATCTTTTAGCCCCAACACTGAGCAAACAAATGGGCTAATAAGAAACACAATCATTTGTAAGCAAGAAAGAAGAATGAAAAACAATATATTAATGTCCATAGACGACCAAAATATTTCAGTGGTAATACAAAATACAATATTCATAATCGCAATGCGGAAAAGAATAGAGTGAAAAAAGGAAAAGGAATTCCAAGTTTGAGTATAATTACAAGGCAGCAATTTGTCAGTGGTGTGCTATTTTTGGTTTTATACGTTGGGAAATGGCTAAGTATGAACATAAACCAGATGGATGAAAATATGGACTTATACCATGTAATTTCAAAGCCAATTATTTATTTTATTGGGAAATGCATCCTATATTGCGTTAAACATATCAGTTTAATTATTATATTTAGGAGCCAACTACCAACTATTTCAACATCCTTGACACCTCACTTAACATATGCTAGGAGGGCTAACATATAAGCTTTAGGTCCAACTTCCACTTAATCTGCAATTTTACTAAAAATAGCAATTCTAGCAATGATTTGCACAAGAAGATCAGCCTTAAAGACTACAAATTTCCGAATGAAAGTTGTTTGGCACATCTTCCATAAAAAGGTAAGATCCATGAGATTGATGGTATCTTGACATCCTCTTTCATGAAGCCTGATCATCTAAGTTACATGACACGTCCTCTTGTGTCATGAATCCTTTGTGTCGAAGATGACACCACCATTACACGTGCCCAACACGAGTTTGACTCGTGTCCTAGGCATAGGACACGAGTCAAACTTGTGGCGGGAACATGCTAATTTTGTGTCCCAATTTCATGACATGTGTCACCTAAAAAAAGCCCTCCTCATGGTTTATAGCTCACTTTTGGCCCAATTTTGCACTCATTCATTTGTTGTTTTGGAGCCATGGGAGCATTTGGACTGCAAGCAAGGGAGAGAAATGAGTTTTTGAGGAGATCTAAAGTGTGGGTCAGTGGATTTTCCTTCCAAATTTGCTTACTTTTGCTACAACAATCGCTTTTTGCTTACAACAATCTATTTTTGTTCATATTACAACAATCACAACTCAATCAGGGGTAGCTAGAAAAAGGAAAAAGAAGGGGAGGAATGCCCCCACTGATAATGGGCCTGCTCTTTCAAATTCGTCAAGGGTCTGCAAGTGTTCCATCTGTTAGAAGTGGGGCTACAACAACAACTTCAAATGTTGAGAGAAACATTCTTTTAGTAAGATAGTAAGCTCAAGAACAAAAATATCCTTTGTGGAAGTATGTTACAAGACATCAAGGGTTGGGGAGCAAGTTAAAGGCAAGAGACAATGTTCTTTGGACATGCAGTTCTAGTATCTAGTCTCTACCCTATTAATTTTTAGGGCTTGATTGTTCTCTGCTGAAGATAATTGCATTTTCAAAACTCTTCATCATTTACATATTACATTCACCCCATAACATCATGTCAATAATCGCAAATTATGTAGAGAGAACAATAAACAACAATAATGCAGTGGAACAGTAAAGAATAACAAAAGAAAAACATACACAACAGAGACAGTAGGATTTAGGTCAAAGACTAGGGAAAAACCCCACAAGGGGGAAAACCCAACTAGATTCATCTTCTGTTAGATATTCATCAAAGTTCAGCTGAGATACAAAGTACAATTATCATGAGACATGAGTCTTTCATCATCAAGTGCAATAGGCCACCTAGGACCATCCAGTAGCAAACAAGAATATTAGAGAGGCAAACTTTGGCCTCCATATCATACTGTCATAAGAGCATAGTATACATCACTGTCACTGTCATAGGATTTTTGCCATCCCTGTCACATCATCAAACCATAGATCAAACTGTCACCACCATATACCAAAAATCACTGCCATGTCAAGGTCACTACCATGCATAAAGGCTTACTTTCATATCATAAAGGCACTGCCACACAACACTGTCATAGAGACACTATCATACTAGGTCTCTTCCATGTCAAATGTCACTATCATACTTGGTCACTAAGTCACATGACACGAGGACACGAGACACGGAGGACACGTAAATACGAGTATTCAATACGAAACGCAGCGACCCAGAAACAGGACACGGGGGACACGTTTTATATATATTTAATAAATATATATATATATATATATATATATATATATATATATATATATATATATATAGATATATATATATACCGAAATATAGTTTTTTATCCATATTAAATTGCAGGTTGCAGCTTATCTAATCAAATTAAAATATTATTAAAGGGTCCAAGTTTGAGTTTTCTCTTTGGTGCTAGGGACATATTACAGATTTGGAGGCTGCCTTGAAAACAAACAGGCCGTGATACCTCTGCCTGGGTGTGAGAGCTGATATCATCTGCTCTGGGCCAGGTTCTGGTTATTGAGAGGTTGAATCTAGACATATATAGAGTTGTGTTGCAGGGTGTGGGGAGGCTGGTCTGCGACAATACAATTAAATTTGTCCTATAATAGCTTTCTACTCCATGAAAGATAAAAAAAATCTCGATTATAGGTACAATATTTGCAATGGCAATTCAGGTGAGCAAAGACATTCCATATTCAATGGTATATTAAACTACTTTAAATACTTAATTGAAAGGTCCATTTGTTTAGACGAATTTCAGTTTCTCTAATAGACCGTTCTAACTTCTAAGTTCCACCCATGCAAGTTACTACTATGTTTTTTTAGATAAGCATGTAAATGTAGTAAATGTTTAAGTTGATGTAGTTTAAACTTTAAACAGATTCAAGGCAAACATTATGTTGTCCATCAGGTTCAGGGAGCTATTTGAAAATGAAATCACAAGTGGATCTAGAATGTGATGTTTAAATCCCTAATTTTGACACTGAAAGTCAAATACACAGATTGTCAAATGTAATGTGCTATTGGTGGTTCCACCAACTAATGTAAGAAGCCACTAGTAATCTTACCAGGACCAGCTTTTCTGTATCGAACAAGCAGTGAATCTGATAGGGTCAAACTCTGTGCACATAAACACGTTATGATTAAATCTCTACAAAATTTTTAATGTTCTAAAACTTCAGAACAAATTTGTTACATGGAAGTTAGTGATGTTAAGAGTGATAGCATTGTTTGGGACAGACCTTTGATGCAGATATGTCATCCTAATGCTATATTTAAGAACTGCTGTTACTCAATATTGTTATCCTAGCAGTTAAAGAAATGCCTTCTTTTGGTTGGTAAATGTGATGCCTTCTAATGTTGGTTTCCATGGGAAAATTTGTATAAAAAATTATACCTCTTTGTAAAAGCCATTTGTTTCTTTCACCTTTCGACAAAATCTAAGGTGAAAAAATCATGTAATTGCTCAGGATGTAGTCACTATTGTGCATATTATTCATGGCTTGTGAGTTTACGAGCAGCATCAAGATCCTCTCAGATCTTTTAAAGCATCATTGTTAAGACATAACTCTCATATTATAGGAATCTATGTCTCCCTAATGATGTTTGTATTCTAACGTAGTTGTCAGTCAAAACCAAATACATGGAGAAACCTTGCTTGAACCAGGAAATGCTGATGGACCCATATGGTGGTTTTATCATGGGAAAATATCAGAACATTAGTATTTCTAGGTGCCTAAATGACCCAGTAAAGCTAGTAGAATTCACTGGCAGTTGTATGCATGGCAATTTTTGTGGTTCTTTTAGGCACCCATCATCATTACAAATTCATCACCTTTGTAATTCAAACATTCAGGCCTAAGATGCTTGATCCAGGATGGGGATGAATGCATTTGATCAAGAAGGAAATATGCTTCGGTATGGTGCTTATTAGGTTGAGTTTACTTTTGTAGTGGGGCCACATCCATTGCTGTGCAGATGGCTGAGCGTATCCTTAAAAGGGACTGAGTTTAGTGTTTCTTGTGCGCTGTGTGGAACGAATCTCAGTGCTGGAGGTTGCTAACAATTCTGGGCAGCCCGTAACCCTTATCTAGCTGGATGAGTTAGCTGCTACTACTATTCCTGTGCATGTAGAGCCACAGATACACGATTTTCAGTAAAGGAATGAGTGCCCTTAAATAACCCGCAAAAATCCATCGCGCGGCCTTTAAATTACACTTTTTGCAGCATACGTATTCAACCAGACGAAATACGTTAGGGCTACGTTTTCAACAAACGAAATACGCGTTTTCGAAATTCAAGGACACGAAGAAAACCATAGAATACGTATTCAATTTCCAGGACACGTTAAAAAACGTATTCGACACGTATTAGGGCCGTTTTCGTGTCCAATACGTAAAATACGGGACACGGGACCCTTTTGGACGTGTCCTGTGACTTAGCTTGGTCACTGTCATGTCAAATGTCATTGTCATGTCATATCAAATGTCACTGACATGCTAGGTTATTGCCATCATTGTCATAAAGTTTTGTCACACAAAACCACTGTCTTAAAGTTTTTCCATATAATATCACTGTCTTCAATATCATATAGTTGTCATAGCCATGCGATGTCATTACCTTTCATTAGGACGTCGTCACATTAATGCTATATATAGTTTATTGTCATCAGTGTCACATGGTAACTGTCATTCATCATATTTATATCCATACATTAATATCACTTCCATCTATCAAGTCCATACATCATAGATATCACAACTGTCACAAGAGTACTGTAGACATATCAATGTCACTAAAGGGTCACTTCATATATCATTAACCCAGTCCTACTGTCATGAGGATAAATACAAGTATATACTACCATAACCAATCTATTACAAATATAATCTATATAAAATAGAATAAATATAGATAAAAGAATAGTAAATCATAATTTTAATTAATTAATTATTAGTTAATGAAGAGGCATGTTTTAATGGACATGACCATTCATGAAAGGGCACCTGCCTAGGTATATAAGAAGGCCCTCATTGTAACATTCAATCATCCTTGTACATTTCATATTATTAATAAAACATTATTTACAAATACCTTTGTGTATTTTACATTTAAAGTCAACAAGCTACAATATTGTTGTTTCAGTGGTATCAGAGCCATGCGAGCCTTTGGATGTTATCTGCTGCACAATATCCCATTACGTTTACGTCCTGAAATCATTGAGCAATGAAGTGAAATTCAAGAAAAGTTTCAACAATTAAAAAAATCATGTGCAGAATTTACAACATGTCTAAAGGAAGAATACAATGACATGAAGGAGACTAACAATAAAGAATGCCCAAATCAAGGAAGTGATGTTGAACATGATGAAATATGAACTCCTTAGGGTAACATGAATGAAACTGAAAATCAAAGTGGATATGTGACAACTAAAGATGAAGAAGTTCTTTGCCAAGATGACAAAATGTTTAGAAGCATTGATTGCACTACCCATGAGCCAACTTTTGATGAGAGGATTTCACCGGGCCAAGCTTCTAATATTATGATCGATGAAGCAGGCAAGAAGAAAGCAATTGCACAAGAGAGGGATAATCATAATAATATAGATGATAAACCAAGGAAGTAGTTGCTACCTTCTTCTCCAGTTCTTGGATCGTTGCAATCTCAAATAATTCCATCATTTACTGATGACATCAAACACTCGATGACATGCACAATTGTTTTAGCTCAACTAGTGCCAGTTGTTGATACAATTTCATCTGGTGCCTCTGTTTTCGCTCAAAAGCTAACATCAAAAACCTCGGGCCATGAAAATTCCAAAGGTGATTTTGTTCAATGTTGCACGAAGCGCCCCCCCGGTTCCAAGCCCGGAAGCACCTAGGAAGCTTCGGCGGAAGTGCACTTCCGAAATTCGGAAGCGCGCTTCCGAATTTTTTTGCCGCTTCCTGGAATTTTCGGAAGTGTGGCTCGGAAGCGCGCTTCCAGACCTCCGAAGCGCACTTCGTGCGACGCTTCGGGCGTACGAAGCGTGACGCTTTGGAGGGAGAAGCACACGCTTCTTGTATGCTTCTGGAAAAGGCCGCGTGCAAGGTAAAATTTGGTTTTTTTTTTTTTAATTTTTGTTGACTTGGCATAAAGGGGGTGGGTTAGGGTGAGGAATGAAGGGAATAAAGCCCCCATTCATTCCTCATTAGCTCACTTTGAGTTTATGAGAGTTGGAGAAGAGAAGAGAGGAAAGGAGAGGAGAAGAGAGGAGAGCTTGGAGGAGGAGCTAGGAGAAGGAGGAGGAGCTTGGAGCAAGATCTTGGAGGACTTCATCTACAAGAGCTAAAGAGGTAAGTTCAAACCCCAAACTCCTTTATTTTTTTGACATTTTTTTTGTATTTTTCTCCTCCCTCTCTTACTCTTTCCCATTGTTTCTACTTGCTCCTTTACTTGCAGGTTGTCCACCACCTATATCCATATTCCAAGATGGTGTTCTTTTGGCTTCTATGTATCATTCCACTCTTGGTTTTAATGATGGCAAGGGGGAATAGGAATAGAAGGGAAGAAACACAAGAGGACAGTGGTCCCAATATGAGTGACCCAAATCCAATGTATGATGAGGAGGAAGGGTTTGAAGAGGAAGGGGATGAACCTGAAGGGGAAATTGAAACACTAGATGGGAAAGCTGCATTAACACCCTTGTGGAACTATGTGACCAAACTTGATGTGGGAAAGGGTGGTGTAACTTACAAATATGTGTGCTGTCATGGTTGTCATGGAGGAAAACCATATTGTGGTTCATATACCTGCGTGAGGAGGCATCTTTGTGGGGTGCTGGATAGTGATGAAAAAAAGGGTCCTGTGGGGGTTCAAATTTGCCCAAACACTTCAACTGAAGAAAGAAGAAAATACATTCAAATAGAGGAGGCTGCACAACAAAAAAACAAGAAACAAAAAACTCATTTTGAATCAAGTGCAACCTCTAAATTTGGTAGTTGCTCATCTCCTCATGGTACTTCTGCAAACTCTGGAGGTAGAAGAACAATAGGGGATTTCCTTAATGTTGCTGGGAGGGATGATGTGGATGGAAAGATAGTCCGTTTTCTTTGTGCTTGCAGTGTACCATTCAATGTGCTTCGCTCTCCCTATTGGCATGAAATGGTAAAGGCCATCAATGAAGCCCCAAAAGATACAAGGCCCCCAACTATGAGAAAGCTAGAACAATGTTATTAGAAAGAGAAAAAGCTAAGGTTCAAAGAGCTTTGACATGTTTTACAAATGAGTGGGTAGATTCTGGGGTATGCATTGTATCAGATGGGTGGACAAATATTAGAAACCAACATTTGATAAATGTTCTTGGTGTTTCTTCTAGTGGTGCAATATTTATTACATGTCATGACTCCTCCTCCATCAGTGCATCTACACAAAACATTGCAGATCTCCTATTGAAATCAATCAAAGATGTTGGTCTGAATAATGTGGTTCAAGTGATCACAGATAATGCAGCAAATTGTAAGGCAGCAGGAAAAATTATTGAGCGTACTTATCCACACATCTTTTGGTCTGGGTGCCTGGTTCACACATTGAACCTTCTGATGCATGATATTGTGAAGCACAAAGAATGTGGGTGGATTATTGAGCTTTACAGGAGAGGGAAGCAACTCATTAAATTCATCACAGGGCATACAAGGGTAAACTACTTCTATGGTACTTACTCCAAGTTGCAGTTGCTTAAACTTGCAAAGACAAGATTTGCTAGTTATTACCTCACCTTTAGGCGGCTAGTGAAGGTGAGACAAGCTTTAACTAATCTGGTGTGTGCTGAATCATGGGATGAAATTAACACTGACATAGATGGTGCTAATTCAGTCAAGGACACTGTTCTTGACAATTACTTTTGGGCACAGGTTAAATATGTTTTGCAATTCACCAAACCAATTTATTACATGATCAAGTTTGCAGATTTAGATCGACGTGTATGAGCAAATGGATAGCATGTTGGGGCAGATTAAAGACATTGTTGAGCCTAGAGATACCACCTTGTACAATTATATTCGTGCAGAGGTGGAAAACCGATGGGAAATGCTAAATGTTCCATTGCATGCATTAGCATATGTTTTGACACCTAAATACTATCATCCATCATGGCTTTCAACACCAACACCTGGGGGGAAAGCAGGAGAAAACCACACCAAGAGCAAGAGGTTCACAGAAAATATATGGCTGCATTGAGTAAATTAATCCCTGATGAGGAGGAGGCTGCATTGGTACGTAGACAGGTGAGCAACTATACACTTAAAACTGGTCCATTTGGGAGCATGCATGCAATTAAAGATCGAGAGACTTTTTCTTCTCTTGAGTGGTGGAACATGCATGGAGGGGGTACTCCACTTCTTTAGACTTTGGCATTGCGGGTGCTATCACAGGTGGTAAACACTTCTTTTGCAGAGAGGTGTTGGAGCTCTTATTCTTTCATCCACAGTGTTAAAAGGAACAGGTTGAGTTTAGACCGGGTAGAGAGCTTGGTTTATGTTCATTACAACTTGCGATTGTTGTCCCATTACTGTGAAGATGCAAAGTCTAATAAAGACCTGTTGATTTGGGACAAGAATCTAGAGGAGCCCAATTTGGAGGACGGAGTGTTGCGATTAGAGCAATTAGAGGATGCTCTTATCCAGGTATGTCCGTTGTGGTATGAATTTTCCAATTTTTCCTTATAAAGCATTTCTCTAATTCATGTTTTTAATTTTTTTGTTAACTAGTGTTTTTTTTTTTGCATGAATTTTTTGAGCGATTCCAGGATGATGATGATCGTGTTGATATGCCACCCCCACCCCCATCTGGTCCCTTGGTTCTTAGGTTCCATGGTTCAACACCAACAGCAGGGGGTTCTTCTTGATCAGTTTCAGTGCCACTGCGACAACTTCCATAGGCACCATCTTCTTCATTTCCACCACGTGGAGGCCCGCCGCCACGTTCTCTTCATGGTGGAAGGAGGAGAGATTAGTAGATATATTCACAATCTACTACTTTTGTCATAGATTACTCATTAGACTTGTAGGCTTGTGAATTTGAATTTTGAACCTTTTTTGTCTTGGCGGTGACCAAGTGACATATTTTTTAAACATTATTTTTTGAATTTTGGACATGACAATTGTTGACAATTGCTCACTTGCTAGATAAATCATAATATGCTCTATGTTTTATGTTTTATAATATGCTTAAAAATTTGATGTATGTTTGTAATAGCTAGAATATAGATGGTTGTTGTACATACTAGTAACTACAATGGAATCATGATTGCCATATCTATCTTGATTTATGCAAAAATATGCATGTTTTCATGTCTTCTACAATTAATTTGGTATTTGGGATGTTTGTTTTGAGTATAAATGAAAATATATGCTTCGCTTCCTAGATTTTTGGAAAATGATGCTTCCGTGTCCCTGCTTCCAAAAAATGTCCCCGCTTCATCCTCGCTTTGTGCAACATCGATTCTGTTAAAGCATCAGGTTCAACAACAAGGGAGCATTCAAAAAAGAAAGAAAAGAATCAACGAAAGGCACCTTCTACATTGAAATATGATGATTCAAAGGAAGCTGCAGTCTCTTCTTCTGATTTGACCAAAAAAGTCAGCGAGAAGATGTCAAAATTACCTCAAGAACTTGATTCTGTTTCTGTTGTCTCTTTCTCAAGTTCTGTTGGCATTTCTTTATCTGTTGATGAAATTTCATCAACTTTACATCAATTAGGGAGCTCAACGAATGACGTGAACTCATTAAATGTGGGGACCTCAACATTGCTAACAGAGAGGATAAATGGACTGTCAAGACCTGTGTATGAGTTTGTAGGAGATAGCCATGAAGCGATTAATAAGCATGTTGAATATGTAAAGCCTGTGGACAATGTAAGGTTTGTGGACATTGGTCAAGTCACTGAAAAGTTTAATAAATTAGAATTAAGTGGCTCAATACCCAGTCAAGCAGATGCGGAATCAGATGCAACTGTCAAGATTTAAAGATACAAAGCACAGCTAAAATACTTAGTGGGGGTAATTTTTCTGTGAACAACTTAGATGCTGGTAACAATGTTCTTGTAATCAAGAGTCAGGTTGTTCATCAGGATAAAAGTTAAACCAAGGATATTTATAACTCTAAATCATATTTGGAAAATCTGTCTGTATGTGATGTGAACCATGGACAATCCAATGGCATTGTCAGTGTTGTGGGAATTTGTGAATCAAACAATTTTTTTCAAAGCTTACCAATGACTGAGGAAATTCTGTAAATTTCTAACCCAAAATTCTACTACAACAATTGATTTATTTCACCTACTTCTTCACAATAAGTTATTTACGAAATCTCTTCAGCAAATATTAAAATAAATTCTACTGCAGTTATCACATAATTACACAGAGAAAATACCTACACAAGAACCAATCACATCAACACAGTTGTTTTTGGACATCCCTGGAAAAACACAATGTGGGAAAACCGGTGCAATAGATGAGGGTTTTATTAATCTTCAGCAACAATTGCTTTTACAAGGAATGATTTTATAGAGAAACTGAGATAAAACACCTGAGACTTTCCCCTGGAAACTTTCTGACACCTTGGAGACCCTTCTCCCACTTCTGCATCACTCTGCATGGCTCTGAGTGGCTCTGCGTCCCTCTGCGTCAGCGTGCGTGAGGGTTGCGTCTCCCTCTGCGTTGTCTCTCAATGTCCCTGCGTCACCTCCTCCTCAGTCACTGACTGTTGCTGATTCCCTCCTCTTCCTCCACCCTGCAACTCTCCCTCTGAAATCGATCTCCTTCTCTTTGAGAATCGATTTTCCTTGAGACACTAAGTATCTGCCGGTGTGTCTCCAAATGATCCTCAAGTCTTCTCTTATACTTTTCCTATTGATGAATCAACGACCGAGATTACGTCTCTAATCAACGGCTAAGATTAAAATAGACTTGATCTTCGTCTCTTAGAAGGTTCTCACCCTTATCTTTATTAATACCCATTAATATTTTAATTTTCCCAAGTTTAGACTTAGGAACCCATTAAAAATATTAATTATTTTAATAACTCCTCATCCGAGTGGAATTTCTCCAAACGATTTCTAGGTCTTGGATTTCTCATGTGCCTTAGCCTCTCCACCAAATTTCAAGGCTAAAGCACATCCAATGCTATCCAAAATCAACAGAAGTAAAAGGTGAGGAGTTATCTTTGGCTATTGAGTTAAGCATAACTCCTGATGAACCACATGAAAAACACTTGAGCTTAGATGTAAGTGCTCAAGGGCTATCTTTTCTAGCTTTGGATGGAGAATTGACACTATTTGAGGTCAATAGAAAGGAGAACGTGATTTGTAGTGGCCTCTCTATCGTCATTAAGATTCATGATGAGCAAATGTTGGAACTGGAGGTTGAGGCCAAAATTAAAAAAAAAAAATCTGCAGAAGACCTGGAAATCCAAAAAAAAGATGTTGGGATCATTTGGTCAAATTCTGATATATACAATCAACAATTTCAAGAACGAGGATGATCACATAGGCATTGTGGAGAACACCTATGAAGTTATGGAACTGTCCCTTTTCTGGCTTTGTGAAATCATGTTGTTCGCCCAAGAGTCTCAAGAAGTGTTGTTGGCTTATGTCATTGAAATTAATCTATGGACACACATCCACGAAAGGATGACAATGACAATTGATCGGTAAAGTGTGCACTGGAATAATCTCCCTGCCAAGCACTGGTTGACTGCATTGAAAATCGTAAAACTATTCTACAAAAATGTGGGGAATGCTTATCTAATGACAGAAAAATAGTTTCAGCTCTACTAATTGCTCCTCCATGCTCCCATTCTTGGCGAATCTTATTTTAATCATTTGCTAAAAAGGTGTCTGCGAAATATATTGCAAATGTTTTGTGACTTCGTTGACATCAAGGTAATCGATGAGGAATAAACAAAACAAGTTTAAATTTACCGTTCCCCTCGATGACTACTCTGTCCGCCATCAACCAGTTGTCGTCCACCCTCCGTCGCCAACCTTCCACCCAACGACAACAACACAATCCTAACCTTGTCAATTTGTGTTTTCGTGTCAACGCATTTCGGTTCCGACCTCAATTAAAACTCATCCGCCCTCTTTTCCGGGCCATGGTCAAATCACGTAACCCTTCCACCACGGCTTGATTCATTTCACTATATACTTACTATAGGTTAATAATTATATAGTTCATAATACTATACAGTTACGGTTGGATATACTATATTGTAACATAATATTAAATCAATTATATAATAATATTAATTATATAATTTAGTTATTTAGAAAAAAATAAAAATGAAAATTATAATAATAATAATAATAAAAAAATAAATAATAATTAAAAAATTAAATTAAATTAAAAAAATAAAAATAAAAATTCCAAGGGAATGTTACTGACAAGCTATACATGTCGAGACGATTTGCGAATTATACATATCCAAATGACAAACACAAGGTGAAGAAAATTGTCAGCATTCAAGCTCTGAGGACAAAGCTTTTTGAAGGAAGGGGGAATGTTACAAATATAATTTATATAAAAATAGAATAAATATAGATAAAAGAATAGTAAATCATAATTGTAGTTAATTAATGATTAGTTAATGAAGAGGCATATCTTAATGGACATGACCAATCATGAAAGGGCCCCTACCTAGCTATATAAGTAGGCCCTCATTGTAACATTCGATCATCCTTGTACATTTCATATTATTAATAAAATATTATTTACAAATACCTTTGTGTATTTTACATTTAAAGTCAACAAGCTACAATATTGTTGTTTCACAATCTTCACTTTTTTTCACAAAACAAACACGAATCACAAAGAATAGAGTAAGCCACAAACCACTGTAATTTATGTGTCCCACAAAGAGGTGAATGAGTCACACAGATAAGCAAACCTCAGAAGTACAAATGTGAGCCACAGAGTGTAGAATTGCAAGATGCCACTGAACAACGAGCCACAATGAACCACTATGAATGTAGATCGAGCCACTGGAACAAATGTAAGCCACTATTATATAAATAAGCCACAAGGAATGATATGCGATCCTCTGTGAAATGAACAGGCCATAGAAAGTAGCACTACGAGCCATAGGAAGTTTGAGCCTCAATTAGATAGACGATCTACAGGGAAATATATGCGTGCCACAGTAAGATAGATACGAGCCACTTGAGAATTGATTGTGCGATCCATTGTAATGTATGAGAGCTATAGAAAGGAGAATGTGAGCCAATGAATGTGACCCACAATTAGAGAGTGCGAGCCATAATAAAAGAAAACCACAAATGTAATGATGTAAGTCATAAAACAGGGAATGCGAGTCATTGAAATGTAAAGAGAACCACAGGCATATAATCGAGCCATAGGTGCAAAAATAGAAGCGAGCCATAGATAAATTTTGCGAGTTGTAGAGAAGAATGTGAGTTGCCCAAGATTAAGTTTTGAATCTTGATCATTCCATGTGTCTTGAATAAGGTTCAATAGATCCTTATTTATATTAATCAATGAGGTGCTCTTTAGAAGACAGGCCGACATGACCTCTTTACATTTAGTCCGCTACAACTTTACATAAATCCTTTTTAAATTTATTTACCAAATTATTTGCCCAAATAAATAATAATGAGAGTGCCATGACAATTTGATCACTTCAATAATAAATTTCCCTTTACCCAATTTGAATTTATCTTTTAGGTGAGATGGGTTTTCCTTGGGGTAGTTGGGTTTTCCTCTAAGAGATTCATCCCAAAGCTACCCAAATTTCAACACTCCCTTTTAGCTAGGGAGGAGTTTCCATCCTCATCATAAGTCTCATTACGGATGTCTCATCATTGTTGCATCATGTCTCGTCTCGTCTCATCTCATTTCATTTCATAGAAGAAGAATAATCTACAACCGATGGTAGGGGAGATCAATTAGATCCTCCAAACCCTAGTGGTCTCTGGGTCAAGTTCCATGATCTTCATCTCAGCTACATCAACAAGATATCCATCTCATCATATCTTGTCTCAATTTGTTTACTTTGATCATCAGTTGAACAACGATGTCTCAATCTAAAGAAGAATCATCATCATAGGGGAGCTTCAGCTTCCACCCTATATCTAATGTCAGTAGGATAGATACTACTTACCATGAGAGGTAAGGATTACACTCTATCTTATTGACTTGTGACAATAGGCAAGATATTGCTTACCATGAGAGGTAAGGATCACACTTTATCCTATTTTATGTAGATCCTTCCCACCTTGACCCTCTAGAGTCAAGTGGTAGAACACCTACATCCCATCACTTGAGCAAAATACTACTTACCATAAATGGTAAGGGTCACACCCTATTTCAAGTCTTCTCACCCATTGGCCATATGGGTGACAATCTCAACAAGATTGACTTGTGGGTAGGATGCATATTGGGGTATACTTTATGAAGTCTGTTAGTGTCAGTCTTTCCAGCCTTCCTCCATTGATCAAATATGCTCTTACAATGTGGTCTCAGAGTTTTCAAGTCAAATTTTGTCATTTCAAAGAGTTTTCAAGCAAAATTTGGTCACTATGCATTAGGTCTAGGGTTTGCTCCCACTCTTTTCAAAGTTGCCCAAATGCCCATCCATGTCACCATTCAGCTGAGTTTATCATCATTCATAGGGTTGTCATTATCATCTCAGTGTCTAATGGGTCATTTTACATCTTGTCCATGCTTCAGTTGCGCCTAGGCAAGGTCATTTCCCTCTCCTAGGGTTTTGAAGCTAATTTCTCTTGGACGGTCAAATCATCGGCAAAACTTATATCCTGATGTTCATACACCTTCCCCTATCCTTAAAGTACCTTATCAAATGCTTCCCATCACTGAGATCCCCCAAATTCCTCATTTTTGCACAAACCCTAGTTTCTAGCTACAACCTGGCAATTTTCTAGGTTTGGCCTGTGTTTTGCCCTTTTGGACCCCTTCTCCTCACTCAATCTTTGAGATTCCACTTTCCCTTGCTTCCTAACATCCCTCCCTACTTCCAAAAATTTCCCCAAGAATATAGAAGCCCCTTATCCCCTTCATTTCGCTTCATTTCGGCAAAATTCCTTGTTTCACACATCGGGGCAAGTTTCACTCAAATGATGTTTCAGAGCAATCAAAGATGAATTTTGCAAAACTGAGAGAGGTTTTTGTCCACAACATGCCAAAGAAGAAAAACCTCCTTCACTTTTTGCACGGGTGTCATGGTTTTAGAGAAATGTCAAAATTACAATCGTCGGATCCAAGGAGGTTGGCCAAGGCACTAAAACGACGGAAAAGGCCCGATCCACTCCAAATTTTGGTCAAAGCCTCTTTGACTGAGCATGGTACTTGATTGGGGACTCCCAGCCCAAATTTCAAGAAATTTGGAGAAAATTTTGTCATTTGTGAATTTTTTGTGCAATTTACAGGTTTTCTCCATTAACGGGTCTCACCCCCCGCGCGACCCTTCATCTTGGCAACTTCATTTTGCAAAAACTCAGCATTTCCAGATTTGTCATGAGAAGTTACATATGCTCATCCATGGACTAGAGATTTTATGAAGTTTTGGACCTCCAGAAAGTCAAAAAACAAGCAAAAAATGTCTTTCTGCCACATTTTTGAGACACAGAAAGCAGTGTTGGGAGATTGCACTTTTGGAGGGGCAAATGACCACCAAATTCAGAAATTCCAGTTGGGTTGGAAAGTAGACTCACAGACCTTTCCAACAAGCCTACTTTTGCTCAATTTGGACACCTGGAAGTGCCCCAAAATTGGTCCCAAAGGCGCGCGACCCGTCAGGCAGAGGCGTGCGACCCGTCAGACAAATTTCTCCAAATTTCACTGTACAGCTCAGAAAAACGCAGTTTGACCCTGTTTGACTTTTTGGGGTGGATTATTATGCTCTTTGATGTAATTAATGTATTTTTATGACACTTTTACACTTATGTATCTCTTCTAGAAGATTCATTCATTAAAAAGATGAAAATTAAATGAATGAATTGGTTTCCTAGCTTATAGAGGCAAGTTGTTTTGACTGCCTAGTTTGTAGTGCTTAGTTTAGAAGTAGTTGAAACAGCTCCTATGATAGTGAGCTCGACCCATGGAGGCAGGGAAAGAGGTTAGATGATCTATATTATGTACTTTCTTGCTCATTTTCATGGTTGGACTCTTGAGGGAGAAGCTATTATTGTATTATTCACTGTATCTCTGCAATTTTTGGCTAAGGAAGACCAGGGTTTTGCAGTCCTTTTTGGGATTCTTGTGGTTACATGTATTGATGGTGTGTTTCTCTATGTATTTGTAAGTGTGTTATGTGAATCATTTCCTTTCTTTTCTTTCTGCACATTAAGCAAATGAAGTGTTAAAGTAGAACTCATGACTGTCATGCTCTGCTTTTAAGTTTGTTTAATTTCAATGTTTTCTACTGTTTAAGGAGAATTCAAAGTTATTGTTTGCTCTCCTTAACTCCTCATCTGTCATTCTTAATCATCCACCTCAATCAAAGGCATCAATACTGTCTCCTACCTCGCCCCAAAGAACCCCCTGCAAAAACTGTGTCCAATCCCCGCACCCGAAATTGCCATTCCCCAATTTTCCACCAAGACTTTAAAAAATCCCAAATTTAAACCTCTTGATCAGTTTACTAGCCTAAAATCAGTGTTTTCCTATTGGTCATCTCGCCCATTGAAGATCTTTACCGAGATAGACCGGAGAGAGCCCTCTCCTGCCCCGTAGGGCTAGCTACGAGGCTAAGTGGTTTGATGTTGCCTTGAGGTTTACCTTTCTCAGCCTGAGGTGAAATTTCAAGCGCTAACAAAGTCCTAGACTTGATGGCAGGGGAAGATACCCACTTGTCACAAGTGACAAGGATCACACACACACACCCTACAGTGACAATAGGAAAGATACACTTATCACAAGGGATAAGGATCACAACCTATCCTATTTTCTAGAGTTCCCTCAACCCCAGGATCTCTCTGGCTCAATTCCTCTCTTTGGGAGCTCATACAGGGGGGAAGAGCATAGCTCAATGCTCTGGATCGGCTGTGACCCTTACCTGGGAGGGTCACATCCATCAGTCCAAGCTTCTCTTTGAAGACCACGTACTTACCTTTCGACAAAGGCTTGGTGAGAATGTGAGCAACTAGCTCATCTGCTAAAGCCTCACTGCTTCAATTCCACAACAAATTAATATCAGAGTGTTAATGCTCCCTCTGCACCATAGTGATATCTAATCTCAAAATGCTTGGACCAGTCATGAAACACGAGATTCTCTGGAAGTCAAATCCCACTCATATTATTACAGTGTATCCCCGTCATGTCCAATACATGCTCAATCAGCTCTCACAATCACATTGTCTCGCAGCTATCCATGCTAGCAACAATTTGCTTTGCCTCAGCCGTACTCACTTCAACAGACTTTTGTTTCAGGCTCACCTTGGAAATCATGTCAGATCCCAAACTAAAACAACACCCAGAGGTGCTTCTTCCTATCCACAACATTTATCAGCCTCAGTTAGCATCGGTGTATTCATCAAGTTTCCGGTAAGATATGGTTAGAATGAATTCCTGTCAATGCATTACAAGATATGGTCGGATTCATTTCTTCTTTCTCTAGGGTTGGTTCCTGGTGTATATCCTCTTCTTTTGATATTTTTTGTTTTTTTTCTTCGTCCTCTTCGCAATCTATGTAAAATAATTTCTTCTCAGCACACTTATGACCCTTTGGGTATTTTCTATCACAACTGTAACAAATCCCTTTTGCTCTTTTTTCCTCCAGTTGTTGTGGTGTCAACCTTGTAGGTTGTGGGAGGCTAGGAGCAACAAAATTTCCATCTTTATAGTGTGAGTGGTAGACTTCCTTGTTGCCATAATTTTACTTTCAACTTTTCTTA
This sequence comes from Pinus tabuliformis, assembly GCA_031772625.1. Lineage (NCBI taxonomy): Eukaryota > Viridiplantae > Streptophyta > Pinopsida > Pinales > Pinaceae > Pinus > Pinus tabuliformis. Next base: position 870,470,555 of record CM062819.1, read on the forward strand.
CCACCTTGAATGCCTTCTCCTATGAATCAAGTTCCCAAAGGCGAACCTCATGTTGGATGTTATACTTTAAAGTCCTTATAAAGACATCAGTCCTATGGTCCTCTGGAACATCTCTTATCTTGATATTCAATCTTTGGAAGTCCTCAATGTGCTCTGCCACTGAACCCTTTTGTTTGAGATTTATCAATTGGCTAAAGAAGGTATTTTTCTTTGTATCCTCATAATGTGCTACCAATTCTTCTGCAAAAATTGTCCAAGTGACAATTGATTTTCGAGAACAAAGCCATTGATACCACACAAACTGGTTTTGTTCTAAATATAAAGATGCAATGCGTACCTTTTGTGTGTGTGGCACATCATGTAGATCAAAGAATTGCTCCATTTGTAGTATCCATGTTACTGGATTCTTGCCATCAAACTTCCTCATATCGATCTTTGGAATGTGGTTGGTCTTCAACCTAAAGTTATAATCTTTAAAATCATGATTCACATTCTTTTTGTTCTCATCACGAGTTTCATGGAATACCTTGTTACCATTAGGAAGCATTTCTTGTAGCAACTTTGTCAAACCTTCCTTCAAACCTTCCATTTACGTTTTTAAACCATTTTTCAAACCTTCCACTTTTGTTTCTAAACCATCCTTTAAACCTTCCATGCCCCCTTTTTTTAATTTTTGTAAACCATCCATCTTAACATTCATCATCACTTCCAATTCATTTTTGGTTACTGTTTGCGAGAGCAAAATTTGTTGCACTTGGTCTCGTAATTTTGATATATCATGTTGCATTTCTTCCTCTTCATGTGTCATAGTAGAGCTTTCTAGTTGCTTACTGGAAGTATCCATTTTTTGTTGCGAGGAATATTGGAACCAAATAATGATATCTATACTTTACTATGCCTTTTGAATAATTTCTTACTGATTTTTCAAACAAAAGCTATACAAATTTTAAAAACACACCTTTTTTCTTGATTTTTGGAGCTTGATTTTGAAACTATTGTATCTCAGTATTTTCGGCCTTCCAAGGTATAAAATTTCGTTTTGTGGTAGCCCTCTGAGTCTTCTTTCCAATTCCACAAGTCAAACCGAGATTGGATTCCTTAAGTTAAAGTTATGCCAAATCTCCCATGGTGACCTAATTATGGACTAGTTCAATATAATGAACTTGTACGGGATGCCACGTGTCATCGTTTCATACTTTGACCTTGAAATTGATACAAGAGAAACTACAGTTCATGCACTTTCAGTCACTTTTTACGTAATTCAAATCTGATGCTCGAAGAGAAAGTTATGATGATTTTCCCTAGGTCACTTGTTTGAGACTGAATTCTAGAGCATGTAGAAACCCTAACTTCTTCGGACCATATCTCAGAAAATATAGCAAACCAAGTGTTGAAGAATCTAGTGCAAAGTAGTTATGATAGGATTCTTCTAGCAATGATAACAATTTGTGAAGCACTTTTACTTTTCTTGTTAGCTTGATCTTCTTCTTATTATTAGTGTATGTTCTTTTACTTCATCAAACTGCTATCAAAATACTAAAGACAAGAACACAAGATGTTGGCTCTTTTCCGGGGCAAAACCTCTCTCTCTTAGAGAGGAAAACCCTTTCTCAAATTTCTCTTATTGAAGCTTCTATTGATAAATGCCAAACCCTAGACCCTTGACAAGAGTATCCTCCAAGCACAAGTCAAGTCTTTGTCCTTCTTCTTCTGACACTTTGTCCTCCTTCTGGCACTTCGTCCTCCCTCTTCCGACACTTTGTTCTCCTTCCGGAAACTGATATTAGTTCTAGATATGCTAGCTTTAGAAGAGATATTCCTCCTTTATTCTTAGTGGACTCTTTCACATATGAGGAGTACCTTCTCTCTTTACCCAACCGAGCTCTTTCTTCAATGTAGTTGCAGGCCTAATATGATAGTAGTGCAGCCCTATTTCTTCAGACGTGTGAGGGGATTCCTTAAGTGAATGTCCTTTTTCTTCTTCACTTGAGTGAACTCATTCTTTGCTTGAGTGAGAGGCCTTATAGGCCTATTTATCTAGCCCAAACAATGATATATATATATATATATATATATATATATGAGTGTAGTAGAGGGCTGCTATGACAGCAGAGATACCCTCTATTTCTTTGCATGTGTGGTTGTAGTAGGCCTTAGAACAATCCTCTAAGGTTTGATGTTCTTTCTCCTTAATTTGGTGCACTATAGGCTTCTTAATTCGACTTTCCTTCACCCTTCACTCATCCTCTTTCTTGCTGATTTCAGAGGTGATGATTCTCTTCGTTGGAGGAGTGGACAACCTCTATATAGAAATCTATCCCTCCTTTTGGCCGACTTGAGGCTGACTTATCATTTTCACTTCGGATTTGCTTCTTTGGTGATGTCGTTGCTTGGAGGAGACTTGTGACTTTGCTTGGAGGAATATCTTGGACTCTAATACGTATTTATACATGTTGTAACATGCCCTTAAGGGTCTTCAACATTTCTTTTGACTCTTTGACTTTCCTATAGCACTTTGACATGTGCCAGACCTATCCAATGAGCAAGAAACTCATTGATATAAATAACAAAAATAATATTTCTTTTCAAAGATCAAAATTAGATTTATGAAAACCGAACCTAGTTACACTTTCTTCAACACCAAGATCTGAAATTTCTATACAAAGTTCACCAAGATTTTGGCTCCACGTGGACGAAATTTTAGCCTCTGAAGCCTCGTGGAAAAAAGGTTATAGCGAAAATGCAAAAATGGTCTGTTTGAAGCAGCAAAACCCTAGAATCCAAAGCTCTGATACTAAATGTTATGCATGTTGGAAATACTGAGAGGGGGGGTGAATCAGTGTTTATTAATTTTTGTTCTAGTGATTTTCAAAAGCATATATAGATATGTATATGTATACACAGAACACAGAAATCGACAGCTGGAATAAATGCTTTTATTAAGACTCAAGACAATGCAATGAAATAAATACAATATAAGTATATCTGACTATGAATAGTTGCCAAGCTCCAACTTGGACTTCAGTGAGGCTCCAACCTCTCAGAGCACCAACTCTGTTTTGCCAAGACACCAATCTTGGACTTTAGGAGCACCAACTCCCAAGGACTTCAATCCTGTTCAGTTCTAAGGCTCCAACCCAACCTTGATATAAACTGGTTATGCTGCTTCTGCCTTTGCTGCTTCTGCTGCCTCTACAGCCTCTGCTGCTTTTGTTGCCTCTACAGTCTCTGCTGCTTCTGTTGCCTTTGCACCCTCTGCTGGTTCTTCACCACCACAACAGCAACAAGCAGTCCTCTGTTTTTGCCGTTTTTATACATTCCATCCCTTTGTTCACTCGTTTCCTCTTTCTCACTCGCTGTTTGGCTTCCTTTCTTTGCAGGCTCTTGGGCTTCCTCAACGCTCGCTTATCCTGTCAGTTTCCTTTGTCTAATCGTTTGCTTCTTCAGCTTCCCACTTTCGGTTTCATCTGTCTATCGAACGTTCCAATATTCACAGGACACGTACAAGAGGAAGAGAGGCTGCATACACCCAGTTGTCATAGCTTAACGGACAGCCACGTCCCAATCGCAATCATTATCGCCAGAGTCAGTCTCCTGAACTATCAGGAGCATTATCGTATGCATTTTTGCCTCAGAGGCGCGCGCAGGCCAAATATCAAATTACACAAGAAATATATGAAAAAACAGGTGACAGTGCTAAAGGGCAGACTTCAAGGATCATAGCACCCATATCTATAATGTATCGGGTCCGCAGCATTCATCGCAATCGGCGATCGCAAAGGGCCGATGGCCGATGGGCCAATCCACTTGTGGATGCGATATTGCATTGAACCCTGTTTTATATGCCCGTCGGGTCCGTTCCTTTCATCGCTATCGGCAATCGCAACATAACTGCAGTCACCAATGGCCGATGGCCGATGCGATGAACCGGATGCGATATATTATTCAATCAAACTTTGATATGCCATCGGGTCCGCGTATATTGTCGCAATCGGAGGCAGGGCCTTTACCACTCCCGATACCCGCTCCGAAATGTCGGATGCGATATATTATAAATTGTTTTTAATGAGTCCATCGGGTCCATGCCTCTATCACAATCGGGGACTGCCCTTGGCGGAGGTCCGATGCGATATCGCTATCGGCAATCGCAATGGCCCACATGACACTATATCATCGCTCCCGAAGTTCCGATGCGACATTGTGTGCCGGACCCGATATGGCTTCAACACTTCCGTGAATAAGGTTTCAAATCCGCTGATAGTGTTAAAGCTTATGTACACGCCTTAGCCTCCATTTGCGCCTCCGATAGTGTTAAACATATATATATATATATATGCATAGTTTTTGTTGCCGATGGTGTATTTGCATATATAACCAAGACTTCCGCCTCTGTTTGCATTATATGCATATTTATATGGTTTTTAACCGCCGATAATGATAAAGCATACATACATGGGTTTTACAGGCCTGATAACATAACTGGATATATCTATGTGAGTTCTGCTCCCGATGGCTGTGTATGCTCCCGATAGGCTCCCGATAGCTGTGTATGCTCCCGATAGGCATGTATGGCTCTGTTTGCTGCATTTTCTCCTCCGATGGCTCTTGCTCCTCTTCTTTGGGTTTTCTCCTCCGCTAGCTCCTCTTGTAGCTCCTCTTGCTCCAGTGTGGCTCCTCTGGCTTGTTGAAATATTAATTTCACCTGCGCATTTATTTTTACAAAACAGCTGAAGAAAACCACCAAGCTCATCGGACCGCTTTTGCTGTGAAAGTGGTATTCCGTAAATCTCACCCGATGCAATAAAATTTTGCCACGCGTCAACTGTACTTTTCACAAAACCACTTTCTATCGGGACGTAACATTCGTTCTGTTTGGGCGAGCGATGATCGTTGGATTAGTATGAAGACTGTTCGCCGTCGGATCGAAGTCAAAGCTGGGTACGGTCAGACAAATTCCCAACATGGCTTGGTCTGCTCCTATGTGGCTCTGTCTCCTCCTCTTGAATATTGCCATATTGACATCAATGACAATCTGTGTCCAACAATCTCCCCCTTTGTTATTGATGGCAATATTCTTCTGCTCTCTCCCCCTTTGACATCAATGGCAAAGGAATGCATACGAACTCCCCCTGTCAAACTGCTCCCCCTGTCCTGCTGCGTCTTTATGAATGAACTTGACTGATGATAACGAAATAACCCCCATCTTTTGACGCAAATGTTCGAAAGCTTCTCGAGGAAGAGGTTTTGTGAAAATATCAGCTATCTGCTCCTTAGTACTGATATATTCCAGGACGATGTTTTGTTCAGCTACTTGCTCACGGAGGAAATGATACTTGATCGGTATGTGTTTGGTTCTTGAGTGCATCACTGGATTTTTGCTGAGACTGATAGCGCTTGTGTTGTCACAATAGACGGTAATCGGTTGATATGTACATATGTCGAGATCTTTTAGAGCTTCCTTCATCCATAGTATCTGAGAACAACAGTCTGCTGCAGCAATATACTCGGCTTCGGCTGTGGATAATGATATGGATGACTGTTTTTTGCTGAGCCAGGATACTAAACAGTCTCCTAGGAAGAATGCATTTCCACTAGTACTTTTCCGATCATCTATACTTCAGTTACCGTCAGTGTTGAGTCCTTTGGGTACCAAAGACAACAATCAGAAGTTCCCTTCAAATATCTGAGAATTCTTTTTACAGCTAATAAATGAGATTGTTTGGGAGTAGATTGAAATCTTCCCGCCATTCCTACTGCTTGCATTATGTCTGGTCCTGTAACTGTTAAGTATAGAAGGGCTCCAATCATTGACCTGTAATGAGTTGCATCTACTAGAGGGGAGTCATCATCTTTGCTCAGTTTACTGTTTGTGGTCATAGGTGTACTCACAGGTGCACAGTCCTCCATTCCATATTTTTTGAGCATGTCTTTTAGATATTTGGCTTGAGATATACACAATCCTATTTTGGTTTGAGATACTTGAAGTCCAAGGAAGTGGGACAGCTCTCCTATCATTGACATCTCAAACTCTTTTGCCATGCTTTGAGAAAATTCATGGCTCATCTCATCATTATTACTAGCAAAAATCAGATCATCGACATAAACAAGAGCAACTAGTAACTTACCTTGATCTGTCTTTATGTATAGATTGCTTCTAGCCACTCCCTTTTTGAAGCCTTGTTGTTGGAGATAGTTATCCAGTCTTGCATACCAAGCTCTAGGAGTTTGTTTCAACCCATATAAAGCCTTTTTCAATTTACAGACTAAGTCCTTTCTTGCTGTTAGATCAAAACCCTCTGGCTGCTCCATGTAGACTTCCTCCTTGAGTTCCCCATTTAGAAATGCTGATTTCACGTCCATTTGATAGATTTTGAATCTTTTTGAGTAAGCAAATGCTAAGAACATCCTGATAGCTTCCATACGGGCCACTGGTGCAAATGTCTCTTCAAAGTCAACTCCTTCAATTTGTGAATAGCCTTTGCAGACAAGTCTTGCCTTGTTTCTGATAACCTGTCCTTCCTCATTCATTTTATTTTTGAACACCCATTTGGTTCCTATTATGTTTTTGTCCTTTGGACGAGGTACTAGCTCCCATGTCTTGTTCTTCTCAATTTGGGACATTTCTTCTTCAATTGCTTTTACCCAATGAGGATCCTTGCTTCTGCAAATGTTTTTGGTTCTATCATAGATAGGAGGGCAATGACTTTTCTCTTGGGTGTGATTGATATCCTTCTTCGGGTTTGCACACCTTCATCTTTATCGCCAATGATCTGCTCTTCTGGATGATGTTTTTGGACATACAACTTTGAAGGGGTATTAGGTGGTTCTCTTTCCTCTTCTCCTTCTTCTTCTTCTTCTTCTTTCTCATCTATTTCTTCTTTTGTAGGTTCTTCTTCTTCAATGAGAAAGTCATCTTCATGTTCTTCAATTTCCTTTTCTGGAAGATCTTCATCAACCTTTACATCAATGCTTTCCACTATTTTCTTCAGTCGATAATTGTAGCACTTGTAAGCCTTGCTCCGTGTAGAGTATCCAAGAAATATCCCTTCATCAACCCGAGAATCAAACTTTCCGGGTGAGCCATCATTTATTTTTATGAAGCACTTGCTTCCAAAGATCTTGAAGTACTTCACCGAAGCAGGTCTTCCTTTCCATAGCTCATAAGGAGTTTTATCACAATTTGGTCTCAATTGAGTCTGATTCAGTGTATAGACAGCTGTCCCTACTGCTTCTCTCCAGAATCTAGGCTGTAAGTCTGCTGCTAATAGCATGGTTCTTGCCATCTCTTGGACTGTTCGGTTTCGTCTTTCAACTACCCCATTTTGCTGAGGTGTTCTGGCAGCCGAGAATTCCCTTTTAATTCCATGAATATTACAGAACTTACTGAACTCGTTTGATGTGAATTCTCCTCCTCTGTCTGTTCTGAGGCACTTAATTTTTGAATCTTTTTCATTTTCTACAAGGGCTTTGAAATTCTTCAAACACTCAAAAGTTTTAGATTTATACTTTATGAAATATATCCACATCATTCTAGTATAATCATCAAAAAATAACACAAAGTACCTTTCTCCTTGGAGTGCTTGATTTCTAGTTGGCCCACATACATCAGCATGGATGATCTCCAAGGGCTTCGATGTACAATGTTCCTTTGTCTTGTGGCTGGTTCTGGTCTGCTTTCCATGTTGACATGGACCACACACTGCCTGATTTGGTTTGAACAGCCTTGGGATGTCTTGTACAGCTTTGGTCTTGCTGATATTGATCAGATTTTCGAAGCTTGTATGTCCAAGTCGCTTGTGCCACAGCCAACTCTCATCTGTCTTACTCAAGTAGCATTTATTTTCCTGAATCTTGTTCAGAATGTAAATATTGTCTGGTGTTCTCACCCCTTTTGCCACAAGTTTCCCTGAGGCAGAGTTCCTTATTTCACAGTCTTTGGTGCTGAAAACAACCTTATGTCCTTGATCACAGATTTGGCTAACACTCAGAAGGTTGTGTTTGAGTCCGTCAACCAACAGAGCATCCTGAGCTTTTCCTTTTCCATTTATCAGAGTAACTGTTCCTTTTCCTGCAATTCTGCCAGATCCGCTTCCAAAAGACACATTCCCTTCCTTTTTGCTCAGTGAGACAAACTTCCCTCTGTCCCCTGTCATGTGTCTGGAGCACCCACTATCTACAAACCACTGGTTTCCATTATTTTGAGCACATAGAGCCAGGCCGCATTTGTCCATGCTGGAGTTCTTGCTACTCGTCTTTCTTCCTCTGAGTGGGCAGTGTTGTTCATAGTGTCCATTATTGTAGCAAAAAGAGCAAATAAGATCAAATTTGGTCAAGGGATCAAATGAATTGAAGGTTTTTATTTGTCCCTGTCTTTTGGGGGCATATGAGTTGACTACTCAGTCCTTTTGCATTGTCTTTTCACTTCTGCGAGCCATACAGTGTCTAGCTTGGTGACCGAAGTTTTTACAGTGAAAGCAGTGTCCAAGAAAGATGGTTTTGAAGCAACCACGGTTTGAGTCGATATCCTTCCTGGGAATTACTCCTCCCTCGTTCTTTGGATTTTTGATGGGGCCTTGGCAGAGTACAGGTTTATATTTGTTGTAGTGTCCATGATTCGACTCCACATTCTTCTTTGGAGTAATTCTTTCTTCATTCTTGGAATCTAGGATGCACTTTTGATAACATACTTTTTCATCTTTTGGATTGCAGGAAAGTGCATCGGCATAGCTTTTCGCACTATTCTTAGTGCTTGAGGATTCCCCTTTGAAACCTATTCCAGACTTGTCATGTTGAGGTTTTTTATTTTTCAGAATAGTCTCAAGTATTTGAGAGCTTTTACAACCCTTTTTAATTTGCTCCAACTCCTTTCTTAGAGACACTATTTCGGCCTCGCGTTTCTCACAAGTCTCTTCTTTTTCTTTAATCTTTGCTGCCAAGAGATCTTCTCTTCTTCTTATTTCCTCGTTTTCCACTTTGATAGAAATGATTTTGTTCCTTAGTTTCTCATTTTCTTCAATGGCGCTTATTAACAGTTCATCTACATTTCCTTCCAGTCCTGAGTCATCATCATCTGTGAGTGCCATGAATAATGCTTCTTGGCTTTCGTCATGATCACTTTCCTCATCTGATTTCTTTTTGATGACCATAAACTCATCCTCATCAGACTCATCTTGCTTGGAGAAGAAGTTTTTCTTATTGAACCCTTTCTTTTTATGTGCCATTCTTTTAGAATTTCCTTCATAATCACTGTCATGTTTATGAGGACATTTTGTTGCATAATGACCTATTTTACCACATTTAAAACAGATAAGAGGATACTTGCCTTTAAGCTTAGATCCTCTCTTCAGCTTTCGTACATATTGAGCCAATTCGGATTCCACATCTGACTCATCACTGCAGTCATTCCTTTCTTTCACTTCCTTTGACTTTGAGGCCTTGAATGCTGCATCTTTGGAGCTAGGGCCACCTTTCCTCATTTCATAGGCAGTGAGAATTCCATGGAGTTCATCCATTTTGAGGGTATCTAGATCCTTTGCTTCTTCTATAACACTTATTTTGGAGTCAAATCTGTCTGGAAGAGACCTTAATACCTTTTGAACAATGGTACTTTCTTCCACCTTTTCGTCCAATCCTTTCAGGGAATTTACTACTTCAGCTACTCGAAGGAGGTATGCTGCAATATCTTCTTCATCTTCCATCTTCAAACTTTCAAATTGTCTTCTGTGAGTTTGAAGCTTTGCCTTTTTTACTTTTGAGTCTCCATCGTACAAACCAACTAGCTTCTCCCACATTTCTTTGGCAGAGGTACAGTGCATGATTTTTGTAAACTCGGAATCAGTGATTCCACTAGTGATAGAGTTCATGGCCTTTGCATTTGCAATGTAGGCTTTCCTCTCATCTTGGTCTGTTGGAAGAGTGGAAGTCGCTTGGTATTCAGTTTGACAAAAATGCCAGACTTCAGGTCCAAGGGACATTAAGTAGTAAGTCATCCTTTTCTTCCAGAAACCAAAGTTAGTGCCATCAAACAAAGGAGGTCTTCCTGATGCTTCGTGATTTCTCATCATGGTTGTGGATCCTTCTTCAAGCTGTTAGGCTAGTATGAAGAAGCCTGCTCTGATACCAATTGTTGGAAATACTGAGGGGGGGGTGAATCAGTATTTATTATTTTTTGTTCTAGTGATTGTCAAAAGCATATATAGATATGTATATGTATACACAGAACACAGAAATCGACAACTGGAATAAATGCTTTTATTAAGACTCAAGACAGTGCAATGAAATAAATACAATATAAGTATATCTGACTGTGAATAGTTGCCAAGCTCCAACTTGGACTTCAGTGAGGCTCCAACCTCCCAGAGCACCAACTCTGTTTTGCCAAGACACCAATCTTGGACTTTAGGAGCACCAACTCCTAAGGACTTCAATCCTGTTCAGTTCTGAGGCTCCAACCTCTTGGGCTCCAACCCAACCTTGATATAAACTGGTTCTGCTGCTTCTGCCTCTGCTACTTCTGTTGCCTCTACAGTCTCTGCTGCTTCTGTTGCCTCTGCACCCTCTACTGGTTCTTCACCACCACAACAACAACAAGCAGTCCTCTGTTTTTGCTGTTTTTATACATTCCATCCCTTTGTTCATTCGTTTCCTCTTTCTCACTCGCTGTTTGGCTTCCTTTCTCTGCAGGCTCTTGGGCTTCCTCAACGCTCGCTTATCCTGTCAGTTTCCTCTGTCTCATCGTTTGCTTCTTCAGCTTCCCACTTTCGGTTTCATCTGTCTATCGAACGTTCCAATATTCACAGGACACGTACAAGAGGAAGAGAGGCCGCATACACCCAGTTGTCATAGCTTAACGGACAACCACGTCCCAATCGCAATCATTATCGCCAGAGTCAGTCTCCTGAACTATCGGGAGCATTATCGTATGCATTTTTTCCTCAGAGGTGCGCACAGGCCAAATATCAAATTACAGAGGAAATATATGAAAAAACAGGCGATAGTGCTAAAGGGCGGACTTCAAGGATCATAGCACCTGTATCTATAATGTATCGGGTCCGCAACATTCATCGCAATCGGCGATCGCAAAGGGCCGATGGGCCAATCCACTTGTGGATGCGATATTGCATTGAACCCTGTTTTATATGCCCGTCGGGTCCGTTCCTTTCATCGCTATCGGCAATCGCAACATAACTGCAGTCACCAATGGCCGATGGCTGATGCGATGAACCGGATGTGATATATTATTCAATCAAACTTTGATATGCCATCGGGTCCGCGTATATTGTCGCAATCGGAGGCAGGGCCTTTACCACTCCCGATACCCGCTCCGAAATGCCGGATGCGATATATTATAAACTGTTTTTAATGAGTCCATTGGGTCCATGCCTCTATCGCAATCGGGGACTGCCCTTGGCGGAGGTCCGATGCGATATCGCTATCGGCAATCACAATGGCCCACTTGACACTGTATCGCCGCTCCCGAAGTTCCGATGCGACATTGTGTGCCGGACCCGATATGGCTTCAACATTTCCGTGAATAAGGTTTCAAATCCGCCGATAGTGTTAAAGCTTATGTACACGCCTTAGCCTCCGTTTGCGCCTCCGATAGTGTTAAACATATATATATGCATAGTTTTTGTTGCCGATGGTGTATTTGCATATATAACCAAGACTTCTGCCTCTGTTTGCATTATATGCATATTTATATGGTTTTTAACCGTCGATAATGATAAAGCATACATACATGGGTTTTACAGGCCAGATAACATAACTGGATATATCTATGTGAGTTCTGCTCCCGATGGCTGTGTATGCTCTCGATAGGCATTTATGGCTCTGTTTGCTGCATTTGCTCCTCCGATGGCTCCTCTTGCTTCGATATGCTCCGATAGCTCCTCTTCTTTGGGTTTTCTCTTCCGATGGCTCCTCTTGTAGCTCCTCTTCTTTGGGTTTTCTCTTCCGATGGCTCCTCTTGTAGCTCCTCTTGCTCCAATGTGGCTCCTCTGGCTTGTTGAAATATTAGTTTCACCTGCGCATTTATTTTTACAAAATAGCTGAAGAAAACCACCAAGCTCATCGGACCGCTTTTGCTATGAAAGTGGTATTTCGTAAATCTCACCCGATGCAATAAAATTTTGCCACACGTCAACTGTACTTTTCACAAAACCACTTTTTATCGAGTCGTAACATTCGTTCTGTTTGGGCGAGCGATGATCGTTGGATTAGTATGAAGACTGTTCGCCGTCGGATCGAAGTCAATGCTGGGTACGGTCAGACAAATTCCCAACATGGCTTGGTCTGCTCCTATGTGGCTCTGTCTCCTCTTGATTATTGCCATATTGACATCAATGACAATCTGTGTCCAACAATGCAACCAGATCACAAAAAAGAAGAAAAGATAGATCAATGACTTGAAAAATAGCCTCTTCTAGGGGGAAACCTCCTTTACATCACATAAATGAACAATTCTTGGATGATACAAATGACGAGACTTCCTTGGTATATATAGAAGTCTAAGGGGTCACAATATAATTAGAGCCTACATAACAATCAAAATGTAAGGGCACAACAATAACAATAGTGGGCTTCTATGGAGCACAACAATAATAATACGGGGGCTACATGGGCACAACAATAAACAATACGGAGGATACACTAGTCTTATAGGGACCTAATAATGTCCCTTTTAGGCTAAGACACCAAAGTAATTGTAAGCAAGTAAAAAAACAATCACTAGAATAAACATACAATGTTACCTCAAGTGTTAAGGAAAGACAACACAACACAATGCCAGTGGACCTCCAAGTCTTGCTTTGTTGTCAATGAAAGAATACAGATTTTTTTTAGTATACCCAAGCTCCAAGCTTCCAACCATTGAAGAATGAGAGCCCAAGGGGCTTATTTATACAACTTTTTGCGAGAATCCCAATGTAAAAAAAGGAATGCCAAGTGTGGAGGATTGATAATCCCAAGGAGGAAGTCGACTAGCCAAGTGGAGAAGGACTGGCTCTCGGTGGTAGCGAGCTAGTTCCTTAACTACCAACACCGATCTCTAGTTGTTGGAGCGAATTTCTTTGACTCTTTGCATTGTAGATTAATTGTCTTCCATGCGTAGTATAAGTGAGGGCGAAGGGGGGTTAAATCCCCACATAACTCGAGTTCTTCCCTTGTCATCTATAAACCAATGTTTTAAAACTCCGACTCGGCCGAGGGTAGACTCCAACTCGATATTGACTCAGCTGGCTCGATTTTAATGACTCGGTCACTGTAAAAAATACATTAAATATTTATTTTTTATAAAAACACATAATTTTAAAGATTTTCATTCATGTTTCCAAACACACAACATTAGAATATAGATAGAAGACAACATATGATCAAAGTAGGCTCATGAATATATCCATTATATTAAAATGGCACCTAGTGCACTGTCCAATACATACACGATGATGATATAGAGATCAAAACAAAAACACATAACTAAGGAGGCTAGAAATGGCCTCTACAACAAAACTCTGTGACCAGTACTACTAGCTATTGCTAGAGTTGCCAACATCATCTAGCTCAGTTTTACTTGGGAGCGGGAGTGACATTTTCGGAAGCTCCCAGTTTGGGAGCGAATCCCAGAGGAGTTCGACAACCAATGTCACTAACATCAAGGTACATAGAGGGATTGGTGCTCTTGATTAAATACGAGTTCCATACCCTAATACATGACAAAATTCAATGGAAACATTGCAATCCCCCAATCCTGAAATCCTGAAAAACCGATAAGTCTGCTGGATTTTGAATGAAATCTAAAATTCTACTTTCTCCATATGAAATCCAATGAGGCCGGAACGACTCTCAAACATCCCGAGTCATTTCATGGTAATGTTAAAAATTTAAGTAAAAGGATGAAAATGAAGATCAAGGAGAATGCCACTTTTATTTTAAGAATTTAACATTACCATGAATAGCATAGCCTTAGTAGGGCAATATGATCAAACACGAGGGTTTGGGAGAGGGGAATGGACCCCAAAGACCAGTGAACTAATTCATAAACCCCTTTGGAGTCCCCCACACTTAGAAAATTAAAAAAAAGAAAAAAGAAAAAAAGTGTGTTTTTATGGTTCATTGGCCACTGTCAGCTACCCGGCCGAGTAGTTACGGATCTGGCCGAGTCGGCCAAGTTATGACTGACTCGGCCGGGTCAGTCATAACTCGGCCGACTAAACCGAATTTTCTGCCGGGTTGAAATTTTTTTTTCTTGCTCAAACCAACTCGGCCGAGTCGGTTCCGAGCCGACTAGATCTTAAAACAATGCTATAAACAAACAAGTGGTTGTAACAACCACCTCCAAGTCTATCTGCTTGAGTGGTGATCCCATTCTAGGCTTGTGTATCTCCTCCTTAATTGCTAGTGTATGGCTTCTGAACTACCATCTAATCTTAAGTGTGGAACAAATGGAGGAGTGGAGTTTAAGAGGAGACAATCTGCCACAAAATCTTGAGACAATTGATCTTTGAAATTTTGAATCTGTGACAATCCTTAGTTGTGACTCGACCATGCTGACTAGGCAACTCGGGCCTCATAACTGGCTCTTAACTTGGCTTATTTGGCAAATTAACTCGTGGGCCTTAGGTGGATGCCCAACTACCCTTTAACTCATCTTTGACTTCACTTTGATGCCACATCACTTGATTGTCCTCTGACTGGGAAAAACATATTTAATATGTTTCTCAGTTATTAATTTTTTTTCCTATTTTGTCTTTTTTTTCCACTTTTATTAGAGGAAGTGGATTTTCAAGGGGAAATATTTATTTTTTTGACCCCCAAAGTTGGTCTTAGGATAATGTTGGCATTTCGAGCATGAATTTTGAGCTCCCACATGCCACTAACATCTCCTAGAGCCACTTATTTACAACATTACATAAGAAATGAATAAAAAATCCTAGAAAAACCTAGTCATATTCCGTAAGACCCTAGATATGACCTAGCATGGGAATATACATCAACCCTAAACACTAGGACCAACCCGAGGCCTAGTTATTAAGCTGCACTCCAACCTTGGAGGTGTGTGCATGAAAAAACTCAACTAGTTGTTTGTCACTAAAGAGCGAAAATAATTAGTCAAGTGAGAAAGGCACTCTAAAGTTGACTCACTTAATAATCGGGTCTCGACTCTCAAGTCACCTAAGCTTGTTACATAAGTTCATCATGCTAGCAACATTTATTACAATTCCCCCGCAAGGGCATGGAATTTGAGAGAAGAAAGAATAGATGTTGAAATTTCTAAGTCTGACACGTTAGAAATTCCTACTGCATTATCTGGTTTATTTCACCTACTTGTTTATTCCTTAACAAGTTATTTATGCATATAAATGCTAAAAATAAACACAAATGCAGCCTTAACTCTTATGCAGATCAACAACTGAAATACTAGACAAACACACAAGGGACAATGTTATTTTTGGACAATCGTCCCCGGAAAAACCCAATGTGGGAAAACTGGTGCAGTAGTTCTGAGGTTTTATTATTATGCAGATTTCTTGAGTACAACTAGGGTGCCAAACTGGCTCACCCAACAAAGATTGTTACACGACAGTAATACCTCTTCTCAGAGACAAATACTCAGCCTCTCAACTCTAGTCTGCCTCACGAAATCCTCCAGGCGCTTCTCTTAGGCTCCGCGTCAACCGTGCTAGCCTCAACGTAGCTCCTGAACCCTCTGTGTCAGCTCTCTGGCCTTCTGCTTCACCCATGCAGGCCCCTCAGCATTTGCGCAGTCTCTAGCTGCCTCTGCGTGGCTCCTGCTGCCTCTGCATAGCTCTAGTTGCCTCTGCGTCAGCCTCTTCAGCCACTGTGCTAACCCTCAGGCACTATCTCTGCCTCTCTGCTATGTACTCACTGCCCCTCGCTACAACAGATCACTTGTTCAAATTTTCTCATCAAACCCCGCTCCAGAAAATCGAACTAACTGATCAATCTTGGTGTATCTACTATCTCCAACTGACCCTCAACCCTTCTCTTATACTTTTCCTGTTGAGTCTTCAATGGTCGAAATTAAGTCTTTAATCAACGACTAAGATTAGATTTGGCTTGATCCATGTCATTTAGAACCTTCTCACCCAGTTTTATATTTAAACCCATTAATATTTTAATTTTCCTAAGTTTAGACTTAGGAACCCCATTAAAAATATTAATTATTTTAATATCTCTCTAACCGGGTGGAATTTCCCCTAACCATTTCTGGGTCTTGGAGATCTCATGTGCTTTAGCCTCTCCACCAATTTTCATTGCTAGAGCACATTCGATGCTACCACAAATTAATACTCCCTCTTAGCGAGGAATGTGCTCTAGTAATGCTCCACCACTAAACATCACATTGATCCTTCCGCATTGGTCCCTGTGCTGCTGCTTGGCCTGCTGCCTCACATCATTTGCATGCTGCTCCCTGTACTGCTGCCCATGGCTTTGTCATTGCCACTACTACATCTGTACTGCAACTCCCTCTCAACATGTTGCATCATGCTGCCCATAGCACTGCCACTGCTAACTGTTGCACTGCAACTTAGTTACCGAAAAGTAAGTAACTGATCTACCCAAATCCCGACATCCTTGTCAGTCCGGAAGCGTCCTGATGTTGAAGCTACCTTTGCTGCTATCCTGTGCTCCCTCTGCTGCCTCTCACACTGCTGCAACCACCTTGTGCCTCTCGCACTGCTGCAACCACCTCTATGCTGCTGCAAACACCTTTGTGCCTCTTGCACTGCTGCAAACCCCACTGCACTGCTACAAACCTCTGCACTCTAGCACTACCTTGTCGCTCCATTGCATCTTGCTTCTTCCTGACATTCATCATCCTGCTATTGTCGTTAAGGGCTCTCGTACCTGGGTATGATCCAAGTGTTTGGGCACCTCAAGGGTCCTTCCCCTCATCTTCTGTAGTCCTCCTAACTACAGCGCGATGTCACCCCACCTTTTCTCTAGAGGTGCATGCGCATTCATGGCACAGTTGTCATTAGTCTCGACTTCTTTCTTCGCCTTAGTCGGCGTTGCCTTGGAGTCGAAAGCCTCTCCCTAGTTCTTCTTCCTGGGACACTAGGATGCATAATGACCTAGCTCCCCACAATGGAAGCACTTCACCTTGGAGATGTCCTTCTTCTTCCTCTTCCCTTGCTGCCCCGCAGATGCCAGAGTTCATCCTCCTCCTCCTCTTTCTTGATTCGACCTCCTTTGCTACTACTCCCTTCCTTGGTCAATTGTTTGATCTTTTCTTGGCGAAGAGCTGCCCACATCTCTTCCCATCCTGGAAGATTAGCTCTGCCCAAAATTCTTTGGATACATTCTTCGGAGACTGCATTTAGGGCGGTCCTCACCATGAACTCCTGATCTGGCATGGCCCCTATGGAAGTAAGTTGGTCCCGAATCTCCTGCAATTTGAGGAGGTATAGATCTATCTGCTCCCCCTTCTGCATTTGATACGACCATAGCTGATTCTCTAATTGCATCTTCCACTGCACGAAAGTGCCCTGATACAATGTCGTCAAAGTATCCTACATCTCCTTTGTTGTGTTCTTTTCAGCAATATGTGGTACGACATGATCCTTGACCCCATCAAGGATTATGCACTTTGCCTCACCATTGCATCCTCATACTTCTCATTATCAGCTAGGTCGATTGGGATAGCCACGTTTTCAAGGCGAAGCCCTTGATGCGATGTCTATCCAGGACTGACAAGATCCTGGCCTTCCAGATGACAACGTTGGAAGCCCCGTCCAACCTATCCTAACCTCTTAGTCCGTTCACTGCCATCTCTACTCCTCTTTTGGACTCCCGCTGAGTTTCGACTTCCCTGTTGATTTGGGGTAGCATCGGATGTGCTTTAACCATGAAAATTGGAGACGCTAAAGCACATGAGATCTCCAATACCCATAAATGATTTGGGCAGATTCTAAACAGTTTGGGAGATATTAAAATAATTAATATTTTTAATGGAGTCCCTAAGTCTAAACTAAGGGAAAATAAAATATTAATGTGAATTAATATAAAACTGTGTTAGAAGGGTCCAAAAGTCATGGATCAAGCCAGAGTTAATCTTAGCCGTTGATTAGGGACTTAATCTCAGTCGTTGAATTGTCAATGAGAAAAGTATAAGAGGAGGCTTGAGGGTCACTTGGAGAACACACCAAGTTGATTAAGAATTCGATTTTCTGGGGCAGGGCTTGCTGAGGAAATCGAATGAGTGATTAGGGTTGCAGCTGAGGGGCAGTGAATAAAGAAGCAGAGAGGCAAAGAGGGTACCAGGAGCATTAGTATAGAAGTAGGGAGAGAGGGACGTAGAGCTAGCTAGAGGCCATGCAAAGCCAGTTAGGGCCCACGTAGAGGTAGCCAAGAGTTGCATAGTGCCAGAGAGAGCCAATGTGGGTGACGCAGAGGCAGCCAAGAGTTGTGTAGTGCCAGAGAGAGCCAATGTGGGTGATGCAGAGGCTCTAGAGGCTGACGTAGGGCGAGTTGGGGTGACGCTGGGCCAGAGAGGCTGATGCGGTCCCTAGAGGTAGACGCTGGAGATTTTGTGGGGTAGATTGGAGTTGAGAGCTGTGGGATAGTTCATTCAGCGTTTTAGCCGGAATATCTCTTTTCGACTGAGAGGTACTACTGCCGAGATCATTCTCTGTTGGGTGAGCGGTTTGGCACCCAGATTGTATTCTGAAACTGCTTAATAATAAAACCCTTAGATAGCTGCACCAGTTTTCCCGCATTGGGTTTTTCTGGGGACACTAGTCCAAAAACAACGGTGTCACTTGTGTGCTTGTTTTTCCTTCAGTTGATGATCTGTAATATGTTGAGCATGTACTTGTATTTATTTTCAGTATTTACATGGTAAATAACTTGTTAATTAAATCGAACGAGTAGGCAGAAATAAATCAGAAAGTACACAAAGGATTTCTAACAATTAGACTTAGAAATTCCAACATTCCCTGCTGGAAATTTCTCTCTAAGTCCTGATTTCCCTGGGGGAATTCTTCACACCAAATGTCAAACCACTCCTCTCCAATCCTCTTTGCAACTGCAACTCGAATCTAGATTTCTTGCCAGAAATTCGTCAAGGCAGTGACTCCCTCTTCCTTGGTTTTGTCCCGTTAGGTATTGTTATGCTTCAATAGAAACAACTCCCCACCAGCTTCCTAATCCACAATCTGCCCATAGCTCCCTAGGCCCCGACAACTGAAGAAACTGAGCCTTCTAGCTCCGCGCAATCTCGGCAAAGGCAGAATCACTCCTCTGGCCAATTCCGTTAAGCCTACCTAGCTGAGTAGGATGATGTGGCTCTTCGTGAGCCTTTTCTGCCTCTCTTTGCCTCTGCGCTGGCCCTCTCTTTGCTTCAAAATGATGATGCAGGCTTTCTGCGTCACTCCTTCTTTGCTACCTTCTGCTTAGGAGCAACTCTGTTTCTTGGGACAGCTGCTACTACTGCAAATTTCTGATATTGTTGATGCTTTCACTCCTCTTGTGATCTGCAATGCTCTGATACCATGTTGAAATTTCTAAGTCTGACATGTTAGAAATCCCTACTGCATTATCTGGTTTATTTCACCTACTTGTTTATTCCTTAACAAGTTATTTATACATATAAATACTGAAAATGAACACAAATGTAGCCTTAACTCATATACAGATCAACAATTGAAATACTAGACAAACACACAAGGGACACCGTTATTTTTGGACAATCATCCTTGGAAAAACTCAATGCAGGAAAACCGATGCAACAGTTTTGAGGGTTTTATTATTATGCAGATTTCTTGAGTACAACTAGGGTGCCAAACTGGCTCACCCAACAGAGATTGTTACACGACAGTAATACCTCTTCTTGAAGACACATATTCAGCCTCTCAGCTCTGCGTCAGCCCTGCTAGCCTCAACGTAGCTCCTGAACCCTCTAAGTCAGCCTTCTGTCTCTCTTCGTTAGCTCTCTGGCCTTCTACGTCACCCACGCAGGCGCCTCAGTCTCTGCGCAGTCTCTAGTTGCCTCTGTGCACTCTCTAGCTGCCTCTGCGTGGCTCATGCTGCCTTTGCGTAGCTTTGACTGCTTCTGTGTTAGCCTCTTCAGTCACTGTGCTAACCCTCAGGCACTATCTCTACATCTCTGCTATGTACTCACTGCCCCTTGCTGCGACAGATTACTTGTTCGAATTTTCTCAATAAACCCCGCTCCAGAAAATCGAACTGGCTGATCAATCTTGGTGTATTTCCAACTGACCCTCAACCCTCTTCTTATACTTTTCCTGTTGAGTCTTCATAGCCCAAGAGTAAGTCTCTAATCGACGGCTAAGATTAGATTTGACTTGATCCATGTCATTTAGAACATTCTCACCCAATTTTATATTAATACCCATTAATATTTTAATTTTCCTAAATTTAGACTTAGGAACCCCATTAAAAATATTAATTATTTTAATATCTCTCTAACCAGGTGGAATTTCCCCAAACCATTTCTGGGTCTTGGAGATCTAATGTGCTTTAGCCTCTCTAGCAATTTTCATGGCTAGAGCACATCTGATGCTACCACAAATCAACAATAGAGAGGGGAGAGAAAAGGGGCATGGATGCCATGCTGACATCTGATCTTTTGGAAATTTGTCCGGATACCATGTCCATTGGGCAGATGGGGTCTAGTTCCCTGCTAGGTACAAATTAGCAGCTTACACACCTCTCTATCTATATTGTTTTCTATAAGCTACTAATTTTCAATAATAAAATGGTAAAGTTAAGAAAGAGTTATAGTTTGTAGCAGCGCTTGTATCCAACAATTTTTGATGGTTTATTCTGATGGATAGGAATGTAATGCTGATACCTTATCAAAATCTTACCTTGTGGATTTTGTAGGCTGTGTTATCATCATTGGCATTGGACTTGATGGCTAGGTTGGATGAAGACAAATTTGAAACCGGACGAAGGCCACAGTTATTTACAATCAGATGGAGGCAAAAGGGTGGCTGGTAAACAAACTCACTCACTTTTTGGATTGCTTTAATCTTTGCCCCAATTGATTGTTCTAAAATATTTGCCCCAATTGATTGTTCTAAATTTTGGTTTTGGAGAAATGCAACATATATTTGGACAGGTTAGATTCTTCTCTTTGATTTTTTTAGTTCTTGTTTTGTGAAAGGGATTTTTCTTTTATCTGTACTTTTTCAAACAATTTATTTCAGAATGGGAAATGATTTCATTCATAATTTCGCATTTCTGAGAATTCTAAAAGAATCAACTATTGAAATAATGATTTGCATGTCATGAAAATGCAAATCTACCTTTTGTATAAATAAACTATTGATTGTTGATGATATGTGTGCATCACAACAGGAATTTTACAAGTGCATCAACTCAAATGCCATCAGAGTTGCTATCAACTAAATGTCCTGTGGACCGACGAAAGGAGATATTAGTGCAAACAGGGATGAGCCTTATATCCCGCAGCCTCAGGGGGCACTCTTTTTCAGTTGTTGTGATAAACATTGGTGCAACAAATTTTACAGATTCTTGTACAGGAAGTTTGAGCGCCTCACAAGACATACGCTCTTTGTTACAAAAGTCCAATAAACTTAAGGAAAATAATATTGTTCTTGGCAAGCAAAAAATATTAATGTACTCTGGGCAGGTTGCAGAAATTAAAGAATCAAGATTTAACCACGTCTGTCCATCATTGATTGATCAGAGATGCAATCAGCATACCGAGCAATCTTCCTCATCTGGTATGAGTTCATGACATTTTCCTAATTTATGTTTTAATTTATTCTATAAGCATGTGGTAAGTAATTATCCGTTAGAAGTATGCTGCATCATTCTCTGGTAAGTTGGTAACCATGTATTTCTATTGAGTTTTCAAGCTTCTATATTGCTCAAAATTTGTGAATTTAATATATTTACGTACATAGAATTTCACAGTGAATGCTATCAGTCACATTGCCAACTTTTTAGGCATTAGAAGAAACTATAGTAGTATAAACATTTTAAGTCTTCCTTTGCATACTACATAATTATGTCTTGTAACATTTCTTTTGTGATGTTGATATATGCTCATATGATTAGATATCTGCATCTTATGTGCTCTCTCCCTGCTCTTTCTGAAGCAACCCAAAATCTGTGTTCTCCTTGGACCTGCCATGAAACCAAGTAAAACATAGATTTCTATACCATCTCAGAAGCTCAAGCAAATGTGCACAACCTCGAGAGTCTGATTTCCAAACTTAGTGAAGTTTTTATTGTGCTGAGAGGCAGAATCTCAATTTGCAACCTGGTATAGGGTGATGTGTCACAAGCAGTGTTTTCAGAAACGGCCGAGCTGACTCCAACTCGGCCTAGCCAGACTGAGCCAAGGCCGGCCGGGTGGCCTTGGTGGATGAAACGGAACGGCTGGTGTTGATTTGGGGTAGCATCAGATGTGCTCTAGCCACGAAAATTGGTGGAGAGGCTAAAGCACATGAGTTCTCCAATATTCAGAAATGGTTTGGGCAGATTCTAAACAGTTTGGGAGATATTAAAATAATTAATATTTTTAATGAAGTCCTTAAGTCTAATATTAATGTGAATTAATATAAAATTGTGTTAGAATGGTCCAAAAGTCATGGATCAAGCTAGACTTAATCTCGGTCGTTGATTTGTCAACGAAAAAAGTATAAGAGGAGGCTTGAGGGTCACTTGGAAAACACACTGAGGGAGACCAGTCAGTTCAATTTCTAGAGCGGGGTTAGTTGAGAAATTGAACCAGTGGTCTGGTGAGCAGTCAGGAGGTAGCAAGTATAGAACAGAGAGATGGGATCAACCACTAGAGATCAGCGCAGAGACAGGAGAGGCAGATGCAGGGCATTTTAGGCTGACGAAGAGGCAACAGGAGACTGCGCAGTCATTAACTGGGCATGCGGTGGTGGCACAGAGAGGTCCAGCGCTGACGCAGTCAAGCAAGGGCTGACGTAGAGGGTCTGAGAGCCACGCAGAGGTCAGTCGGGCTGACACTGGGATTGGGAGAAATGTTGGAGATTTTTTCTCTCTATGGGTAAGCCAGTTTAGCACCTTGTTGTACTGAAGAATTGCTGAATTATAAAAACCTCCCTTCCTCCCTCTGCTGCTCCATCCTCATTCGTCTCTACCGACGTCTGCCAGTGCTGCTACTCTTCATTCGGGCTCCTGTAGCAAGGTATGGTCCAAGAGGTTGGGTACCTCGAGGATCCTGCCCCTCATCGCTTGTAGTACGCCTGGCTACAGCTTGATGTCTCCCCACTTCTTCTCAAGTGGCACATGAGTACTCATGGCACAATCGTCATCCCTTAAGGCAAAGACCTTGATACCATGTTTATTTAGAATGGACAGGATCCTGGCCTTCCAAACCACAAAGTTGGACGCTTTGTCCAGCTTATCTTGATCCCTCATCCCATTCATGGTCATCTCTCTACTCTTCTCTGTCGACTCCTCCAAGTTTCTCTACTTTCCGCCTGGAAGTTCTTGGTTCGACTCCTGTTGAGTCTCTCTACTTCCCATCTAGAAGTTCTCTATTCGCCTCCTCCGAGTTTCTTTACTTCCCGTCTGGAAGTTCTCTTTTGGACTCTCTTTGAGTCCCGATTTCCCTCCTGGAAATCCTTCTGCCAATTGTCAAGTTGCCCCTCTCCGATCGTCTGTGCAACTGCACCACTGATCTGGATTCCTTGGCTAGAAATCTGCCTCGGCAGCAACTCCCTCCCCTTGGTCTTGCCCTGTTAGGTACTGTTCTGACTACAGTACCCCACCAGCTTCACTCTACAACTTACCCACAGCCTCCTATACCCCAGCAACTGAAGGATTGAGCCACTTGGCTCTGCACAATCCCGACACTGACAAATCAGCTCCCCCAACCAACTGCGTTAGCCCTCCTGGCCTTTGTGTGGCTCTGCGTGAGCCTAATTCTACCTCCCTTAGCCTCTGCGCTGTCTTTCTCTGGCCCAGAATGATGACGCAGTCCCTCTGCGTCACTCCTTCCTCTGTCGCCTTCTGCAAGGATCAACTCTGTCACTCGGGACAACTGATTTTTGTTGTTGCTGCTCTGCTCGGCTGATGTCCTCAGTTCTCCTATGATCTGCAACCACACTTCGATATCATGTTGGAATTTCTAATTCTGACACATTAGAAACCCTTCATGCACTTTACTGATTTATTCCTACCTACTTGTTCTGATAATTAACAAGTTATTTACCATTTAAATACTGGAAATAAATACAAGTACATGCTCAACACATTACAGATCATCAACTGAATGAAATAGAAACAAGCACACAAGTGACACCGTTGTTTTTGGACTAATGTCCCCGGAAAAACCCAATGCGGGAAAACCGGTGCAGCTATATGAGGGTTTGATTTATTAAGCAGTTTTAGAGTACAATCTGGGTGCCAAATCCGGCATACCCAACAGAGAAAAATCTCGAGATTAGGACCTCTCCTTTGAAGACAGACGCTCTGGCTAAAACCCCGGATAAACACTCCGGCAGCTCCTCAGCTCCAATTTGCCCCACGAGAAACCCCAGCGTCAGCCTCAGCCGCAGCCTCTTCTGCCCTCTGCATCAGCTTTCCCGACAATTCCGATAGTTCTCGACAGTTCCAGTTGTTCCTGGCAGTTCCGGCTTCTGCCCTCTGCATCAGCTTTCCCAGCAGTTCCAACAGTTCTGGTTGTTCCCGGCAGTGCCAGCTTCTGCCCTCTGCGACAGCTTTCTTGGTAGTTCCCGACAGTTCCAGCTTCTGCCCTCTGCGTTAGCTTTCCTGGTTGTTCCGGCTATTCCTGATAGTTCTGGCTTCTACCCTCTCGTTAGCTTTCCCGGTAGTTCCAGCAGTTCCCGGCAGTTCTGGCTGTTTCCCGGCAGTTCCAGCTTCTGCCCTCTGCATCAACTTTCCCCGCTGCTGCGCTGATCCTCCCGACACTATCTCTGCCTCTCTTCTTCTGTATTCACTGCCCCTCAGCTGCAATTCCGATCACTCTCAACTTTCTCAGCAAACCCAACCCCAGAAAATCGAAATCTTGATCTCTTGGTGTGTTCTCCAAGTGACCCTCAAGCCTCCTCTTATACATTTCTCGTTGACAAATCAATGACCGAGATCAAGTCTCTAATCAATCGCTGAGATTAGATCTGGCTTGATCCATGACTTTTGGACCATTCTAACACAGTTTTATATTAATTCACATTAATATTTTAATTTCCCTAAGTTTAGACTTAGGGACTCCATTAAAAATATTAATTATTTTAATATCTCCCAAATTGTTTAGAATCTGCTGAAACTCTTTCTGGGTATTGGATATCTCATGTTCCTTAGCCTCTCCACGAAATTTCGTGGCTGGAGCACATCCGATGCTACCCCAAATCAAGAGGATGAGGTTTTATGTCGATTCAAGGAGTTCAAGGCTGTGGTGGAGAATCTGACTGAGAAGAAAATAAAAGTTTTGTGCTCAGATAATGGTGGAGAATATGTCAATAAGTACTTCATTGATTTTTGCGCTAAGGAGGCCATCAGAAGAGAGTGGATAGCTCCCTACAATCTGAAGCAGAATGTGGTAGCAGAAAGAAAGAACAAGACTATTGTAGAAGCAGCCAGGGCCATGATGTATGATCAGGATATGCCAAAACTCCTGTGGGCAGAAGCGTGCAACACAACAGTCTATGTTTAGAATAGGACTCCTCATTGGGTAGTGGGCAAGATTACTCAGAAGAAATTCTTCACAGGGAAGACACTTAAAGTCGGTCATTTAAGGATATTTGGGAGTTTAACATATTGTCGCATACCCGAAGAAAAGAGGAAGAAGTTGGATCAAACTGCGAAAAAGGGATATCTAGTGGGATATATTGAGAACGCTAAGGCATATAGAATCTATCTCCCATGGAGCTGGAAGGTAGTAGTACGACGAGATGTAAAGTTCATGGAGGACAGGGCTTTCGAAAGATCTCGCGAGATGCCTTCCGAGGAGCAGTGGAAAGAAGAGCCGTTGGTTAGGCCTCTTCAACCAATAGAAGAAAAGAATTCTTCCTCGGGACAAGAAGATTCTCAGGATGAGGAGGAGCAAAAGCACCTACTGGCAAAGGAAGAACTAGTAGGGAACTTTGTCAGATTCTGCGAGATGCAGAGGACTTCATCGGAGTGCCAAGAAACAATAAAGGGAGTGAAAAAAACCAGATAGATATCAGGCATTAGTAGCTCAAGGTGGAGAGCTTGCCAGTTTCAAGGAGGCAACTCAACATCAGGTTTGGCTAGATGCGATGGTAGAGGAATACAACTCCATAATGGTAAACGATGTCTGGGAGGTGGTGCTAAGGCCTCGAGATAGATCAATGGTAGGTTCAAGATGGATCTACAAGATTAAATACGCTGCAGATGGAAGTGTTGAGAAATACAAGGCCAGGTTTGTGGCTAAGGTGTATGCTCAAAAGAAGGGATTGACTATGAGGAGACCTTCGCACTGGTAGCCAGGTATACATCTATTAGGACCGTGATATCTCTTGTAGCCCAGATGGGATGGGAGATCCATCAGATGGATGTCAAAACGACATTTCGAAACGGGGTAATAGAAGAGGAGGTATACATTAAACAACCAGAGGGCTTTGAAACTCATGAGAAGAAGTCTCATGTACGCAGATTGAAGAAAGCCTTGTATGGGCTGAAACAGTTACCGAGAGCATGGTATGGTCGAATAGATGGTTACTTGCAGAAGACGGGGTTTGTAAAGAGTGACGTGGATCCGAATCTCTACCAATGTTTTTAAAACCAGAACCGGTGACCGGACCGGTCCACCTAATGAACCAGTTTACCGACCGGAACCGGTCTAACCGGGACTGGTTTGGTCTAAACGAACCGGTTTTAGAAAAATACATTAAATAATTATTTTTTAATGAAAAAAACTATTTTTAAGATTTAAAACCATGATTCCAAGCCAATAGAGACAAAATATGCAAAGATTGCTCATTTATATAGTATATACCATGTAAAGGTGAATATATCAAAATGGCATCGAGTGCAATACATATCGTCGACAAAATACATAAGCAATGAGGCTATAAATGGCCTCTAGAGTGCAAAAACAAAGCCTACAAACTATGGGGCCAGTGGCCTACTACAAGACTTCAGTGTAGACTCTACATATATGATAATAGTAATACTATAATAGTGATCAACATTATCACTTGAAGTTAAAACTTCTCGTGAGTCTCAGTCATCATGATCAAACTCGGTTGAGTCTCGACTCCCAAACTTTGCAGTCACAAACTTCTCTATTGGTTCAGTGACTTGAGTCTCAAACTTCTGAAGGTATTCTGCCCTAATATGCCCTATTATTTCATTTGGTGCTCCACATGGCTTTACATGGCCTCCTATCCCAGCCAAGTGTTGCTTGAACCTGTTAATACCCCCTCCTTGAATGGATTTTTGGCAATATTTGCAGATCATTTTGCCATCAATCATATCACAATGAGCCCATGCAGTGTCTTTGGCTTTTGGAGGCATGATGACTCCCTGGATGGTAGATCATAGATGTGAGAAGTTTATAACACATAAAAAAAATTAATTCATGGACAACAGTCAAATAAGGAATTTTCAAGTGCAAATCCTTACCTGGAAATGCAAACTAGCTTCCTTAGCCTCCTCTTGAAGATGGCAACTCCACTGACAGCTACACACTGTCTCCAAAATAGCTCCAACTCCAACTCCAAGATGACTACTTCAGAAAAGACTGAACACTCTCCAAGCTCACAAACAAACTCACAAACACTCCAAATCAGTTGTGTGAGACAAATGAGAGTGAGAGGGGCCTCTTATAAGCTTGGAGAGGGTGTTTTTGGAGGGAAAACACCCTTAGTTCCCCCCCAAAACCCCTAAATTACAATCAGAAAACCGCTTTTTGCAAGTTATGGTGGGCTTGCCATAAACCGGCCGGTTTAGGATGGAACCGGCCGGTTTGATACAAATCGGCCGGTTTCGCCCTAAACCGGCTGGTTTTGACTGGTTAGGGCCAGATTTCGGGCACAGGAGGTAGCTGACCGGGTTTTTTAGGCCGGTTCGGACCGGCCAGGCCTCTAACCGGCCGGTTAGACCGGTTACCGGTTTTTGTGGCCGGTTTTTAAAACTATGATCTCTACTATCTGGTTGTAGAGAACAAGCCGCTAATCTTAGTATTGTATGTGGATGATCTCTTTCTGATAGGATCATCTAGACTCATTGGGGACTGCAAGAAGAATCTAGCCACAAAATTCAATATGAAGGATTTGGGACGAATGCACCACTTCCTAGGGTTGGAAGTTTGGCAGCAGATGGGAGAAATCCTCCTTGGGCAAGGGAGGTATGCTACATAAATCCTGAAAAGATTCGGGTTGGAGGAATATAGACCTATGGCGATGCCAATGATCACCAACTGGAAGAAGATTGATGCATCAGAAGACAAGGATGTCGACCCCACCCTATACAGGAAGCTTATAGGGTCCCTGATGTATTTTGTCAATACTAGGCCAGACATTTGCTACGTTGTCAACACCCTCAGTCTCTTCATGGTGGAACCAAAGAGGGTGCACTGGACAACAACCAAGCATGTTCTCAGGTATTTACAGGGAAAAGTCGATTATGGACTCTTATACACCAAGAGTAAGGATATCAGATTGAGTGGATTTACTGATGTAGATTGGCAGGAAGTTCAGTGGATTGGAAAAGTACCTCTCTGTACTGTTTGAACATTGGATCGGGAATGACCTCCTGGTGCAGTAAGAAACAGAAGTCTGTGGCTCTGAGCTCATTTGAGGCAGAGTATATGGCAGCAAGCACAACTTCATGTGAGGCCATATGGCTTAGAAAACTGCTTGTGAACCCATTCTGAAGGAATATGGAGGCGACCAAGATCATGTGCGATAATCAGAGTTGCATCAAACTCTCTGAGAATCCATTGTTTCATGATAGGTCGAAGCATATTGATATCCGGTGTCACTTTGTCAGGGACTGTGTCCAACGAGGAGTTGTACAGTTGAGCTACACTCCTACAAGAGAACAGGTGGCAAACATTCTCACCAAGGCCCTTGGAAGGACAAAGGTTGACTATTTCAGGGAAAAGATGGGGATGGTAAGGAACCCATTTCAATAGCAAAAATGGGAGTGATAACAACAAGGATGCAGAGGGAGTTGCAGTACGGATGCAGTGTTGGGAGAAAGGACCAGCAGCAGCACGGATGCAGAGGGAGTTGTCGTACTGATGCAGCAATGGCAGTAGTAGAGCCATGGGTAGCAATATAGGATGCAACAATGTAGAAGATGTTGGGCAGGGAGGCTTAGCATCAGCACAGGGACCGATGCTAGATGATCAAGGTGATACTCAGTGAGGAGTATTACTAGAGCACAATCCTCGCTAAGAGGGAGTGTTGATTTGGGGTAGCATTGAATGTGCTCTAGCCACGAAAATTGGTGGAGAGGCTAAAGCACATGAGTTCTCCAATACTCAGAAATGGTTTGGGTAGATTCTAAACAGTTTGGGAGATATTAAAATAATTAATATTTTCAATGAAGTCCCTAAGTTCAGACTTGGGGAAAATAAAATATTAATGTGAATTTATAAAACTATGTTAGAATTGTCTAGATGTCATGAATCAAGCCAGACTTAATCTCGGTCGTTGATTTGTCAACGAGAAAGGTATGAGAGGAGGCTTGAGGGTCACTTGGAAAACACACTAAGGGAGACCAATCAATTTAATTTCTGGAGCGGGGTTAGCTAAGAAATTGAACCAATAGTTTGGTGAGCAGTTAGGAGGCAGCAGGTACAGAACAAAGAGACGAGATCAGCTACTAGAGATCAGCGCAGAGGCAGGGGAGGCAGATGCAGGGCATTTCAGGCTGATGCAGAGGCAGCAGAAGACTGAGCAGTCATTAACTAGGCTTGCGTGGGTGGCGCAGAGAGGTCCAGGGTTGACGTAGAGGTCAGCCGGGCTAACGCTGAGGTCAACCGGGCTGACGCTGGGATTGGGAGAAATGCTAGAGAATTTTTCTCTTTGTGGGTAAGCCAGTTTGGCACCCTGTTGTACTGAAGAATTACTGAATTATAAAAACCTCCCTTGCTGCACCGGTTTTCCCACATTGGGTTTTTCCGGGGACTGTTGTCCAAAATAACTGTGTCAATGTGTTGATTCTTGTGCATATATTTGTTTTTGTATTACGGTGTGATTTCTGTAGTAGTATTTATTTTAATGTTTATTGAAGTAATTTCATAAATAACTTATTGTGGAATAAGTAGGAAAAGTAAATCAATAGCTGCAGTGATAGAATTTTCACAGCTACCCGGTTTGTTACTGAGCCGGCCAAACCAGTCACCGACTTAGTCACCCACACACACGCACGACCGACGAGGTCTTTTGCTAGAGAAATTGGACCCCACAGCCAATTCTAATTTGCTTTAGGGTGATTTTGAGGTCCATTTACCTCTCCCAACCCTATAAAAGCTACCCAACCCCTCATTTCCTCACAGTTATCTCAATGCATTTGTGTAAGGAGTTTGTGAAGAGTTGTGGAGTTTGTTTTTGGAGCAGCAATGAGGAGTCTTGGGCAAGCAACTGAGCAGCGGTGAGGAGCTTCTTGGGCAGCCATTAGAGCTACATTGAGGAGTTGGTTTGTTGGAGCAGCGTTGAGGAGGCGGTTTGTGCCTAGAGGTATTTTTTTTCACCTCTAAAATATGCTTTTACTTATTTATTTTTTTGTGCAAATTTGGAAATTGAAAAGAGTCTTTTTTGTAAACGAAATGAACATTAAAGCAATGTTTTTTTTTTTTTTTTTTTCATTTTCAGATTTTTTCCTTTCATTTCCAAGTCAAAAAATGGCTCCTAGAGTGAAAGATTTTGCTTGGGCATATGATGAAATGGTTGATAATCAAATGCATTGCAAATTTTTTCATAGAAAAGTTAAGGACGCTCTTGGGGGCATTCATAGGCTGAAACAACACTTGGCTGGTATTAGAGGCCAAATTGCTCTATGTGAAGCACATCAGTATTATGGAGTACAACCTCTCATGCGGTTGTAGCTTCCGACTCTTTTGCATCAATCCTGCTCCAATGCCCTCACTTGATGCATCACATTGCAATACGAAGGGCTGGGAAAAATCTAGCAATGCCAAGACTAGGCAAGTGCTCATGACCACCTTGAGGCACTGAAAGGGCACCTGCGTTGTCTGTCCAATTGAAAGCTCCCTTCTTTGTAGGTCTGTAAGGGGTGTAGCCAACTATAAAAATCCCCTCACAAAGCGCCTGTAATAGGTACATATACCCAAGAACTCCATCGACTCCATAATGTTCCTAGGTGTAGGCCAATTAATGATGGTACAGATCTTCTCCTGGTGGAATTTGACGCCATCCTCCCTAGTCATGTGCCCCAAGTATAGCATCTCAATCATTTCGAACTCGCACTTGGACATCTTAGCATAGAATTGTTGCTCCTCCAAGATCCTCAAGACCCGCTGTAAGTGTTGCAGGTGCTCCTCCCACGT
The DNA here is from genome assembly GCA_031772625.1 of Pinus tabuliformis. Classification (NCBI taxonomy): domain Eukaryota; kingdom Viridiplantae; phylum Streptophyta; class Pinopsida; order Pinales; family Pinaceae; genus Pinus; species Pinus tabuliformis. The sequence goes on from CM062819.1 coordinate 870,502,050, forward strand.
CCTGCTATAAATGAGTATATCATTGAAGAATACCAGGACAAATCTGTGCAGGTGCTTGCAGAACATGTGGTGCATTCAAGACTGGAATGTGGTGGGAGCATTGGTGAGCCCAAAAGGCATCACCAAGAACTCGAAATTCCCATAATGGCACCTAAAGGTTGTCTTCAGAATATCCTTCTCGCGCACCCTAATTTGATGGTACCCTGAGCACAATTCTATCTTAGAGAAGTACTTGGCTCCTCCAAGCTCATCCATTAGCTCGTGAATCCGGGGTATGGAGTATTGGTTCTTTAGCGTCTTCTTGTTCAACGCTCAGTAGTAAATGCACATACAGAGAGACCCATCTTTTTTCTTCACTAGTACCATTGATGAAGCATAAGGGCTAGTACTCAGTCGGATATGCCCCAGTGCCAACAACTCCTAGATAGCCCTCTCAATCTCGTCCCTGTAGGCCTTCGGGTGCTTGTAAGGGGTGGTGATGATTGTGTGAACCCCCTCCTCCAGCTCTATGGTGTGCTCAAACCCTCGATCTAGTGGTCTGCTTGGTGCGATCTCCCTAAAAACCCCCTGATACCTCTCCAACAAGGCCAATACGTCTGGATGCACTGGCCGTGCCTGTGTCCCTGTCTCTAAGATCCTGAGCTCCAATGCCCACCTTATATCTCCACGCCGCAAATATGCCTCCACCTTGTGAGCAAACACTGTCTGAGGTGGGTAGGAGTGCATACCCCTCAGCACTACCAACTTCCCATCTGGACCTGTGAACTCCATCTCTAGCTTCTACCAGTCAGTGGTAACCTGTCCCAACGAATACAACCATTGGACACCCATCACCATGTTAGTGTCTGAAACATTGACTACAAAAAAGTGGTCAATGACAGAGTAGTTTCCCATAGTCACGATTAGGCTGGGAACATACTCCATGCACTGTATCGTCTAGTCTCTAGGTACCAACACCGAAAACCCCTCAAATGTCTCTGTATGGATGCCCCTTCGCTCTACCATCCAGGCATCAATAAAATTGTGGGTAGCCCCACTGTCCACTAACATTGATATTCATTGCCCCTGCACCTTGCCTCTAATATGAAGTGGCAAGTACTTCGGAACTCCCTTAAGTGAAGCTAGTACACCCCCAGATTGAGCGAATGATCCCCCTCCCTGAGGTGGTGTAGGTGTCCTCCTGCAGATTGTGGCCCCTCATACTTGTGGTCCACCTACAACTCAGTCTCCTCCTCCAATTCATTGTCTGAGGACACTTCAATGTAATGGGCCTTGCCCTTAGTGCACTTGTGCCCTGTGTTGATTTGTGGTAGCATTGGATGTGCTCTAGCCTTGAAATTTGGAGGAGAGACTAGGCAACATGAAATCTCCAAGACCCAGAAATCGTTTTGAGAAATTCCATCCGGATGAGGAGTTATTAAAATAATTAATATTTTCAATGGGTTCCTGAGCCTAAACTTAGGAAAATAAAAATATCAATGGGTATTAATAAAGATAAGGATGAGAAGCTTCTAAGAGACGAGAAACAAGTCTGTTTTAATCTTAGCTGTTGATTAGGGACTTAATCTTGACCATTGATTCATCAACAAGAAAAGTATAAGAGAAGACTTGAGAGTTTTGAAAAAAAAACCATCAGATACTTAGTATCCCAAGGAAAATCGATTCTCAGAGAGAAGGAGATCGATTTCAGAGGGAGAGTTGCAGGGTGGAGGAAGAGGGGGGATGAGCAGCAGTCAGGGAGCTTAGAAGAAGTGACGTAGGGACTCTAAGAGACACCGCAGAGGGAGACGCAGATCAGAGAGATGCAAGGATGACGCAGAGAGGGACCAGAGCTGCGTAGAGCCACACAGAATGACGCAGGGCTGGTGCAATAGAGAAAGGAAGCTCTCCAAGTTGTCAAAAAGTCTCGGAGAAAAGTCTCAGGTGTTTTGTCCTAGTGTCAATGTAAATTTTTCTGTAAAAGCAATTGTTGTTGAAGATTAATAAACCCTTCCTTTGCTACACCAATTTTCCCACATTGGATTTTTTTGGGGACAATTGTCCAAAAATAACTGTGTTGATGTGATTGATTCTTGTGCATATATTTGTTTTTGTATAATGGTGTGATATCTGCAGTGAAATTTATTTTAATATTTACTTAGGAATTTCATAAATAACTTATTGGGAATAATAAGTAGGTGAAATAAATCAGTTGTTGCAGTAATAGAATTTTTGTTTAGAAATTTTCACATGGTATTAGAGGAAAGATTCAGCGACAGGAAGGGAAAATCAATTATGGGTCAAGTGCATGATGCAGAGGCATCCATTCAAGGAAACTTGTACAGATTTTCAGAAGAATGCACAAGAGACAAAAATTACGATTATTCTATGTTGGTTTCCAAATTGGAAGAAGAATTTGCTTGCGTAGTGTTGTCGCATAGAATGTATAGGCACCGCGACAATGGCTCAGATCGGGGGCTATCACCCTGATCCCCAATCTCTTCGTTTAAGCTATCTCCCTACAGCAGACTAAAGGGGGTAGACCCTATGGAAAAGTGGAATGAAGAAGAACTAGTTGGGAACCAGCCAGTTCGGGAGACATAGTGAAGCGATCAAGTACTTGATTAAGATTTAGCAAGACTTATAGGATTTGATTAGATTTTAAACGATTGATACCAGTGCCTTATGGAGTCAACGATCTTGCTAGAGAACGTAAGACCAAGTAATCGATTAGCAACTGCTGCTTAGATGAATGACTATCTTATATGAAATGTAGACCCTAAAACCAATGTGAGATGCAAGAATCTTGGTTAATTTTAGTTAAATGCCTATTTAAATGTGAACCCTTCAATCCTTTCTATGTTGAGCCTAATTTTGTAGTAATTGGCAGAGAGATGATCAGGAGAAGCACACTAAGGTGTGATTAACGATACTTCTCCTGAAATTTTAACATACCTGGTGCCTTCGGCGCTGCAGAGAGCTATGGCTCTGACGACTGCAAGGTCACCATTTTAAGTACTATTAAAAGAAAGCTTCTCAAGAAAAGATGGATGGATACCTATCTCTCTATCGACCAATCTTATGCTTGGAAGTAAATTTTAGTTATGCCGAACTAACTTAATATGCAAATGCATGAGATGATTAGAAGATGAGATGAAGTTAGATTCGAGGATGAAAAGTGCTTATGCTACGATTTGATTCAGAGTTATATATCAAAGCCCTTAATTGTCAAAATGAATATTCACTTCACTATACAAAGATTGAAAGATAAACTTTTTAGCAATATCATAATTAAACCACAAACTTACTTCAAATCTTCTAGATTCTTTCAAATGCAGTTATAGCTCAAAGAGAACAAAAGCGTCTTCACAAATTAATATCAGAATACTCAGTATATGAAACAAAAGATATGCATTTTATCACAATTCCATGACAGAGTACTTAATTTTCAGAAATTAAGTTTTAGGACAGTCGTAAGAAAAACTTTATGACAACAGCAATATGACAATGAAAACAGTGAGCTATCAATGATATCTTTATGCTAAAAATTTGCCGAAATCTTTCGAAACTTGCCCACATGAATTATCAAAAAATTTCAACTTGTTATGATGTGATTTTCGGAATTATATCAGATCTGATATACTTATTACAGCGAGCAATTAAATCATGAAATAAGCCTAATGATGAATGCCCAACTCAAGAAATTAATTCTTTAATATATTAGACAACTTAGAAACTGATTTTAGGCTAACCCACATGAAATTTTTCCACTGTTATATTTCAGACTTCAGAAACATAATTATTCAGAGATAACAGTGACCCAAAATGTAGATCTAGGCCAAATTCTTGATACACATAAAACATAAATGACTTATTAATGTATTAGCAATTTTTTAGTTAATTTCAAACCACTTAGATGTGTTTTTCACCACTATTAGAAAGGTATATGACTGTTATAGCAAACAGTGAAGAAAAATATGGTTTAGAGATCAAACCCTTAGGCCCTAGGCCTTGAAGATCACTTGCCCAAATTGTCAAAAAAATTTCAATATCTAAAACACAAATTTTTACCAAATTTTCTGCAAAAAACCCACCAATGATTAGCTTCAGAAAATCAAATATTCAAATCAGAAAAGGAGCAAGGGAATGTAGGGCCAATGAGAACTAGCACTGGGCCCAATAGAACTAGCGTTGGGTTAGGAGAAGGCAGATCTGGGCTTAAGAGCCCCAAAACTTGAAACCCTTGTTCTGAAAAAAAAATATTTTGCTTCAGATCTTCAGATTTATTACAAAATCTTTAATGCTTGGCCTTGTAAAAATATTTGAGATAAGATCTTGCCCTCCAGGGCCTAGATCTGTCTTAGAACCTCCAAATGTGCTTGAAAAATCTTAGATCTGAAGATTTACTTAGTTGATTTCTCAGATCTATTCCTTCAAACAATCTTTGAGCCTAGATCTTGCCTTCCAGGGTTTAGATCTAGCTCAGATCTGAAGATTTCGCTGATTTTTCGTATCTATTTCTGCAAACAATCTTTGAGTCTAGATCTTGCCTTCTAAGGTCTAGATGTTCAGATATGAAGATTTCACTGATTTCTCATATCTATTCTCATAAACAATCTTTGAGCCCAGATCTTGCCTTCCAGGATCTAGATCTAGCTCAGATCTGAAGATTTTGTTGGCTGATTACTCAGATCTATTCCTGCACAAGTGAAAAGAGAAAAACCCAATACCCAATATGTACAAAAATAGAGAAAATCCAAAAAACCTAAGTGTTAAAATTCAAAATTATGTTACAAAAATTTCAGTTCTACACAAGTAAATAACAAATCTATACAAATAATTTATAGATCTATCAGATCTGAGGAGTATGAGTCCAACTCCGCTCCTAGATCTGATAATCAAAGGCTCTTAATAGCCAAATTTATCAAAATTTCCCCAAAATATTTAAAAGATTTTGAAATTTTAAAGAGGTACTAACCCAAAAACACCCTGTAGAAAAAAGATTATCGTTAGATAAATCCTGAGGCTTATATGAAATAGACTCTTTAGAAAATATGTGTTGAGAGTTGGTTGGTCCAACCGAAGACTATTCCCAAATGCTCAATGAGAACCTGAGAGACCTTCTGCAAACACTAGATCAACCATCAAATCAAGTAGAGAAATAGAACAACAATAAAATTCTGAAGAAATAAAGATACCTGCTACTTCAATCAAAATTAAAAATGTTACCCTAGATCCAACAAACTGAATAAGATACCTGTATTCAGATTATTCTAAGAGAGCTATTGATTGATAGTTTTCATTAAGCGGAAATTAAAACAATGTTACCATAAATTCATGAAGAGGAACACTACAACATGTTGAAACCCCAAAGACTTTTGCATTAATTCAAAAAAGTATACAAGAGAGCTTGAGAGCTTAGTACATGATCTAAAGATCGGATGATCTCAACTGACAACTGACCTCCTATTTAAAGATAAATCTTCCAACGGCTAGTTCGAGTGATCCTTGTCAAAGTGATCTCGACCGTTGATGATGATCAAAATTTCTTTTAATCTCATCCGTCGAAATTTTAATTATTGAGGAAATTTCAAATTTTTCAACTAATTGCATTTTAATTAATTCAAAAATTAAATTTTTGAATTAATTTTCTCAAAGTTTTGACTTTGACTCAACCCCAGGGACCAAAGGCATAAAATTTAGCAAAATAATCAATTAACCTTAGTTTCTGAACCTCTTAAAATTTAATTTTCTAAAGGACCCACGAATTTTGCCTTTGGAAAATTTAAATTCACCCCTTATAGGTCCTAGGTCCTAGCTCTGTGTCATGTATGTAATCACCTAGGTAAACCTACTTTTCTGGTGACGATATACATTCCGGGAAGTTTTTTGTCTCACCGATCCATTCTCGGATGGTCGGCAGAGTTTTCCTTCAACCTTACCCCATAGCCGGAATGGATTTTGTTACTGGGATCTTAGGGGAGTCCTAATGTTCTAGATCGAGTCTATGTAAAAGTGATTTGGGAATAATCCTGACCATTTGGTTAGGTTATTTTATTACAAATTGCTTGATCTGCTAGATCATATTTGTGTTGCAGAACTGGGTAGTCTGTGAGGGTTTTTTGCAAATGGGTTTTCCCCCTTGAGATGTAAAAAATGTAAAAGTCATGATGTAAAGTGTTTTGAGGGTTAGAAAAATAATTTATCCCCTCATAGGTCGTAAGTTCTAGGTAAATTTAAATTCACTTATGACCTAGAATTAATCAAATTTTTGGCTTAGGATTTTAATTAATTTTGGCCAGAAAATTTAATTAATTAACCTATGAGGGGACAAATTATTTTTTTAACCCTCAAGACACTTTACATCATGATTTTTACATTTTTTACATCTTAAGGGGAAAAACCCATTTGCAAAAAGACCCTCACAGACTACCCAATTTTGCAACACAAATATAATCTAGCAGATCAAGCAATTTGTAATAAAATAACCTAAGCAAATGGTTAGGATTATTCCCAAATCACTTTTACATAGACTCGATCTAGAACACTAGGACTCCCCTAAGATCCCAGTGACAAAATCCATTCCGGCTTTGGGGTAAGGCTAAAGGAAAACTCTGCCGACCATCCGAAAATGGATCAGTGAGACAAAAAACCTCTCGGAATGTAAATCGTCACCAAAAAAGTAGGTTTACCTAGGTGATTACATACATGACACGGATCTACTGAGATTATTTACATTATACACATGCAGACTGGGTTTACATTATAAGATGATGATCAAGCTGATGATGATAGTTGGATGGCATGAACACATCGATCAAGCGCTATCCCTTTCACGAAAAAGGGGGTGTATGGTTATGGGTCGTTGACACGTAGTGGTCAACATTTGGCTCTACTTGGGGACACATTGCTGCACTGGAGGAATGTGAGAATCCAGAATCTGCATCTACGCAACACACAACAAAACATAAGTAGCGTCCATCCAAAAATTATCATATAACATTAAACACAAGAAAGACATAAGCTCTTCATTTATTAACTAGTCTAACAACATGAAAAACCAAATCTAACTACAAAATGAAACACTGAAATAACAGGGCATAAGGTTAGAAATACAATACAAAGATGCCCCATGGCATCAAATGTGTTCAATATAGTGCATACTGAGCATTTGCCTGCTTTCAGGCAAATCTGTTGGCTGTTTTTCAGATGTGCCATGTCCAATCTTGCATACAGTAGGACTTTTTCCTATCCGAAAATCAAGCTGCTTACGGCCATTTGATGCATCAAATCGCTTTCTCATTCTCTTTCTCTTGCGTCTTTTCTTTGTGGCAGGCTGTATCACTGATGACGTGGAACATTCTACTTCAAAACTCTCAGATGAAGTATGTAAGATATGCGTGACATGTCTTTCTTCATTTTGCATCTGATTTTTATTGTTTTCAATTTTATCTGGGTCACCTTCAATTAAACACTTTTCAATGGAACAAATGACCTCCTCGTAATAAGATGGAGCTTGTTGCAATAGATAAGGACGCTTCTGATCTGTCGACATCTCCTTGTTTCTTTCATCCTCTGACCGTTGTTGAAATTTCTGTACCTGTATTGTTATGGCATCCATCTGACTAGAGTGTTCAACCTTCATAGCACTGACTTCCTTGGCATGGTCTTCCTCCATGCTCAATAACTTATTCTGAAGACATATCTGAGTAGCTTCCATATCTTTTATTGCTTTGTCATTCTTTGCTTTCATGCCCATGAAACAATTTTGCATATAATTTATCTCTTTCTTATGATTTGCTAACTGATTATTATAATCGAATCTCATGATGGTCATTTCTTCATCCATAGTCAACAACTTGTTCTAAATCGCACTTATTTCTTCCTGATAACTTGCTTCCATGGCAGTCACTTGATTTGAATGATTGAATTCCATGATCGTCATATTTTCCTCTAGGGCTAATAACTTGTTTTGCATAGAATTAATTACTCTGTCATGATTAGCTTTCATGGTTTCCGTTTCCTTAGCATGTTGGTATTCCATGTCAGTTACGTGATCATAGTGTTTAATTTTTATGATTTCCATCTCCTTATCATGTTTTTCTAGATGGGTGTATAAAGTTCTCATATCCTTGACGTAATCAGTTACAAATTTTTCTTGATTAAGCTCCATATTTTTTACCAGCCGCATTAGTTCTTCTATAATTTGCTTATCATTTTCCCTTTCATTGTCGACACTGATTTGACAACTTGTCCCTGTTTTCCCACTATCATGGATTTGATCTGCAATGGTACAAGCAGATGGCACATTCTGATATGGAGAATTGTCTTGAAATCTTTCATCGATAGCTAGATCCTTCACAAGATCACTTTCATTCTGTTGCATAATTTTAGGGGCGCAAGGTGAACTATCTTGATAACCATATCTATCTTTAAAAGCATTGACGATGTCTTGTAAAGAAGCGAAAGGATCTTCAGGACAATTATTAAACCAATTCAAAGCGTCACCCTCTAAAGAAAAGGCAAATAGACACATTTTGACATTTTCATTATCATACTGAGGAGAACTACAATATATGAGCATTGTACAAGTAAACTTGCATAGATGCTTTCTAACAGCGACTGAATCACCACCCGAGAACAAAGACAATTTATGAATGACCACTTCTGGAATATCATGGAGAACATCAGAAAAATGACATGGGGTAAAAGAATCATCCATGATGAATAATGAGAGACCAAATGGATGATAGAGAGAGACCCCTGTTCAATAAAAATCAAGAGATCCACAAGAAGTGAGCTTCTAGTAGAAATTCTTGTAATAAATGAAAGAAGTGGATTCACCACTTGAACATGAATCTAACTCTAGGATCCAAAGGGAAACAACAACCAGATATAAGGGAGGACTTCTTGTCTGAGAAATAATAAATGGAAGAAGTGGAGTTGCCACCCAAACAAGAAAAGAACCGAAATGTGCAGGTGCTAAAAGTGTAGATGAAATGATTAACAATATGACGAAAGATAGGGTGATGAAAAGATCAAATGATGCCAGGAAAAGCTGTGCCGCTTGACAGGCTAAAGAATGGTGGAAAATATGAGATGATTGAAATGATGAATGTCGTGAGGACCAAGCACAGAAAATCTCTATCCCCGGCAGTGGCGCCAAAAATGTTGGCTTTGCCGGCTTGAATGACAGATGAGAAAGATGAAAGATGCATCAGATGGTCGTAAGCAGCTTGATTTTCGGATAGGAAAAAGTCCTACTATATGCAATATTGGACATGGCACATCCGAGAAACAGCCAACAGATTTCCCTGAAAGCAGGCAAATGCTCAGTATGCACTATATTGAATGCATCTGATGCCATGGGGCATCTTTGGTTTGTATTTCTAAACTTATGCCCTGTTATTTCAGTGTTTCATTTTGTAGTTAGATTTGGTTTTTCATGTTGTTAGACTAGTTAATAAATGAAGAGCTTATGTTTTTCCTGTGCTTAAAGTTATAAGATGATTTTTGGATGGACACTACTTATGTTTTGTTGTGTGTTGCATGGATGCAGGTTCTGGATTTTCACCTTCATCCAGTGCAGCAACGTGTCCCCAAGTAGAGCTAGATGTTGACCACTACGTGTCAACAACCCATAGCCGTACACCCCCCTTTTCGTGAAAGGGATAGCGCTTGGTCAATGTGTTCGTGTCATCCAACTATCATCATCAACTTGATCATCATCTTATAATGTAAACCCAGTCTGCATGTGCATAATGTAAATAATCTCAGCAGATCTGTGTCGTGTATGTAGTCACCTAGGTAAACCTAATTTTCTGGTGGCAATCTACATTCCGAGAGGTTTTTTTGTCTCACCGATCCATTCTCGGATAGTCAGCAGAGTTTTACTTCAGCCTTACCTCAAAGCCAGAATGGATTTTGTCACTGGGATCTTAGGGGAGTCTTAGTGTTTTAGATAGAGTCTATGTAAAAATGATTTGAGAATAATCCTAACCATTTGGTTAGGTTATTTTATTACAAATTGTTTGATTTGCTAGATTATATTTGTGTTGCAGAACTGGGTAGTCTGTGAGGGTCTTTTGCAAATGGGTTTTCCCCCTTGAGATGTAAAAAATGTAAAAATCATGATGTAAAGTGTTTTGAGGGTTAGAAAAATAATTTATCCCCTCTTAGGTCCTAGGTCCTAGGTAAATTTAAATTTTCCAGAGGTAAAATCCGTGGATCCTTTAAAAAATTAAATCTTAACAGGTCCAGGGACTAAGGTTAATTGATTATTTTGCTAAATTTTATGCCTTGGGTCCCTGGGGTTAAGTCAAAGTCAAAATTTTGAGGAAATAAATGCAAAATTTTAATTTTTGAATTTATTAAAATGCATTTAATTGAAAAATTCGAAATTTCCTCAATATTCAAGATTTCGACGGGTGAGATTAAAATAAATTTTGATCCTCATCAACGGTCGAGATCACTTTGACAAGGATCACTCGAACTAGCCGTTGGAGGATTTATCTTTAAATAGGAGGTCATTTGTCAGTCAATGTGATCCGATCTTTTGATCGTGTACTAAGCGAAAAGCTCTTTTGTAATCTTTTTATGAGCAATAAAGAAAGACTTTGGGGTTAAATTTTGTCGGTGTTACTCTTCATGGAAATGTTATAAGATGTATTATTTTCGTGCATAATTTCTTTTTTGCCATTAATAATAGCTTTTGAAGAGCGATTTGAGTACAGGTATCTTACTCAGTCGCTAGGGTATGAATGATAATTTAAATTTTGAATATAATAGCAGGTATCTCTATTAGATCTGAATTTTATTATTGTTTTCTTGCTCTATGTTGACGACTGAATTGAGTTTTGCAGGAAAATCCTTGATTATTAGATCATCGGACGTTCGGAGAAGTTCTCGGTTGAACCAGCCAACTCTTGATCCGTGTTTTCTGAACAGCCCAGTTTGAATTTGATCCTGAGCTTATCATAAGATATTTTTATGGGTGATGCATGAAGGTTTTGAGCTTAGTACCTCCTTTAAAAATTCAAAAAAACGTAATTTTTTTTTTTTTTGTTAAATCGTTAGATCTGGCTATTGAGAGCCTCAGATCATCAAATCTGGGAGCGGAGTCAGACTCACACTCCCTAGATCTGATAGATCTGCCATTTATGTACATAGATCTGTAATTAATTTTGGTTTTCTGATTTTGGTTTTCAGGGCTTTAGTGTTTTTTGGGTCATTGTGTATATCGTTTGGGTGTTTTTTTTTGTTGTATTGCAGCGACAGATTTGAAGCTGAAAATTGTGCAAAGTCTAGATCTAGGTCCGTGAGGGTAAGATCTGGATTTCTTGTAACGACCCATCTAAATTGATCCATTATATAAAGTTTTAAACTTTATAATAAAACAAATATGATGAAATTTAAATAATAAATATGTTAAGTTTTAAACATATATAAGTTAAATTTTATAAAATATATAATTAAACTTTATAATATATATAAATTAAATTTTATAAAATATATAATTGAACTTTATAAACATATATAAACTAAAACGTAAAACTAAACTATATGCTAAAAAATACCAAAAATCATTGCAGGACCCTTTTAAAAGGGGGCGCTTACAATCTACTGAAAATTTATAACAGAGCGCACTTGCCAGGAAAATATCTGAGAGCTTAAATTGCATGGAAGGCGTGTCGAGTCGAGGGAAGGCGGTGGCTGCAGGTAGGAGGGCGGCCACCGCCAGGCCCGTAGATAAAACCGGCGGTCTGAACCGAGAGTAGGGGGAAAAACAAGAGAGGAGCATAAAGAACCAGAAGCAGAAATTCACCAGGAGAAAACCAGGAGGAAGATAATTATCCATTGGAAGAGCTTTAAGCCGTCTGAGGTTCTGGGCACGGAGGGACAGAGAGCTTCTGTTGAGAAGCTTTCTGGATTGAGCAGCTAGGTTTGCTCAGTCTGGTTGGGTGGTATTGGTCTCCCGGAGATTGGATCAAAATAGCCACGACATCACCAGCAGAATCACCAGTTCAGTAGCAGAATCAGCAGCAGTTAAGGTAAGTACAAATTTAAATTCTTCAGGCTTTCTGTATTTCAGATTCTAGTTACTGTGTTTGGTCATTACAGATGGTATCAGAGGGTGTTGTTCAAACCCTTTTCGACCTTACAGGCCACAATTTGTTGTTCTTTGGTATATGAAGAATGAAATTGATTTTTTTTAAACCTCATAAATTGTCCCAAAGCTGGTCTAATGCACCTTCAGGAAATTCACGCCCCATGCTGTCACGTTATTTAACAATCAGTTTCTTTGGACATATGGCCTGACATGGTATTCCATTGTCCGCACACCACAGTCCGCTCCTCAGGTATATATTGTCGTGTTTTCCTGTTTCATTACTGTGCATTGGCCAGTGAAACGCTTCTCAGCACTATCTACGCGGTTCTACAGGCTGTCGTCTCTGTATTTTATTCACTGCCCTTTTCTGCATCATTATCATGGCCGTTTTCCTCCGCTGTTTTAATCTTGAAACGATTGAATCTAGTCAGTGCGTCCCGCTTCCGCTTCTTCCAGAGGTTGACCTTGCGGTTGAGGTAGCTTGTGGTCCTGCGCCGCTGGCTACGAAGTAACACGTCTAGATTTCGATATCATACGTGAAGCAGAAACAAGTTAACCTACCGGCATGTCCGCTATGGAAGTGGGCCTTTACGAGTCTATGAAATTTGCTGACAACAAATGGGGCTTTCGCGTCAGATGTATCCTGTTATCGGGCTGGCGAGCCGGCTCATGCTCCTGGGACGGGAGAGCGGCTCTATAGTCCCGTTTCCCTCGGTACAGCTCGTCGGGGTTACTTTAAGACAAGGGACACTTCGAAGAGTTAATATCATGTTAATCTCTTAGCCCTTTGGGCTTCGTTGAACCCTTTTAACGGAAGCAGATCTAAATACAAAACGATAATCTGAAATACAGAAAGCCTGAAGAATTTAAATTGTACTTACCTTAACTGCTGCTGATTCTGCTACTGAACTGGTGATTCTGCTGGTGATGTCGTGGCTATTTTGATCCAATCTCCGGGAGACCAATACCACCCAACCAGACTGAGCAAACCTAGCTGCTCAATCCAGAAAGCTTCTCAACAGAAGCTCTCTGTCCCTCCGTGCCCAGAACCTCAGACGGCTTAAAGCTCTTCCAATGGATAATTATCTTCCTCCTGGTTTTCTCCTGGTGAATTTCTGCTTCTGGTTCTTTCTGCTCCTCTCTTGTTTTTCCCCCTACTCTCGGTTCAGACCGTCGGTTTTATCTACGGGCCTGGCGGTGGTCGCCCTCCTACCTGCAGCCACCGCCTTCCCTCGACTCGACACGCCTTCCATGCAATTTAAGCTCTCAGATATTTTCCTGGCAAGTGCGCTCTGTTATAAATTTTCAATAGATTGTAAGCGCCCCCTTTTAAAAGGGTCCTGCAATGATTTTTGGTATTTTTTAGCATATAGTTTAGTTTTACGTTTTAGTTTATATATGTTTATAAAGTTCAATTATATATTTTATAAAATTTAATTTATATATATTATAAAGTTTAATTATATATTTTATAAAATTTAACTTATATATGTTTAAAACTTAACATATTTATTATTTAAATTTCATCATATTTGTTTTATTATAAAGTTTAAAACTTTATATAATGGATCAATTTAGATGGGTCATTACATACACCCCCGCTTCTGAAAACTTCGTCCCGAAGTTAGAGTTTTAGGTTCAAGGTTTTAATGGACATGACCTTTTTCTATCCAGGTCCCCAAGCTATTCAAAATCATCCTATCCTCCCTAATCTCTTCTGCTCCCATCCTATCTGTCCTCTACTGGAGTATGCCATGGCGTCAATTTTACTGACCTAACCATTCATAAACACTAAGGTGACAGCGTCGGCTATACCGACCTGATTCCCAGTAGGCATCCGGCAGTCATCATCACACGTCTAGGGGAGCGTGACTCGCACAGTCCTCCCATGACTCCAGGGTTCGGAGGATAAACGGTGGGTAACACCTCCACCCCTCCCAGTAAAATTAGGGCTACTACCCTATCATAGAATCACTTTGAGCTTTAATTGTTCTGAGGTTCTGTCATCACGTGGTCATCTCGGAAATTGGATCATTTTTCTGCAATCATACACTTACCCATGCATTTGTAAAATGTGCATCAGCATATTCAAAATAACTCATGTATTATTCACATATGACACTACAGCATAACATATTTTGCCATATTCCATGCATGTCTTTTGACGTTCATCTAGAATGTATTCACTTCCTGATTTCTATCCCAATGATCATATTTGACAAAATAAATAAATCCGATCTATAAATAAATGTTTTTAATTTAACAACTATAACTTAGTAAAATGAATCACATATATTGTTTTGGTATCCATGTACCAGCAGGAATTTAAACATATATTATGCCATAAAGTTTCATGTTTATCCATAATCATTCAAAATGTTTATGAGTGTCTGATTGTAGTGAAGTAAATATATACTAAACATAGTGTAAAGTCCTTCAAAATGGACATAAATTAGGGTATCTCTGACATATGTCCTCTGTATTTTCCCAAGTTGCTGATCCAGGACTATACTTGTCCCATTGGACCTTAACTTGGTCCACCAGACGGTTCCTCAGCTGTCAAACTCTACGTTCCAGTATACGTAACGGTTCGACCGTTATGACTCCCTCGTCCGATACCTGCAATTCTTTCCACTCGAGGTTATGAGATAGATCAGCTATATAATGTCTTAATACAGAAACATGAAATACATTATGAATTCTATGCAGGTGAGGTGGCAGGGCAAGACGATAGGCAACAGGTCCAACTCTTTCCACGACTTTAAACGGTCCTATAAATCGGGGTGACAACTTTGTCCCTTTTCCGAATTGAATAGTACTTTTATTTGGTTTGATGCGGACGAAGACCTGATCCCCTACTTCATACTTCCTATCAGTTCGGTGAGCATCAGCATAACTCTTTTGTCTATCCTGTGCTTCCTTTAATCGCTGTCTAATTTGTCTGACCTGAGCTTCCATTTCATGGATTAATTCTGGTCCTATTATCACTCGATCTTCTAACCTGTCCCAACTTAACGGTGTTCTGCAAGGTCTGCCATATAAAGCTTCAAATGGAGGCATCCCAATCGAACTGTGGTAACTGTTGTTGTATGCGAATTCGACTAAGGGTAAATACTTTTCCCAGTGTGATTGCTGATCCATTACATACATTCGCAACATGTCTTCAAGTACTTGATTTACTCTTTCAGTTTGCCCATCAGTCTCAGGATGGTAAGCAGTGCTTAAATTTAGCTGAGTACCTAAGGCTGTCTGCATGCAAGTCCAGAATCTGGAAGTGAATCGCGAATCTCTATCGGATATAATCTTCTTAGGTACTCCATGAAATCTGATAATTTCATTTATGAATACTCGAGCTACATCAGCAACATCATAAGTATCTCTTACCGGAATGAAATGGGCGCTTTTTGTTAATTTATCCACCACTACCAGAATGGCATTGTGTCTTTGAGAAGTAAGAGGTAGTCCAGTGATAAAATCCATAGAAATGGTCTCCCATTTAGACATAGGAATGTCGTGGGGTTGTAAGAGGCCCGCTGGGTGACAATGATCTGCCTTTACTTGCTGACATTCCAAACATTTTGCAACAAATTGAGTGATATCACGCTTCATGCCTGCCCAAAAGAAGAGTTTCTTGGTATCCGCATACATTTTCCCTACTCCAGGATGAGCACAATATACTGCTTTGTGGGCTTCCCCAAGGATGGTATCTCGAAGATCTTTATCATCAGGAATGTACATCCTTCCATGGAATCGTAAGATCCCATCGCTTTCTAATCATAACCCTTAAATTTAGATTCTTTTGCCTTAATTCCCTCAAGACTTGCTCTCACCTTTAAATACCAGCTGTCTTTTATAAGACGATCCAGTACTCGTTGTCTTAAGTCCACTTTAATGGGTATGAGAGAAAATATCCGAGGTCTCCTGCTTAAAGCATCGGCTACTACATTTTCTTTTCCCTTAATATATGATATTCCGAAGTCATATTCACTTAGGAATTCACTCCATCGTCTTTGCCTGGCATTTAAGTCTCTTTGGGTGAACAAATATTGTAGACTTTGATGGTCGCTTTTAAGTGTAAAATTTCGTCCCACTAGATAGTGTCTCCAAATCTTTAAAGCTAGCATTACAGCGGCCAATTCTAAATCGTGAGTAGCATAGAGTTCTTCATGAGGTTTTAGCTTTCTGGAAGCATAAGCTATCACTCCCTTATCCTGCATCAATACTGCACCCAGCCCTTGCTTGGATGCATCAGTACATACCGTAAAGTCTTTGCCCATATCAGGGACTCTTAGGATTGGTGCACTAGTGAGTAGTCTTTTGAGTTCAGAGAATGCTTTATTACATCCATCGGTCCACTCATACTTAACACCTTTACGCTGAAGGGTTGTGATTGGCTTTGCGATTTTGGAGAATCCCTCCACAAATCTCCGGTAATAACCGGCTAAACCCATAAAGCTTCGTATCTCATGTGCATTTTTCGGTATTGGCCATTCCATGATCGCTTTTACCTTCTCAGGATCTACTGAAATCCCTTCACCTGATATGATGTGACCCAAATAATGAATCTTTTCCTGAAAAAAAGAACACTTGGATAGTTTTCCATATAACTGGCGTCCTCTAAGGTAGGACAATACTATCCGCAAATGATCTTCATGCTCTTCTTCATTCTTGGAATAGATGAGAATATCATCTAAAAAGACTTGTACAAATTTATCAAGATATTGACGGAAAACACTGTTCATAAGATTCATGAATACGATTGGCGCATTTGTTAACCCAAATGGTACCACAGTAAATTCATAATGTCCAAAACGTGTCCGGAATGCAGTCTTAGAGATATCATTTTCAGAAATCCTTAGCTGATGATACCCTGATCGAAAATCAATTTTTGAGAAGACAGCAGCTCCCTTCATTTGATCGAAAAGATCATCGATTCGCGGCATAGGGTATTGATTCTTTACTGTAGCTCGATTCAAGTCTCGATAGTCTATGCATAATCTTAAGGATCCATCTTTCTTCTTCACAAAAATTACAGGAGCGCCCCAAGGTGAGGTACTGGGCCGAATATGCCCTATATCGAGTAGTTCCTTCAACTGGATTTGCAATTCCTGAAGTTCTGGAGCTGTCATTCTATAAGGCGTTTTAGAGATCGGTTGGGTACCTGGCTTTAATTCAATAGAGAGATCCAATTCTCTTGCAGGGGGTAATCCAGGTAGTTCCTTTGGAAATACATCCGGGAACTCGGCTAACACCGGATATTGTTCTAAGGATGGCCCTTTTTCTTGGCTTACTTCGTGAATTGCATAAGCCTGACAACCCTTTCTTAAACAACGCTTCACCTGCATTGCCGAAATGTAGCGTAAAGAAACTTCCCTCTTGATTCCTTGAATTTGGATTACTTCTCCCTCATCATTTATGCCCAGAATCCTTTTTCCATAACAGTCCACCCAAGCTTGGTGAGCTTCCAGCCAATCCATACCTATGATAAGATCATACGTTCCTAAGGCTGTGACATAGACTTTTAGTTTAGTCGAACAGACCCCTAGGTCAATTTTGCATTGATCCACACTCAAGCCCACGGTTTGGAGTTCTCCTGAGGCCATTTCCACTTGGTGGAAATCATTTTGTCTACGAGCTGCCAACCCACATTTGTTTAATGCATATGACGAAATGAAACTATCTGTGGCACCAGTATCAAATAAGATTTTGAGTTTTATGCCATTGATAATACCTGAAGATTCCACTACAGTGGATTGATGGGCTGCTTGGTCGTGGTTGACTACTGCATGAATTCTATGATTACTTCGATTGGCTGATATCGGCTCCTTCCCAGTCCTATGCAATATATTCGATGAAGCTTCTGGGCAGTCACGCTGGAAATGCGGTCCCCCACATCCCCAACAATTGAGCTGCGTTGATCCTCTTGAATCAAGGTGTGAATTTCTAGAGAACGAGCCGCGTCCTCCCATGTTGATTCCTCTCGCACTCCTTCCTCTACTGGTAGTCCCTCGCGATGCCCATGGTCTGGTGTTGGACGGTTCCGCGGCTATAGTGTTTACTACCATGGGAACTCTTGTCCCCACACTTGGGGTAAACCTGTTACCGTAAGGTGGCCTCGAGCTACCTCCTCTGAAAAAGTTCCGGGGAGCCTTCCCTGGAAATCCTGGTTGTAAAGGCCCTGCTGGCCCCATATCTTTTTTGATTCCAAGGTGCTCTTCTGCATAACGACCACATTCAACTACCTCGGCTACTGATGAGGGTTTCCACATGCTTACCAAGGCTCTTATGCGAGGATTTAACCCAAATATGAAGCGTTCAGCTTGACGTTCATCAGAATCTAAGTAGTGAATGTATTTTACAAGTTCCATAAACCTTATCTCGTATTCTTCCACCGTTTTATTTCCCTGAATTAATGTATGGAAGGCTCTGGCTTGCTGTTGTTGAAAGTATGGAGGCAAATACTTTGCGCGGAACCTTTCCTCAAATAGTTCCTGTTGACCACTACTGGTCAACTACCCATGCAGTACACCCCCTTTGCTTGGCAGAAAGGGGTAGCACCTGATCGACATGTCCGTACCATCCCGCAGTCATCATCAACTTGATCGATTTATGTTGTAAACCCAGTTTGCATGTATGAATTGTAAATAATCTTAGCAGATATGAGTCATGTTTGTAAATTGCCTAGGTGGACCTAACTTTCTAATGATAATCTACGTCCCGGAAGGTTTTTCGTCTCACCGATCTACGATCGGCAGAGTTTTCCTTCAACCTGACCCCAAAGCCGGGATGCATTTTGTTATTAGAACTTTAGGAGAATCCTAGTGTGTTAATCTGCTAGATTATAGTTGTGTCGCAGAACTGGGTAGTTCATGAGGGTCTATGTTAAAGTGGGTTTGTCCCCTTAAGATGTAAATTGTAAAAGTCATGATATAATGCAGTGTTGATAATATCGGTATCGGGAAAATATCGGCGAGGGTCCGGAAAATATCTTATCGGAAATATCGGCGAAAATATCGGCAAAATATCGGCAAATATCGGCAAGCATAAAAAATGCATAATATATTCATTTTTTTTCAGATTTCTAAACATATAAAGCAATAACAACATGAACTAAACACATTGGCACATAAATATGAAGAAAACACTGATATATATGATGTCAAATAGAAATGATACATCAAACTTCAAAGGCGATACCAAATCCTGCTGATCCCTGATAGTGATAAATTGATAATTGTCCAATCAAGGACTCAAACAAAAAAGCAATAACAACATGAAATAAAGTTTAAACACATTGGCACATAAATATGAAGAAAACACTGATATATATGATGTCAAATAGAAATGATATATCAAAGGCGATACCAAATCGTGCTAATCCCTGATAATTGTCCATTCAAGGACTCAAATGTGGAGAACCAATACAAAATAACATCACATATAATAATAAAAGTATCTCATCATCATGAGTTACATGTAGCATAACAAATAAAACTAGCAGCTATCTATCTACTGCCCTCTCCCCCTTTTACGGGAAAACATGATGGGCTGTTTGTCAGGCCTGCCCCTAGTAGTAGAAGGCCCTGACACTGCCTCTGCACCTAATGTCAAATAATGAGTGATAGGCATGGAGCTATGCTCTCCTATATCTATAGCAGATGGTGTTGATGCTGATGCTCCCGCAGTGTCCTCCTCCAGCTCCTCCTGCTCCTCCTCTAAGTGCTGCTGCTCCTCTGACTCCGAGTCCTCCTCTTGCTGCCCCTGCTCTAATGGATCATCTGCCACTAGCTCCTCCAACCATGAAGGTGACTCCTCCAATATGGGCTCCTGAGACTCCACCCTCCACGGAGACAATACATCAATATTGTCTAAGGAAATGGCATCTGGATCCACTGGTGATTCTATTTGCCTCACTCGAAGTCGGATGTTGTAATGCACATACACCAAATCGTTGAGGCGTGCGAACTCCAACCTGTAAGAGTGTCAAAAAAAGTAATGAGTCTTGACTCTTGACTCTTGAGTCTTGACACTTGAAGGTCATAAATTAAAAATTAAAAATTACAATAAGTGTAATTGCTCAACTGAAGGCTTGAGTTCAAAGTTATACCTGTTGCGCTTTTTGGCGTGTATTTTCTCAAATACACTCCAATTGCGCTCACACCCTGAAGAGCTACATGTTTGACTCAAGATTCGTATAGCCAAATTTTGCAAATTTGGTACCCTTGCACCATAGCTTCGCCACCAAAGATCTACAACAAAATAATGAAATAAAAAATTCAAAAACTTAAAAGTTAAAACATAATTAAATTCAAATTTATAATTTCTAATGAGTGATGACTTGTCACTTACGTGGCATGAAGAGGGCCCTTTCCTTAATGGCATCATCAAAGCCAAATAGGCCAACACAATCCTGATAATTATGTATCTCGCGGCTGATTTTGCGACGAAGCTCAGAATCAGGTACCATCCTCTCAATACAGGAATGGAGCCCTTCAATCACCTCGCCATCAAAACGAAAATTGCATTTGTATGCAAATGCAGGGTTGAGGAAGAGTGCTGCTGCATGAATGGGTCGATGAAGCATCCCTGTCCACCGACTATCGATCACATCCCATAACATCATCTGCCTATTAAGGCCAGCAGAACCCTTGTCTGCATAATAGGAACGAATGGCCTCCTTGGCCCTATCCATGCCCTCATACAAATAAGGCATTGCAGGCTTCTCTCCATCCACCAATCTAAGAACCTTTACTATAGGTTCGCTAACTGCACATGCTTCTTCTACTCCACGCCAAAATGTCTCAGAGTACACCATTTTTTCAATGGCTTTCCCATCAGGTCTCCTGCTGTATCTACAACCACGCCAATCATTAGACACAAACATTTGCTTCAACTCGTACTGACATCGAAGCAAAGATTGAAGAGTAATAAAGGTTGTGGCAAAACGTGTGATGGCAGGACGCCGCAACTCCTTGTTTCCTGTGAACCTCCTCATAAGGCTAAGAACAATAGCATGGTTATAAATAAACTTGGGGATGCTCCTAGCCATATCAACTGCCTCCTTGATGAAGGAGAGTTTCCCCATATCCTCAAGCAACAAATCAAGACAATGCGCTGCACATGGAGTCCAGAACAATGTGGGATGCCTCTCCATAAGCATTCTGCCGGTAGACACATAATTAGCTGCATTGTCTATTACGACTTGCACCACATTCTGCACACCAATCTCCTGAATGAACCCATCTAACAACTCACATATCGTTGCTGCATCTTTGATATGTTCTGATGCATCCAACGATTTAATAAACATGGTACCTTTAGGACAATGTACCAAGAAATTTAGAAGGGTCCTACCCTTCCTATCTGTCCAACCATCAGACATCACTGTGCATCCAGTGACTTCCCATGTCTGTTTCAACTCCGCCAATCTAGAGTTGATGTCCTCTTTTTCTGCTTGAAGAATTGGCCCCCGCAACTCCTCATATGTGGCACTTTTGTACCCTGGGCCCACAACAGCAATAGCATCACACATTGGTTGCCAAAATGGATTGGTTTTTGTGATGCTGAGAGGTAAGTCGCTCCAATAAATACACCTCCCCATGACTCTATCTGCTTCTTCCTTCTCCTTTTTTTTGACAAGCGATTTTATGCCAGGTTGTGCTCCAGCTCCTGTTCGTGGAACAAAAAATGATGACCTCGCATTCACACTAGCATGTGATGGTGTGCCAGTTGTGGAGCCCCTCCCACTAGCGCCAGTAGGGCCACTACCCTGAACATCAAAATCATGAGAAGATATCCCAAAGGATCTACCTGCACGTTCAGCTTTGTTTCTTTCCGCCTCTTCCTTCTTTCTGTCCTTTTCTTCAATTGCCTCAAGAGCTTTTCATATAAGCTCTGGACTAGAAACTCTACAAATGCCAACATCATGTCCAGGGAGTCTAGCAAGATGGTATTTCAGTCGTGTAACCCCACCTGTCATCTTGTCCCCACACAATTTGCATGAAAGATATGCACGATTTGTCCCACCATCAGGGATCCCATACTCCCAAAATGGGTCCAAGTTTTTTGGCATATTTGTATTTTGTAGTGGGCTCCGGCTAACTCAAAAGGAAACCTACAGCACCAAAAAAAATTTAGAATTAGTAACTTAATAAGTTATTAAGCAATATATAACCCTTGTTTTTTTAATATATAAAATTTAAATTTATAAAATTCTGAAGAAAAGCTCAGATCGAACTACCCAGAAGAAATGTCAAGCATAAAATCAAAATTCTGGGCAATTCTGTGAATAAAACACTGCAGACCTGGGCCCATAGACTGAAGTTCTCAAGGGAATCGAACGGGCTATTGACACTTATCGAAAGATGGACTGCTGTTTTTTGAATTTTCTGACCAAAATAAAATAACATCTTTAAAAAATTAGCCAATGATGTGGCTAAGTTAATGTTTACAATGTACATTGTCTCACAGGTCTGAGCTCTAAAAGGT
The DNA here is from genome assembly GCA_031772625.1 of Pinus tabuliformis. NCBI lineage: Eukaryota > Viridiplantae > Streptophyta > Pinopsida > Pinales > Pinaceae > Pinus > Pinus tabuliformis. Next base: position 870,524,626 of record CM062819.1, read on the forward strand.
CTTCACTGAATTTGGTAATTAACAATTTAACACAGGTCCAAATTTTTCTACAAATGCTACAGGTCTATAATTCCAAATTTTTCTACAAATGCTACAGGTCTATAATTCCAAATTGCTACTAATTAATGGCAGCATGACAGCAGTAATCTTGATTCTTGACATAGTGACCTGATGACTGTAATGATAGTTGTTGTGACATGACAGTGACATAGAATTAGGCTTGCACTCCATTACAGTGGTGACACAATGATTCTCATTAACACAGTGACAATCTTACTCCTTCTACTATATCTCTGTGGTAACTTGACACACATCTCAAAAGCTCTCTATTTCAGTATAAACAATGTGAAGGATCGCTTGACTGCAGCTCATGACTTGTTCTTACAATGGCTCTGGTTTGCATCTTTAATGGTGTCACTATACTCTGCATTATACTGTGGCATTGGGTTCGATAACATGTGGTGGCATAGTCTCATATGGCAGTGACAAAGACCCTTTTAAAATTTATATGATGACCTTAACTCTACAGTGAATATACATTGGGCTGTGGTTTGTAGCAGTGATGAAAACATTACTGCTAAGACATTACAAAGTGACGAAAACATTACAAAATACAAAGTGATGATGATACCGAGCCACTGAGTAGCAGTGAATATACATTGGGCTGTGGTCGGTATCCAACGTGGCTTAATGATAAAATTTGTGGCACACTATAATATATATATTCGATGATAACATATATGAATACAGCACCTTTGCACAGTTGCAGGCTGCAGCGTTGCGTTGACGGTGAAGAGTCAAGACTCAAGACGTCGGGACTGTGACCTTTGGCACCGGGTAAACCCTCCTTCGCAGCACCGGTTCCGTCTCTCTCCAGCTCGCACGAAAACAATACAAAGTGACGGGAAAAGCAAAACAATATTACCATTTTATAACCCGGGTCCCGAATCATTAAAGTTTTAAACTAACCCGCGATATTTGCAGTCGTGGCGCGATATTTATGAAAATATCGCCGCAATTTCGGAAATCTCGCGAGAATTTCAAAACACGCAAAAATCGCGCTATTTTCCAGCCGAAATCTCGTTTTCGCCAAAATCGCGCGATATTTACGAATATCGCCGAAATATCGGCGATATTATCATCACTGATATAATGTGTCTTGAGGGTTGAAAAATGTTTTAAATCCCCTCATGAGTCCTAAGTCCTAGGTCCAAGGTGATGTTTCCAAAGGCTTAGTTCAAATGATCCATTTAAGAAAATAAATAAAATACTAAAATAATAAAATAAATAAAAATTAAAAAATTAAAAAATGAAATAAATAAAAAATAATAAAAAAATTCATAAAATAAAGCAAAAACCCTAAATAATAAAATAATAATATTTTTTGTGTGAATGCATGCAAAATATCATTTTTTAATAAAATCGACGGATGAGATTAAGAGATGTCTTGATCCTCATCAACGGTCGAGATCGCTTCAACATGGATCATTCGAACTAGCCATTGGGATCATTTCCTTTATATAGGGTCTTAGGGGGTCATTTCAGATCATTGGATCTGTGAGTCTTGTACTGAAAAAGCTCTCTTGTAATCTGGTTTCTGGTTAATAAAAGAAGACTTTGGGGTCCAAATCTTGCTGGTGTTACTCTCTGGAAGTGCTGTGAGATGTTTAATTTTCTGCATATTTCATTTTTCAGCCATTAATAATAGCTTGTTTTTAGAGTATTGTGAGCACAGGTATCTTGTTCACTTGCTAGGGTTTGAGTGTTGTTAGGGTTTCTGAAGTAATGGCAGGTATCTCCATTACTTTCTGAGATCTAGCAGCATTCTTGCTCTCTTTACTGATGGTTGCTTGAGTTGTGCAGAAAAAACCTTTATTGAAGAATATTTGTGGGCGTTTGGGGAAGTTCTAGGCTGAACCAGCCGACTCCCACAGGCTCTTCTTTGCAGAGCCCAGCTGATTTTGGCCCTGGGTTAATCATTTAAAGTTTATTTCCTGTTTTGCATGAGAGATTTTATTCCTGTTCACAGCAGAATTCAAGTCTTCTGATATTTCGAAAACGTCACTGCAATTATTGTTAAATCTGGCTATCCTAGAGCTGTAAATTTTGTGATTTTAGTTTAATTTTGAAGGGTTTTACTTTGAAATTTTGCATATATCTGTGGGCTTTGTTGTGTATCTTGCAAAGGATCCTGACGTCTTGAGGTGATTATATATGCGAGACAGCGTTTTAAGGATTCACATAATAGGCATAACACACATTTTAAATACCACTGGAGAGAAAGTGACTGCAAAGGCGTCTGTTTTGCTGCTGTCTGGTGTTGGAAACCCTCGTCAAATTTCTCCAAGTCACCGTGTTGGTCTTCCAAAAGTATTTTGCAGCGGCAGAAACAAATACAGTCTATCAGCGGGTTGAAAATTCAAGAAACATTTAGCACAGTCACAAATCCAACGTTGCCACAAAAAGAATCGCCAGCGTATAAATGCGCCACCGTTGAGAATATCCAACCCTCAGATAAAGTTGCAATTTTCAATTCGATCATTCAACTTACAAGCATTTAAAATCAAAAGGCATTGTCTCAAAATCGATTTCAAGCTTGTCCTGTCCGCCCGTAGCAAAACGCTTTCCTTTCATTTGCGCAGACAGTCCAAATCAACGCACGGTAACTCGGAATTGTATTGCCAGCAAATTGAAGCAACGCTCAGGTAATTTCCAAACGATTCTCAGTGATTACAATTCCCTGGCGTCTTCATTATTGTGCCATCGTCTGCGTGTTATCTGGTGAGCAAATCGTCTTCAGAAAGCGCCCATCCTGAGCTTCATCCTTCCAAATCGAGCTCCACTGTGCAACAATTCTTCTGCTGCCGACAATCTCTCTGCATAACCAGAGACAGAGGGTAAATTCTCGTTCAGGAGACGACGTCCTCCACTCCTCTGCATACAAACAAGGGTAAAAATTTTGATCAGACGCGTTCCTCGGGTGATATCTTGAAACATATTTGCGTTGGCATCGAATTTTATTTACGCCGGCAGCAGGTAACTCGTTTTTTTTTTTTTTTTCGTTTAGCAATTCATTTTTTAGGGTTTACGCTTCACTTTTTGAATAGTCATTTTGGTTTATGCGTAAGTCTCGTTTTTGTTTTCGATTTCAATCTTTTGAATATAAGTTCTTAAGCGTAGTTTCTTTTTTTTTAGATTTTGTTTTAATTTTAATTCAGTTCGTAATTTTATTTTGATTTTTTTGAATATACGTGAGAAATAAAAAAAAAAAAAAAGTGAAAAAAGGATTTATTTATAAAATTTTGTTTTTAGGCTTAGTTTTGTTAAATTTAGATTAATTTTTTAAATTTCATTTCCTTAGGGTTTTTTGTAGTTGTAGTTTTTAATTTAATAAATTTAAATTTTGTTTAGAAATTAAATTTTCATTTATGATTTATTTTCGTTTAATCTAGTTTAGTCCCTTTTTAGTTTTAGCTTAGATTTTATTTTTAGGATTTTTAGGTTTTATTTTATTTAGATTTTAATTGAGATTTAAGCTTTCTTTAAAAAAAAAAAAAAAAAAAAAAAAAAAAAAGGGGGCATAAAACATCTTGTGGAAAATTTTCTTGCTTACCAGATCCAGTTATTCAAAATTTATTGATGCGGAATGAATGTTTACTTGTACATGAATGTTAGCTGCATATCCTATCTAGTCAATAACTGCGTGGTTGTTTAAAGCATTCATCTATTTTAATTGCTGGATATCGTTATTGAGATTTGATCATTACAGGAACTTTATGGTTTTACTGGATATTTAAGCATGGTTCTAGTTATTTGATGATAAATAATTGATGTTCATGGTTTATGTTCTTACATCGTTTGTCAAGTAATCGTTCAAAAATCAATCTCATAAGGCACTGGTCCACCAAATTAATAAAATCATTTTAGTGCATCGTGTCTCCCAGCCCAACTGTTTGGCAGTTGGCCTTCATCATCTCACAGGGTCTACCCCCCTTAGCCGTGGGAGACAGGCTTAAATGGAGGGATCGGGGATCAGAGTGACAGCCCCCGGTCTGAGCGTTGTCGTGTCAATCCGCGCGACAACATTTTTTGGCGCCGTTGCCGGGGATAGAGTTTTTCTGTCCTTGGTTCTTTCTTTTCAAGCTTTTCTATTTTTAACTTCTTGTTCAGGTGGCGACTCCACTTCCTATATTATCTGCAAGAGTGTACACTAGAAGGCATCCAAGCAGTCTGTGCAACCCTACTCCTGATCCTGAAAAGGTCTTCAGGGTGCGATCGCACAAACTCGCTTCTCGTACACTTCTTGGAAATCTTGGACAAGAAGCCCTCTCCGATATTCATTTGCTCTTTAAGGGTCAAGTTAGGCACAGCACCATGAGTATGTATGCCCCTTGTGATTTTTCTAACATTCCTGGATACCCCAATGATATTCCATCTGTTGGGATAGACAAATTGCCTAGCTTTCAAGGAGATAATGCCATTACTGCTAATTCCCATTTGCGAGATTTCAACATATGGATGGCTAAGTATGCAAGATCTACTGATTTTGATCATGAAGATGTCAGGATGACTCTTTTTATCTTGACTCTAGGAGGTGATGCTTATGATTGGTTTACAGAAAAGCCTCCAAATTCATTCGACTCCCTACAATCAATCATTAATGCATTTAAAGAAAAATATGGAGATAAGAGAGAGGGAAGACATCTTGTAAAAGCTATTAGTCTAATGAAAAAGAGAGAGGATGAAACTGTTGAGGAATTTAATAGAAGGTTTAATGGTATTATTAGAGAATTACCTCAAGACTATAAACCTACAGATAAAACTCTCCAAGACTTTTACATTGATGCCTTTAGTCCTGAACCATCTTATGAGTTAAGGCGTGCTAAACTTAATGATTATAGAGATTGCCAAGCCTTAGCTATAGAACTTGAAAAGGACAAGGCAACTTCTGGGAAATCCGAAATCCCAGGTTTTGATAGGGCTGCTACGAAACTAAAGGAACCTAAGGGAAAAGCAGTCCAAGAGCCAGAAAGTGAGCTTGTTCTCAAGTTGCTTCAAAAAATTGAAACTATGGAAATTAATCATAATAAGGAGATAAACACTTTGCAGAATAGGTTGATTCAAATGGAAAGAGCGCAATCGCAAAATTTTCAGCCTCGAAATAATAATAACAGAAATAGTAATTGACAAAGAAAGGGTCAATCTAGTGAGCAGAGGCCTCCTAATCCGCTTACTAATCTGGTTGATAATGCTCCTCCTTACTGTCGTGCTTGCGATGCTTTTCACGAAGAGTCCTCTTGTCCCATTATCAGAAGACTCTTGGATAATGGAATGTTTGGGACAGGTGAGCAAATAAACGTAGTAGGGAGCAAGTTTCCTTTGCCTATGAATGATTGGATTGAGGTTAGGGAAAGGAGCTATGATGTTATGAGTCCTTCATCTGCTTTTAGTATAAATAACCTTGAAAATGAAGATGACATTTTGGCTAGGTTATATGGTGAGAAACCCTCTCCTGAGAAAATTTTAGAAATTGCTAGAGATAAGGGTTTGACATACCAAAGAAGGGATAAAGATCAGAGCGGAAATCAAATTCCCCCTCGAACTTTAAACCCTGGCATAAACTCTGGAATAGATGTCGATTTGGGAAGTTGGTTCAACAATGCAAAAATCTGGGTTCCTGTGTCTGAAATTGCTAAGATCCCTTCCCAAAGAGACAAGTTACTAAAAGCAATTCAAGGCCCTCAAGTCAACGCTTCTCAACAAAAGACTCGTGAGGCTGACTATCATGATGCTCCTATATATCTGCAAAGCGTAGATGCTGATAACAAAGATCATCAACCCTTCTTTATCACCTTATTAGTCAACGGGTATAAATTGAATAACTGCATATTGGATTCAGGCGCATCTGCTTGCGTTATGACTAAAAGGGTCATGGAACAGCTTAACTTAAGAGTTTCTAGACCCTACTATAATATATGTGCTATGGATTCTAAGAAAATCGAAGTACATGGTTTAATCAAGGATTTACAAGTTCACCTTTCAGTTTACCCAGACATCATGGTTGTTATGGATATTGTTGTCGTTGATGTACCTGATGCTTGGGGTATGCTGTTATCTAGAAAGTGGGCCTCTGATCTAGGAGGAAGCATTCAAATGAATTGGTCATATGCTATGATTCCCTCTCCTAGCGGTGATGGTTTTGTTAGGCTAAATAGAGAGCCCGAGAGGAAATTTCATGTTGAAGATCCTAAGAAGCCTCATAATGAAATAATTAGAGAGCAATCTGACATCGGGAACTATTCTATCATGTCTAATTTCATAATTCCTCCCGATGATAAGATTAAGGATCTTAAAGATAAAGTTTGGTATATGTACTTCGATGGTGCGTCCTCTAGTCATGGTAAAGGTGCTGGAATAGTGCTTAAATCTCCCCTTGGTCATATTTTCAAGTTTGCCTATCGTTTAGAATTTGAAGCAACCAACAATGTTGCTGAGTACGAAGCTATATTGTTGGGACTTGAATTGGCCAAGGCTTTAAGGGTTAAATTGCTTAGCATCAAGGGGGATTCCGATCTGGTTATCATGCAGCTTAAGAACAAATTCACATGTAGAAATCAAAGATTAAAAAATTATCGAAACGCTGTGTGGGATACTATGGAGCATTTCGATGCCCTTAACCTTGAAGCAATCCCTCGAGAACAAAATAGTTTGGCGGATGAACTTGCTGTAGCTGCCACAACTTTCCAGTTATCTGATGAGTTAATTAACGATAAAATCAAAATGGAAGTAATATTTAGACCATCTGTCCCAGATAACTCGGAGCATTGGCAAGTTTTTAACGACGAAAAGCAAGTCATTCGTTTTCTTAACAGTTTGGATGAGTTTGAAGATTTTCGGATAATTTCTCAGGAGGATGGATCTTTAAATCATGAACATATCATAAATCCTACTCCTAGAAATGTGGTTGCCTTAGAGCAACATTTTGATCGGCATGATGCCACGAAGCTTAGAGAAGAAAACAAGATGGACCCAGGCGAGTACCTCGAAATCAACATTGGTACTTCTGAAAATTCGAAAATAGTTAAAATTGGTAAAGGTACTAGTTTGGAGGAAAGGAAAAAGTTAACTGATTTACTTCATGAATATAGAGATGTTTTAGCTTTTTCCTATGATGAATTAAAGGGCTATAGGGAAGATGTTATGGAGCATACTATTCCCTTAAAGGACGAGAATGCTAAACCCTTTCGGTAGAAACTTAGGCAAATTAATCCGAAATTAGCCCCCTTGGTCCAGAAAGAACTTGCAAAGATGCTTTCAGCAGGGATCATCGCTCAAACTAGGCATTCGACATGGTGTTCGAATTTGGTGATTGTTAGGAAAAAGAACGGTACAATAAGACTTTGTGTCGACTTTAGAAACCTTAACCTGGCATGCAAAAAGGATAATTACCCTTTGCCAAACATGGAAACTTTGTTGCAAAGAGTAATTGGGTCTGGAATGATGTTGCTACTAGATGGTTTTTCTGGGTACAATCAGGTATGGGTTAAAAGGGAAGATCGACACAAGACCACATTCACAACACCATGGGGTACTTTTGAATACATCAGAATGCCATTTGGGTTAACAAATGCTGGGGCCACTTTCCAGAGGGCCATGGATTATGCCTTTAAAGGGTTAATCGGGAAAATTATCGAAATTTACCAAGATGATCTTACTGTTTTCTCTAAAGATGGTATCAGTCATATAGATCATCTTAGGCAAGTTTTCGATAGATGTAGAGAATATGGAATTTCTTTGAATCCGGCTAAGTCTGTTTTTGGGGTAACAGAAGGGAAATTACTCGGTCATGTCATTTCTAAGGAATCAAGATCGATCTCGAAAGAATTGAGGCAATTCAAAAGATTCCTCTCCCGCATAATCTTAAATCCCTTCAGTCTTTCCTTGGAAAGATAAATTTTATTAGAAGATTCATCCCAAATTACGCAGAAATAGCTAAGCCCATTCAAAGTCTTCTGAAGAAAGATGCGAAATTTGTATGGCACGAAGAGGGCAAAAAGGCTTTCCAGGAAATCAAGTCTGCTATTGCAAAAGCTCCTATCCTAGTTAGTCCTGATTACTCCAAGAATTTCATGATTTTTTCTTTCGCTTCTGAAGATACCATTGCCGGTGTCCTGCTTCAAAAGAATAAAGATGGTCATGAGCAGCCTATTGCTTTCATGAGTAGAGCACTTCAAAACTCCGAATTGAAGTACAATACCATGGAAAAGCAGGCTTATGCCCTGGTCAAGTCTCTTAAGCATTTTAAAACTTATGTGGGTTATTCTAAGATCATTGCTTTCGTCCCACATTCTGCTGTCAAAGACATATTAACTCAAACCGATTGCTTAGGGACTCGTGCTAGGTGGGTTACTAAGATACAGGAGTATGATTTGGAAATCAGACCCACCAAGCTGATCAAAGGCCAAGGTTTAGCTCAAATGTTAACTGAAAGTAATGAAAAGACTCTTGGTTTGTTCTGCCTTAACGATCTATCTTCGCCAGAATTGAAAAGATTAGCAGAGCATCTAAGTCACAGGACACGTCCCCTAGGGTCCCGTGTCCCGTATTTTACGTATTGGACACGAAAACGGCCCTAATACGTGTCCAATACGATTTTTAACGTGTCATAAAAATCGAATACGTATTCGACGTTTTCCATTCGTGTCATAAATTTTGAATACGCGTATTTTGTACATAGCATACGTTGCCCTAACGTATTTCAATGTTTTGAATACGTATTGAAAAAAAAACATGGTTTATAGCGTAAGCGTTGGTCTATTCCGGCCCCCGGGTTATTTTCGGTTGTCTGGAGCTGTCGTGTGGAGCTACGGGAGTGTTCGTTCGATGGATTTGGTCATAAGTTTTGACATATTGTTATATAAGGTGATGTGTAGGTCGCATAAATCGGAGCTAAGAACCATATAATTTCGGAGCTCTTTTTAATTGAACCTCCGATATCACTTAACCTCGATGCTTGATCTACCTTGGGATTTCGTTGACCTTGGAACCTTTTTCATAAAAAATACGATTTCTAATCCCTTCAACGGCTCGATGTTTAATACCTAAGATGGTTTAATTTTTTATTCGTTGGTGTAATACCAACATTATTGTATATACGATATTCTATTCATTGTTATAAAAGGTTTGGTATTATATTTTTTGTATTTTATATTGAATGAATTAAATAGAATTTTCTTTTAATATTAAATCATTTTTAATAAATTACATTTAATTAAATTTTAATAAAATAATTATATATATAATTTATTTTATTTTAATATGATTTGTTTAATATTTGTTTTAATTCAATTTAATTAAAATCTAATTAATTTCTTTTATATATAATTTAATTTTTTACATAATTTAATTTATTAACTTGTAGTTAGTTAATCATATCTATATCTATCTATCTATATATATATATATATAATTTTTTAATCAAATTTTTTGAATTTTAGCCTAGGCATGCATTTTACTACAATTTTGTATTTTTGGCACCTCAACTTCGGAGAGGCATATCTCAAATTTCACTCAACCAAATCAATCTTGAAATAACTAGTTGAAAATCTAATTGCTATCAAGTTAAATTATGAGTTCAAATAGATAAGCACGACATACTTGTTAATTATTTATCAAATTCATGTCAAGTTTCTCTTGGTTTTAATAATGATTTTTTATCATGACTAGTTTCTTATGTGCTTGTAAGTTGTAAATTTTGATTCTATTTATTTTTTTAAAGTGAACTATGAACTTTGAGAAGTAATTATATTTTAATTTGATTAGATAAGCTGCAACCTGCAATTTAATATGGATAAAAAACTATATTTCGGTATATATATATATATTTTTTATTAAATATATATAAAACGTGTCCCCCGTGTCCTGTTTCCAGGTCGCTGCGTTTCGTATTGAATACCTCGTATTTACGTGTCCTCCGTGTCTCGTGTCCTCGTGTCATGTGACTTAGCAGAGCATGAATGGTATAAGGACATAGTTTACTACTTAACCAATCTTGCATGTCCTAACCATTTAGTCGCTCATAAGAGAAGGGCTCTTAGACTAAAAGCCACTAAGTACTGCCTTATGAAGGATGGCCTTGGATGGAGAAATCCTGAGGGCATAGTGCTTAGGTGTGTTGACGATGTTGAGTCCAAAAGATTAATCTCCGAGTTTCATTCAGGGTTTTGTGGTGGTCATTATGCCGCTAGAACTACCGCCCACAAAATCTTGAGAGCTGGCTATTATTGGCCTTCGATTTTTTCTGATGTGCACCAGTTTGTTAGAGCGTGTCAAGCCTGTCAACTATTCACTGGGAAGCAGAAGCTTGTTGCCCTTCCTCTACAACCTGTCATTGTAGAGGCACCATTTCAGCATTTGGGTCTGGACTTCATAGGGAAGTTCCATGAAAATTCTAGTAATGGCTACTCATGGATTTTGACTGCCACGAATTATTTTACTAAATGGGTTGAAGCCATTCCTGCTAAGAATGCCACTGAAAAGGTGATTATGGATTTCATTGAGAATAACATCATTACTAGATTTGGTGTCCCCGCTAAGATCACTACGGACAATGCCAGGGCTTTTAGTTCTTCAGAGTTTTCATCCTTTTGTTTCAAGTATGGCATTGTCTTATCTCATTCGTCAAATTACTATCCTCAGGGTAATGGTTTGGCTGAATCAAGTAACAAAAATCTTATAACTATTATCAAGAAGGTAGTAGGAGATAATAAGAAATCTTGGGACAGCAAAATCAAGTATGCTTTATGGGCAGATAGAATTACTAAGAAGAAATCTACTGGTAAATCTCCCTTTGAATTAGTTTATGGCTTGGATGTTACCTTACCTGTGCACCTAAAATTGCCAGCTTATCAACTTCTCCAAAATTTTTCCACTAATAAAGATGTTGTTCAGAATAGGATAGATCAGATTGTGGAATTAGATGAGGCTCGTCGGACAGCGTTTGAGGCTATATGTAAAAATCAATCTAATATTAAGAAAAGCTTTGATAAATGCTCTCGATCTAGATCTTTGCAGGTTGGAGATATGGTTTTACTTTGGGATCGCAAGAATGAAAAGCCGGGAAAACATAATAAGTTTGATAGTTTGTGGCTGGGACCATACATCATTAGAGATATAGCTGGGCCAAACTCATTCTACTTGAGCAGATTGGATGGCGAACCACTTGATCTACCAGCGAACGGCCAAATGCTCAAGCTATTCTTCAGAGATGATATCTGATGCCATGGGGCATCTTCTGTATTGTATTTCTATCCCTACTCTTTGTCTTTTCAGCATTTCATTCCTGTTTTTAGGATTAGATTTACTTTTCATGTTATTAGTTAGTCAATAAATGAAGAGTTTTTATCTTTCCTGTGCTTAATGTATATGATGATTTTGGAATGGACGCTACTTATTTTTATCTGTGTGATGTATGGGTGCAGATTCTGGATTCTCACATTCCTACAGTGCAGCAACGTGTCCCCAAGTAGAGCCAGATGTTGACCACTACTGGTCAACTACCCATGCAGTACACCCCCTTTGCTTGGCAGAAAGGGGTAGCACCTGATCGACATGTCCGTACCATCCCGCAGTCATCATCAGCTTGATCGATTTATGTTGTAAACCCAGTCTGCATGTATGAATTGTAAATAATCTTAGCAGATCTGAGTCATGTTTGTAAATTGCCTAGGTGGACCTAACTTTCTAATGATAATCTACGTCCCGGAAGGTTTTTCGTCTCACCGATCTACGATCGGCAGAGTTTTCCTTCAACCTGACCCCAAAGCCGGGATGCATTTTGTTATTAGAACTTTAGGAGAATCCTAGTGTGTTAATCTGCTAGATTATAGTTGTGTCGCAGAACTGGGTAGTTCATGAGGGTCTATGTTAAAGTGGGTTTGTCCCCTTAAGATGTAAATTGTAAAAGTCATGATATAATGTGTCTTGAGGGTTGAAAAATGTTTTAAATCCCCTCATGAGTCCTAAGTCCTAGGTCCTAGGTGATGTTTCCAAAGGCTTAGTTCAAATGATCCATTTAAGAAAATAAATAAAATACTAAAATAATAAAATAAATAAAAATTAAAAAATAAAATAAATAAAAATAATAAAAAATTCATAAAATAAAGCAAAAACCCTAAATAATAAAATAATAATATTTTTTGTGTGAATGCATGCAAAATATCATTTTTTAATAAAATCGACGGATGAGATTAAGAGATGTCTTGATCCTCATCAACGGTCGAGATCGCTTCAACATGGATCATTCGAACTAGCCGTTGGGATCATTTCCTTTATATAGGGTCTTAGGGGGTCATTTCAGATCATTGGATCTGTGAGTCTTGTACTGAAAAAGCTCTCTTGTAATCTGGTTTCTGGTTAATAAAAGAAGACTTTGGGGTCCAAATCTTGCTGGTGTTACTCTCTGGAAGTGCTGTGAGATGTTTAATTTTCTGCATATTTCATTTTTCAGCCATTAATAATAGCTTGTTTTTAGAGTATTGTGAGCACAGGTATCTTGTTCACTTGCTAGGGTTTGAGTGTTGTTAGGGTTTCTGAAGTAATGGCAGGTATCTCCATTACTTTCTGAGATCTAGCAGCATTCTTGCTCTCTTTACTGATGGTTGCTTGAGTTGTGCAGAAAAAACCTTTATTGAATAATATTTGTGGGCGTTTGGGGAAGTTCTATGCTGAACCAACCGTCTCCCACAGGCTCTTCTTTGCAGAGCCCAGCTGATTTTGGCCCTGGGTTAATCATTTAAAGTTTATTTCCTGTTTTGCATGAGAGATTTTATTCCTGTTCACAGCAGAATTCAAGTCTTCTGATATTTCGAAAACGTCACTGCAATTATTGTTAAATCTGGCTATCCTAGAGCTGTAAATTTTGTGATTTTAGTTTAATTTTGAAGGGTTTTACTTTGAAATTTTGCATATATCTGTGGGCTTTGTTGTGTATCTTGCAGAGGATCCTGACGTCTTGAGGTGATTATATATGCAAGACAGCGTTTTAAGGATTCACATAATAGGCATAACACACATTTTAAATACCACTAGAGAGAAAGTGACTGCAAAGGCGTCTGTTTTGCTGCTGTCTAGTGTTGGAAACCCTCGTCAAATTTCTCCAAGTCACCGTGTTGGTCTTCCAAAAGTATTTTGCAGCGGCAGAAACAAATACAGTCTATCAGCGGGTTGAAAATTCAAGAAACATTTAGCACAGTCACAAATCCAGCGTTGCCACAGAAAGAATCGCCAGCTTATAAATGCGCCACCGTTGAGAATATCCAACCCTCAGATAAAGTTGCAATTTTCAATTCGATCATTCAACTTACAAGCATTTAAAATCAAAAGGCATTGTCTCAAAATCGATTTCAAGCTTGTCCTGTCCGCCCGTAGCAAAACGCTTTCCTTTCATTTGCGCAGACAGTCCAAATCGACGCACGGTAAGTCGGAATTGTATTGCCAGCAAATTGAAGCAACGCTCAGGTAATTTCCAAACGATTCTAAGTGATTACAATTCCCTGGCGTCTTCATTATTTTGCCATCGTCTGCGTGTTATCTGGTGAGCAAATCGTCTTCAGAAAGCGCCCATCCTGAGCTTCATCCTTCCAAATCGAGCTCCACTGTGCAACAACTCTTCTGCTGCCGACAATCTCTCTGCATAACAAGAGACAGAGGGTAAATTCTCGTTCAGGAGACGACGTCCTCCACTCCTCTGCATACAAACAAGGGTAAAAATTTTGATCAGACGCGTTCCTCGGGTGATATCTTGAAACATATTTGCGTTGGCATCGAATTTTATTTACGCCGGCAGCAGGTAACTCGTTTTTTTTTTTTTTTTTCGTTTAGCAATTCATTTTTTAGGGTTTACGCTTCACTGTTTGAATAGTCGTTTTGGTTTATGCGTAAGTCTCGTTTTTGTTTTCGATTTCAATCTTTTGAATATAAGTTCTTAAGCGTAGTTTCTTTTTTTTTAGATTTTGTTTTAATTTTAATTCAGTTGGTAATTTTATTTTGATTTTTTTGAATATACGTGAGAAATAAAAAAAAAAAAAAAAGTGAAAAAAGGATTTATTTATAAAATTTTGTTTTTAGGCTTAGTTTTGTTAAATTTTAGATTAATTTTTTAAATTTCATTTCCTTAGGGTTTTTTGTAGTTGTAGTTTTTAATTTAATAAATTTAAATTTTGTTTAGAAATTAAATTTTCATTTATGATTTATTTTCGTTTAATCTAGTTTAGTCCCTTTTTAGTTTTAGCTTAGATTTTATTTTTAGGATTTTTAGGTTTTATTTTATTTAGATTTTAATTGAGTTTTAAGCTTTCTTTAAAAAAAAAAAAAAAAAGGGGCATAAAACATCTTGTGGAAAATTTTCTTGCTTACCAGATCCAGTTATTCAAAAGTTATTGATGCGGAATGAATGTTTACTTGTACATGAATGTTAGCTGCATATCCTATCTAGTCAATAACTGCGTGGTTGTTTAAAGCATTCATCTATTTTAATTGCTCGATATCGTTATTGAGATTTGATCATTACAGGAACTTTATGGTTTTACTGGATATTTAAGCATGGTTCTAGTTATTTGATGATAAATAATTGTTGTTCATGGTTTATGTTCTTACATCGTTTGTCAAGTAATCGTTCAAAAATCAATCTCATAAGGCACTGGTCCACCAAATTAATAAAATCATTTTAGTGCATCGTGTCTCCCAGCCCAACTGTTTGGCAGTTGGCCTTCATCATCTCACAGGGTCTACCCCCCTTAGCCGTGGGAGACAGGCTTAAACGGAGGGATCGGGGATCAGAGTGACAGCCCCCGGTCTGAGCGTTGTCGTGTCAATCCGCGCGACAACGGTTCCCAAGGGACATTATCCGATGTAAGGTGCAGCTGCTTTTCCAGATTTCCCCACCAAATCAAGGCACTTTCCGTTAGTTGAAACACGGCAATTTTTGATTTTGCTGAAGGCGAATATTCTCTTAACCTAAAGCATCGGTTCATTCCTTCCAACCATGCTTCAGCGCGTTCACCTGCTCGACCTCCTGAGAATTCTGGGAGTCTAATTTTCTGAAGCTCCCTAGAAATGTCTTCTCTCGATCTTCTGAGCTCAAAATTATTTGGTTCCGCTGAACTGGTGGCTACATGTTGAAATTCCCCTTTGGTTTTGGCCTTAGTTGATTCTTTTAATGTTTCCAATAAGGCTTCCAAAGAGTTCATTATCATAGTCAACTCTGTCGCTGGGGCGATTGGTGCTGATGATGGTCTTGGCTGTGACGATGGTGATGGGAGACCATTTCTATGGATTTTATCACTGGACTACCTCTTACTTCTCAAAGACACAATGCCATTCTGGTAGTGGTGGATAAATTAGCAAAAAGCGCCCATTTCATTCCGGTAAGAGATACTTATGATGTTGCTGACGTAGCTCGAGTATTCATAAATGAAATTATCAGATTTCATGGAGTACCTAAGAAGATTATATCTGATAGAGATTCGCGATTCACTTCCAGATTCTGGACTTGCATGCAGACAGCCTTAGGTACTCAGCTAAATTTAAGCACTGCTTACCATCCTGAGACTGATGGGCAAACTGAAAGAGTAAATCAAGTACTTGAAGACATGTTGCGAATGTATGTAATGGATCAACAATCACACTGGGAAAAGTATTTACCCTTAGTCGAATTCGCATACAACAACAGTTACCACAGTTCGATTGGGATGCCTCCATTTGAAGCTTTATATGGCAGACCTTGCAGAACACCGTTAAGTTGGGACAGGTTAGAAGATCGAGTGATAATAGGACCAGAATTAATCCATGAAATGGAAGCTCAGGTCAGACAAATTAGACAGCGATTAAAGGAAGCACGGGATAGACAAAAGAGTTATGCTAATGCTCACCGAACTGATAGGAAGTATGAAGTAGGGGATCAGGTCTTCGTCCGCATCAAACCAAATAAAAGTACTATTCGATTCGGAAAAGGGACAAAGTTGTCACCCCGATTTATAGGACCGTTTAAAGTCGTGGAAAGAGTTGGACCTGTTGCCTATCATCTTGCCCTGCCACCTCACCTGCATAGAATTCATAATGTATTTCATGTTTCTGTATTAAGACATTATATAGCTGATCTATCTCATAACCTCCAGTGGAAAGAATTGCAAGTATCGGACGAGGGAGTCATAACGGTCGAACCGTTACGTATACTGGAACGTAGAGTTCGACAGCTGAGGAACCGTCTGGTAGACCAAGTTAAGGTCCAATGGGACAAGTATAGTCCTGGATCAGCAACTTGGGAAAATACAGAGGACATATGTCAGAGATACCCTAATTTATGTCCATTTTGAAGGAATTTACACTATGTTTAGTATATATTTACTTCACTAGAATCAGAGACTCAGAAACATTTTGAATGATTATGGATAAACATGAAACTTTATGGCATAATATATGTTTAAATTCCTGCTGGTACATGGATACCAAAACAATATATGTGGTTCATTTTACTAAGTTATAGTTGTTAAAGTAAAGACATTTATTTATAGATCGGATTTATTTATTTTGTCAAATATGATCATTGGGATAGAAATCAGGAAGTGAATACATTCTAGATGAACGTCAAAAGACATGCATGGAATATGGCAAAATATGTTATGTTGTAGTGTCATATGTGAATAATACATGAGTTATTTTGAATATGCTGATGCACATTTTACAAATGCATGGGTAAGTGTATGATTGCAGATAAATGATCCAATTTCCGAGATGACCACGTGATGACAGAACCTCAGAACAATTAAAGCTCAAAGTGATTCTATGATAGGGTAGTAGCCATAATTTTACTGGGAGGGGTGGAGGTGTTACCCACCGTTTATCCTCCGAACCCTGGAGTCATGGGAGGACTGTGCGAGTCACGCTCCCCTAGACGTGTGATGATGACTGCCGGATGCCTACTGGGAATCAGGTCGATATAGCCGACGCTGTCACCTTAGTGTTTATGAATGGTTAGGTCAGTAAAATTGACGCCATGGCATACTCCAGTAAAGGACGGATAGGATGGGAGCAGAAGAGATTAGGGAGGATAGGATGATTTTGAATAGCTTGGGGACCTGGATAGAAAAAGGTCATGTCCATTAAAACCTTGAACCTAAAACTCTAAACTTCGGGACGAAGTTTTCAGAAGGGGGGGTGTATGTAACGACCCATCTAAATTGATCCATTATATAAAGTTTTAAACTTTATAATAAAACAAATATGATGAAATTTAAATAATAAATATGTTAAGTTTTAAACATATATAAGTTAAATTTTATAAAATATATAATTAAACTTTATAATATATATAAATTAAATTTTATAAAATATATAATTGAACTTTATAAACATATATAAACTAAAACGTAAAACTAAACTATATGCTAAAAAATACCAAAAATCATTGCAGGACCCTTTTAAAAGGGGGCGCTTACAATCTACTGAAAATTTATAACAGAGCGCACTTGCCAGGAAAATATCTGAGAGCTTAAATTGCATGGAAGGCGTGTCGAGTCGAGGGAAGGCGGTGGCTGCAGGTAGGAGGGCGGCCACCGCCAGGCCCGTAGATAAAACCGACGGTCTGAACCGAGAGTAGGGGGAAAAACAAGAGAGGAGCAGAAAGAACCAGAAGCAGAAATTCACCAGGAGGAAGATAATTATCCATTGGAAGAGCTTTAAGTCGTCTGAGGTTCTGGGCACGGAGGGACAAAGAGCTTCTGTTGAGAAGCTTTTTGGATTGAGCAGCTAGGTTTGCTCAGTCTGGTTGGGTGGTATTGGTCTCCCGAAGATTGGATCAAAATAGCCACGACATCACCAGCAGAATCACTAGTTCAGTAGCAGAATCAGCAGCAGTTAAGGTAAGTACAAATTTAAATTCTTCAGGCTTTCTGTATTTCAGATTCTAGTTAATGTGTTTGGTCATTACATTTCTGGTTTTCATCAGCGTCATTTTGGTAGGGATCATGTCCAGATTTCGCAGTCCAAAGGTTCAAATTTAAATTCAAATCTGGAAATTTCGTGAGGGTTTCAGGGTCAAATCTGAGCCACGTGGATTTAATATTTTAATTAAATCTAGAAAATTTCAATAAGGGTTTCATGGATAAATTTTAAGCTGAAGTATAAGATTTTAGTCTGGAAATTTCTCCTCAGTTCTTGGACTGCGGTTTCTCTGTTGCCTGGGGTTTCCTAAGAACAAGATTTCGAAATTGTTCTCTGTTGTTTCCTGGAAAAATTCGAAATTATTTTTGGGCTTTGAATTTTTTTAAAAGATCTAGAGAATCTAAGTTTCTGCCTGAGTTTTGTCTGCTGCCTAAACTGTAGGCATTCTTCACTCTCCATCGCTGCTCCAAACACTGGCCTAAGTCTGATGTCTGCTACCCCATTTTTTCATTACCAATTCGCAGTCATATGACCGCGCTCTCCATTCCCATCGCCCATACCCTCACAGTTGGCATATCCTTCACTCTGCGGCATTCTCTTATCCACTGCCATAGTTCCTTCGAAACCCTTTTTAACGCAGCTCCATTTTTATTGTTTCTTGTCGCAGCTAACCACAAATCAATAGATCCACGGCTCTTCATTGCAGTTCTACCCTCATTGCCATATCCATCTTCTCCCTTACTGCTTAACCTGGCTCCTTTCCACGCATCCATCCCTTCTGCGAGTTCTCTCATCCCTTCCCCAGCCGTCATCCTCTGCCTGTGGGTCTCTTCTCGCAGTGGCTTCTCCATCCAGTCTAACCCTCACTCCATGCTAGCTGCCTTTCCCTCTGCCACATCATTCACCTAACCCGCGGCTCATCCTCTCCCTCGCATTTCTGCCCTCGTTCTCCACGCTCTCTGCTGTAGTGCCCACTGCCTGACCTGCAGCTGCGCAACAAAAAAAAATTCCTTCACTTTTCTTAAGTTAGGTTAGGGTTACGTTAAATATTTTATGTGTGCATTAGTTTAGATATCATTTTTTATTTTATTTTATTTTATTTATTTTTAGTCTAGTCCGATTTAGTTTAGTTCATTTTTATTTAAATCTTCTTTTAGTTTCGTCATACCTTAGATTTTTGTTTTTCTATGATTCTCATTTTATTTTAAAATTTTAAAATGTTCAAAATTAATAAATCATAAAAAATCTAAAAATTAAAAAGTTGGAAAAATAAAAAAAAAAACATTAAAAGGGTCCTAAAATTTAATAAATTTAAAAAAATTTCTAAAAAATCCTAAACATTAAAAAAATTTTAAATCTAAAAGAAAAATATAAAATTTCAAAAGTCTAAAAACATCTAAAATATTTAAAATCCAAAAACATTTAAAAAATATAAAATTAAAAAAAAAACTTTAAATCATAAATCTAAATTTGGTGACTAAGGATTTAAAATAAAATTCAGGGTTTTTTTTGCTTAAACTCTAGAATTTTTAATGTGGCCTATGGCCCATTATTTTATTTATTTATTTATTTATTTGTTTATAACCCTTCGATTAAATTAAATTCCTAAAGAATAATAAAAAAAATTAACCTAAAGTTCCTTAGTGTCATTTGGTCATTAAATGCAATTTATGATTTCCCTATGGTCAAGGTGCGATGAACATTTTAATCGTATTTGGCTGTTGAAAAGGCTAATTGAATCTAGATCTTGCTCATTAACGATAATCGTCTTAAATCTGGAATATCTTGCATGATGTAGTGTTGGGCGTTTTTGTGGATTATTTATGATTGTCACTTTTCGTCACATATTGAAAATCGTTCTGGATAAATTGTTTTATTGATGGTTAATTCAATAATCGAAGGCACTGGTCTATAATTGTTTTTATCATGTGGTTGTCTTGTTTATGTTGGCGTTTAATCTATCAATCTGATTTAATCGTTTAGATTCATCAAGTTGTCCATCTTTAAAATCTCCTAGAGCCCGTGATCCACAGGCTTTCTCGTCCATTTACCTTAGGGACTACCCCCCCTGACTTGCCTAGGAGAGAGTCTAAATGGAGTGAGTAAGGATTAAGAGTGACAGCCCTTACTCTGAGTGTTGTCGCGCTGCCTAGACACTTTGCGCAACAACGCGTAGCAAGCTATGCCTCCTCAGAGGTTTGGTATATAGATAGTGGAGCTTCTTGGCATATGACAGGAATCCGAGAATGTTTTTCAAATTATTAGGAAGAAAGAATGAATTTTCAGATCACCATGGGGAATAAGGCAAAGTGTACTCCAGTAGGAAAAGGTACTATAGTTTTTCAAACAGAAACAGGAGAACGGTTCCGAGCTACCAATGTGTTGCATGTGCCAGGACTGGAGATGAACTTTTTTTTGCGTATCTCAACTTCAAAATAGGGGCTATGATGTTTTCTTCTTTAAGGAGAAAGTATACGTCAAACACCCGAGTTGGAAAAAAGAAGGTCTGGATCGGAATCAAAAGTAACAGGTTGTACAGATTGCAGCGAGAATCACCAATGGCACTGATAGGCAATAATGGAGACAAGGATTTGAATGAACTATGGCATAGAAGGATGGAACATTTGCACCATGGGGCTATGAGAATTCTCAAAAAAATTGTAATAGGAGTTCCAGATCTTAGTATGGAACGAGATGATGTATGCAGAGGGTGTGCTCTAAGCAAGTATGCCAAAGCATTGTTTCCAAGAAGTAACAATAGGGCCAAGAGTGTATTAGGATTGATACATTCAAACATCTGTGGACCGATGTCCACAAAAGCTCTTAGCGGTGTTGAATACTTCGTCACCTTCATTGATGACCATTCTAAGAAGCTTTGAATCTACTTTTTGAAAACCAAAGATAAGGTTTTCGGTTGATTCAAAGAGTTTAAGGCTCTAGTGGAGAGTCTGACAGGAAAGAAGATAAAAGTGTTGCATTCAGACAATGGTGGAGAGTATGTTGACAAGGACTTCACTGATTTTTGCGCTAGGGAGGGCATTAGAAGAGAGTGGACAACTCCCTACAATCCAGAGCAGAATAGAGCAGCAGAAAGGAAGAACAGGACTATTGTGGAAGCAGCTAGGGCTATGTTGTATGATAAGGATATGCCAAAAATTTTGTGGGTAGAAGCATGCGGCACGACAATCTATGTCCAAAATAGAACTCCTTATAGGGCATTGGGCAAGATTACTCTAGAAAAAGTCTTCATCGGCAAGACACCTAAAGTTAGTCATTTCAGGATATTTGGGAGTTTGGCATATTATCGTATACTCGAGGAGAAGAGGAAGAAGTTAGATCAAACTAAAGAGAAAGGATATCTTGTGGGATATAGCGAGAATGCTAAGGCATATAGAGTCTATCTTCCAGGGAGCAGGAAGGTAGTAGTTTGACGAGATGTAAAGTTCATGGAGGGTAGAGCTTTCAGAAATCTCGAGAAATACCTTTTGAGGAGCAGTCAAAAGATGAGCCGCTAGTCAAACCACTTCAACCAACGGAAGCTAGTACCAGAAATTCTCCTTCAAAATAGGAGGAATCACAGGAAGAGGAAGAGCTAACAGATGCACCTACTACCAGAGGAAGAATGAGTCACGAACTCTGACAGATTTTGCGGTATGCAGAAGAATTCTTTGGTGCACCCAAGAACAGTGAAAGGGAGCGAAGACAACTAGAGAGGTACCAGGCTTTAGTAGCTCAGGTTGGGGAACCCTCCAATTTTTAGGAGGTCATTCAACATCAAGTATGGGTGGATGCGTTGGTAGAGGAATACATCTCTATAATGGTAAATGATGTCTGGGAAGTGGTGCCTAGGCCTCAGGACAGATCAGTGGTAGGTTCGAGATGGATCTACAAGATCAAATATGCTGCAGACGACAGTGTGGAGAAATATGAAGCCAGGTTTGTGGCTAAGGGGTATGCTCAGAAGGAAAGAATAGACTACGAAGACACCTTCACCCCAGTAGCCAGGTAGATATCTATTAGAACTGTGATATCTCTTGCAACTTAGATGGGGTGGGAGATTCATCAGATGGATGTCAAGACGACATTCTTGAACGGGGTAATAGAAAGGGAAGTATACATTGAACAACCAGAACGCTTTGAGACACATGGAAAGAAATGTCATGTATGCAGATTAAAGAAAGCCTTGTATGGGCTTAAACAGGCACCTAGAGCATGGTATGGTCGAATTGATGGCTACTTGCAAACGATAGGGTTCGTCAAGAGAGATGTAGATCCCAATCTCTACTATCTGGTTGTAGAGAATGAGCCTCTAGTCCTAGTATTATATGTGGATGATCTCTTCCTGACAGGATCATCCAACTCATCGAGGATTGCAAGAAGAATCTAGCCACAGAATTCGACATGAAGGATTTGGGAAAGATGCATTATTTCTTGGGGTTGGAAGTTTGGCAGCAGAAGATGAGATCTTCCTTGGGCAAGGGAGATATGCTACAGAAATCTTGAAGAGATTCAGGACGCAGAACTGTAGGCCTATGGCTACTCCAATGATCACCAACTGGAAGAAAATTGATGCATCGGAAGACAAAGATGTTGATCCCACCTTGTACAAGCAGCTCATTGGATCCCTGATGTATCTGGTCAATACCAGGATAGACATTTGTTATGATGTCAACACCCTCAGTCAATTCATGGTGAAACCTGAGAGGGCGCATTGGGTCGCAGCCAAACATGTTCTCAGGTATATACAAGGAATAGTCGAGCGTGGAATATTGTACACCAGAGGCAATGACATCAGGCTGAGTGTGTTCACTGATGCAGATTGGGCTGGAAGTTCAGTAGATCGAAAAAGTACCACTGGGTACTGTTTCAACATTGGATCGGGGTTGACTTCCTAGCGCAATAGGAACATAAATCCGTAGCTCTGAGCTCAACAGAAGCAGAATATATGGTCGCTAGCACAGCTTCGTGTGAAGCCATATGGCTTAGAAAATTGCTTGTGAACCTATTCAGTAGAAGGATGGAAGAAACCGAATCATGTGTGATAATCAGAGTTGCATCAAGCTATCTGAGAATCCAATATTTCATGATCGGTCGAAGCACATTGATATCAAGTGTCACTTTGTCAAAGACTGTGTCCAACGAGGAGCAGTAAAGTTGAGCTACAATCCTACAGGAGAACAGGTGGCAGACGTCCTCACCAAGGCGCTAGGAAAAACAAAGTTTGTTCATTTCAAGGAGAAGATGGGGATGGTAAAGAATCCATTTCAATAATGGATAAGTATCAAAAGTTGCAGTGCAGCAGTTGGCAATGGCACTGCTATGGGCAGCATGATGCAGCAGATTGAGAGGGAGTTGCAGTACAGATGTAGCAGTGACAGTGGCAATGTCATGGGTAGCAGTACAAATGATGTAAGGTAGCAGGCCAAGCATTAGCATAGGTACCAGTGTGGAAGGATCAGTGTGATGTTCAGTGGTGGAGCATTACTAGAGCACATTCCTCGCTAAGAGGGAGTGTTGATTTGTAGTAGCATCGGATGTGCTCTAGCATTAAAATTTGGAGGAGAGGCTAAGGCATATGAGATCTCCAAGACCCAGATATCGTTTTGACAAATTCCATCCGGATGAGGAGTTATTAAAATAATTAATATTTTTAATGGGTTCCTAAGTCTAAACTTAGGAAAATAAAAATATTAATGGGTATTAATAAAGATAAGGATGAGAAACTTCTAAGAGAAGATAATCAAGTCTGTTTTAATCTTAGTCGTTGATTAGGGACTTAATCTCGACCGTTGATTCATCAACAAGAAAAGACTGGAGGGACATTTGAAAAAAGAACCAGTAGATACTCAGTATCTCCAAGAAAATTGATTCTCAGAGAGAATGAGATCGATTTCAGAGGGAGAGTTGCAGGGTGGAGGAAGAAGGGGGATGAGCAACAGTCATGGAGCTCAGAAGAAGTGACGCAGGGACTCTAAGAGACAGCGCAGAGGGGGACGCAGAGAGGGACCAGAGCTGCGCAGAGCCACGTATGGCTAACACAGTAGAGAAAGGTAGCTCTCCAAGTTGTCAGAAAGTCTCGAAGAAAGGTCTCAGGTGTTTTCTCCCAGTGTCAATGTAAATTTTTCTGTAAAAGCAATTGTTGTTGAAGATTAATAAAACCACCCTCTGCTACAATGGTTTTCCCGCATTGGGTTTTTCTAGGGACAATTGTTTAAAAATAATTTTGTTGATGTGATTGATTCTTGTGCATATATTGGTAAAATTTCCCAGACAACCGAGAGAGCTGACACAGAGGCAATGCAGTAGCCGGGAGAGAGGACGCAAAAAAGTTGTCTGTTACGTAGAATCCAAAACTGCTGGAATAGCCGAAATTGTCGGGAGAGCTGACGCAGAGGGCAAAGATGGTGACGCAGGGCTAACGTAGAGCCTGAAAGGCTGACGTAGGGCCAGTGCAGAAATAGTCGGGGTTTTCTAGTCTTGTGCCGGATCAGCCAAAATTCTGTCGGGTGAAGTGAGGTAAAACTCACTCAGATTTTCCGCCAATATTTTCTCTGTAAAGGATTGTTAGATGAGCATGCTAGATTGTATTCAAATATTTACTGCCAATAACAAGAATCTTCAAATCTGTTGCATCGGTTTTCCCACATTGGGTTTTTCCGAGGACAATTGTCCAAAAACAAGTGTGTCAATTTGATTGTTCATATGCTAATGTTTCTCTTGCAGTTTATTTCTCTTGTAGTTTAATTTTCAGTTCTAGTTTGTGAAGTCTGCAACTGAATTTATTTTGTTATTTACTGAAGTATTGGTAAATAACTTATCATAAATAAGTAGGAGAAATAAATCAATTATTGCAGCAAATTTTCTCATGGTATCAGAGGAAGGTTCAAGCAATATGGAAGCAAAGAACAAGGGCATGGAGAACAATAGGGATCAGAATATTTCTGAATTAGCTTCCAAGCTAGAAGAGGAGTTTGCTTGCCTATCAAGTTCTACATCCGCTGAGGATTGGTACATTGATAGCGGGGTTTCAACTTATATGATTGGAGAACGAGAATATTTCTTGAGCTATCAGGAGGAACAGATGAACTCTCAAATCACAATGGGTAACAGGACGAAGTGAAACCTAGTAAGGAAAGGAACTGTTATATTGCAAATAGTAGCAGGAGATAGTCTTCAGGCCATGAATGTACTGCATGTGCCAGGTATGGGAATGAATTTGATTTTTGTCTCTCAATTACAATATAAGGGATATGATGTATACTTCATTGGTAATAGAGTATATGTCAAGCATCCAAGGTGGAAAAAGAGGGCCCAGATTGGAACTCGAAGCAACAGATTATACAAGTTGCAACTCGAGTCTCCTATGGCACTGATAAGCAGTAATGTCGATGGAGAAAAAGAATTAAATGAGCTGTGGCATAGGAGGATGGGACACTTACATCATGGGGCGTTACGGATGCTCAAGGAAACTATTACGGGGGTTCCAGTGCTTACTACCAAGCATGATGATACATGCAGAGGCTGCGTGCTAGGTAAGTACGCCAAAGCAGCATATTCTAGAAGCAACAATAGAGCTAAGAGTGTATTGGGGGATTTATACAATCAGACATTTGTGATCCGATGTCCACAGGGGGCATGAGTGGCACTGAGTATTTTGTTACCATCATAGATGACCATTCCAAGAAAACCTGGATCTATTTTTTGAGAACCAAGGATGAGGTCTTTGATCGGTTTAAAGCAGTGTTGATAATATCGCCGAAATATCGGCGATATTCGCAAATATCGCGATATTTTCGGCAAGCCGAAATATCGCCCCCAAAAAATCGCGATATTTTCCTGTTTTAAAATTCTCGCGCGATTTCCGATATTTCGGCGATATTTTAGAAAATATCGCGAGACGATTGAAAATATCGCCGGTTAGGTTGAAATCGACTCGTGGCCTGTATAAATTGATTTTTTGGTTTTTTGATTCACGTCATTTTGTTTTTGTGAGAGCTGGAGACGGACGCGGTCGCTGCGAAGGAGGGTTTGGCTGCCAAGAACAGGTATGAATCCAACATACGTAACTCCAACACCATTAAATCCGATTTTGCAAAATCATCAAAAGGATCAACCACACGTTTTCTTTGGTAAAAGGACTGATAGTAACCAAGCAACACAAACCAAGAGATGCACGATGTCTGCATGAAGAAATGAAGAAGTTACAAGTCTCCATATCTGGCCTTCTTTGATCAGGCTGTTAACCTGAATGCATAAAATTACAGTTATAATTATATGATAGAAATTTGTTGAGAAACAGTAGCAATATCAATTTCTGATTTATGGCTAGTATTTTTAACCACTAACCTTAGCTCCCCATACAGTGACTCTTCCCTTAGATACAAGCTGACCAACATATGTCCTGTAATATCATAATGATCGGATGAGAAAATGAAGAATTGGCGGTATTAAATACCACAGTAAATCTCAATTAGCAGGAGAGAAAAGAGTACATCTAAAGTATCTTACTTGCATTATCAAACAGATAAAGCATCGGACACACTGACACTATAGTTTTATTACTGAGGTAATGGTCGTTGGAAAATGATTGTCATTTTAATACACCTTGATAGAACAAAATGTAAAATAGAAGTATCTATGAATTATCATGGGTAAATGAGCTTAAGGGAATGACAAGTGAGAGAAAAACTTTGAAATTTTGTTCCTAGTAAGGAGTAATAAAAAGAACAACTTATTTCTATGGCTGGAGACCCACCGTTCAAATCAGTTGGAGGAAAAGAGACTAGCACAATAACTTATCTCGGGAACAACAATAATAAACACATGAGCATTGCAGCGGTGAGTTTCTGATGCATACTATCTTGCAAACAAAACAAATTAACTGTCATTTTCTTAAGAATTTTATATATTAAAAAAACAAGGGTTATATATTACATTTTTTAAAATTTATTTAATCTAGGCTGGGAGCTGTCTCTGAAATTTGAATTATAGATAATAAAAAGTTAAAAACCATTGGCTGTATCAGAAATAAAATTACGCAGCAGAGTTTAAATCAGAGAGGTCAATCACAAATTGCAAAATCTCAGAAATAAAATTTCTTTCCTCCACTGATCTAAGAGATAAGGATGTTGTTTTGTAAAATGATGTGGTTATTAACTTATTTGTAATTTCGTATTACTTATTAAGTTACTAATTCCAAATTTTTTTTGGTGCTGTAGGTTTCCTTTTGAGTTAGCCCACTACAAAATACAAATATGCCAAAAAACTTGGACCCATTTTGGGAGTATGGGATCCCTGATGGTGGGACAAATCGTGCATATCTTGCATGCAAATTGTGTGGGACCAAGATGACAGGTGGGGTTACACAACTTAAATACCATCTTGCTAGACTCACTGGACATGATGTTGGCATTTGTGAAGTTTCTAGTCCGGAGCTTATACAAAAAGCTCTTGAGGCAATTGAAGAAAAGGACAGAAAGAAGGAAGAGGCGGAAAGAAACAAAGCTGAACGTGCAGGTAGATCTTTCGGGATATCTTCTCCTGATTTTGATGTTGAGGGTAGTGGCCCTACTGGCCCTAGTGGGAGGGGCTCCACAACTGGCACACCATCACATGCTAGCGCTACTGCTAGTGTGAATGCGAGGTCATCATTTTTTGTTCCACGAACAGGAGCTGGAGCACAACCTGGCATAAAATCGTTTGTTAAAAAAAGGAGAAGCAAGAAGCAGATAGAGTCATGGGGAGGTGTATTTTTTGGAGCGACTTACCTCTCAGCATCACAAAAACCAATCCATTTTGGCAACCAATGTGTGATGCTATTGCTGTTGTGGGCCTAGGGTACAAAAGTGCCACATATGAGGAGTTGCGGGGGCCAATTCTTCAAGCAGAAAAATAGGACATCAACTCTAGATTGGCGGAGTTGAAAAAGACATGGGAAGTCACTGGATGCACAGTGATGTCTGATGGTTGGACAAATAGGAAGGGTAGGACCCTTCTAAATTTCTTGGTACATTGTCCTAAAGGTACCATGTTTATTAAATCGTTGGATGCATCAGAACATATCAAAGATGCAGCAACGATATGTGAGTTGTTAGATGGGTTCATTCGGGAGATTGGTGTGCAGAATGTGGTGCAAGTCATAACAGACAATGCAACTAATTATGTGTCTGCCGGCAGAATGCTTATGGAGAGGCATCCCACATTGTTCTGGACTCCATGTGCAGCGCATTGTCTTGATTTGTTGCTTGAGGATATGGGGAAACTCTCCTTCATCAAGGAGGCAGTTGATATGGCTAGGAGCATCCCCAAGTTTATTTATAACCATGCTTTTGTTCTTAGCCTTATGAGGAGGTTCACTAGAAACAAGGAGTTGCGGCGTCCTGCCATCACACGTTTTGCCACAACCTTTATTACTCTTCAGTCTTTGCTTCGATGTCAGTTCGAGTTGAAGCAAATGTTTGTGTTTGATGATTGGCGTAATTGTAGATACAGCAGGAGACCTGATGGGAGAGCCATTGCAAAAATGGTGTACTCTGAGACATTTTGGCGTGGAGTACAAGAAGCATGTGCAGTTAGCGAACCTATAGTAAAGGTTCTTAGATTGGTGGATGGAG
Organism: Pinus tabuliformis; assembly: GCA_031772625.1. NCBI lineage: Eukaryota > Viridiplantae > Streptophyta > Pinopsida > Pinales > Pinaceae > Pinus > Pinus tabuliformis. The sequence goes on from CM062819.1 coordinate 870,553,179, forward strand.
AGAAGCCTGCAATGCCTTATTTGTATGAGGGCATGGATAGGGCCAAGGAGGCCATTCGTTCCTATTATGCAGACAAGGGTTCTGCTGGCCTTAATAGGCAGATGATGATATGGGATGTGATCGATAGTCGGTGGACAGGGATGCTTCATCGACCCATTCTTGCAGCAGCACTCTTCCTCAACCCTGCATTTGCATACAAATGCAACTTTGATTTTGATGGCAAGGTGATGGAAGGGCTCCATTCCTGTATTCAGAGGATGGTACCTGATTCTGAGCTTCGTAGCAAAATCAAGCGCGAGGTACAGTGTTATCAGGATTGTGTTGGCCTATTTGGCTTTGATGATGCCATTAAGGAAAGGGCCCTCTTCATGCCACGTAAGTGACAAGTCATCACTCATTAGAAATTAGAAATTTGAATTTAATTATGTTTTAACTTTTAACTTTTAACTTTTAAGTTTTTGAATTTTTTATTTCATTATTTTATTGTAGATATTTGGTGGCGAAGCTATGGTGCAAGGGCACCAAATTTGCAAAAATTGGCTATACGAATCTTGAGTCAAACATGTAGCTCCTCAGGGTGTGAGCGCAATTGGAGTGTATTTGAGAAAATACACGCCAAAAAGCGCAACAGGTATAACTTTGAACTCAAGCCTTCAGTTGAGCAATTACACTTATTGTAATTTTTAATTTTTAATTTATGACCTTCAAGTGTCAAGAGTCAAGAGTCAAGACTCATTACTTTTTTTGACACTCTTACAGGTTGGAGTTCGCACGCCTCAACGATTTGGTGTATGTGCATTACAACATCCGACTTCGAGTGAGGCAAATAGAATCACCAGTGGATCCAGATGCCATTTCCTTAGACAATATTGATGTATTGTCTCCGTGGAGGGTGGAGTCTCAGGAGCCCATATTGGAGGAGTCACCTTCATGGTTAGAGCCAGTGGCAGATGATCCATTAGAGCAGGGGCAGCAAGAGGAGGACTCGGAGTCAGAGGAGCAGCAGCACTTAGAGGAGGAGCGGGGGGAGCAGGAGGAGGAGGACACTACGGGAGCATCAGCATCAACACCATCTGCTATAGATATAGGAGAGCATAGCTCCATGCCTAGCACTCATTATTTGACATTAGGTGCAGAGGCAGTGTCAGGGCCTTCTACTACTAGGGGCAGGCCTGGCAAACAGCCCATCATGTTTTCCCGTAAAAGGGGGAGAGGGCAGTAGATAGATAGCTGCTAGTTTTATTTGTTATGCTACATGTAACTCATGATGATGAGATACTTTTATTATTATATGTGATGTTATTTTGTATTGGTTCTCCACATTTGAGTCCTTGAATGGACAATTATCAGGGATTAGCACGATTTGGTATCGCCTTTGATATATCATTTCTATTTGACATCATATATATCAGTGTTTTCTTCATATTTATGTGCCAATGTGTTTATTTCATGTTGTTATTGCTTTATATGTTTAAAAATCTGAAAAAAATGAATATATTATGCATTTTTTATGCTTGCCGATATTTGCCGATATTTTGCCGATATTTTCGTCGATATTGCCGATAAGATATTTTCTGGACCCTCGCCGATATTTTCCCGATACCGATATTATCAACACTGGTTTAAAGAGTTTAAGACTCTAGTGGAAAACCTAACAGGAATGAAGATCAAGATATTGCGCTCAGACAATGGCGGAGAATACACAGATAAGAACTTCACTGATTTCTGCGCAAGAGAAGGGATCCGAAGAGAATGGACAACACCCTTTAATCCAGAACAGAATGGAGTCGCAAATAGGAAGAACAGAACTATTGTTGGAGTAGCAAAGGCGATGTTATACGATCATAATCTACCCAAGTTTTTATGGGTAGAAGCATGCAACATGGTTGTACACATTCAGAACAAGACTTTAGGAAAGAAGACACTAGAGGGAGTTTTCATGGGAAAGAAGCCAGGAGAAAGTCAACTCATGATATTCGGAAGTGTAGCTTATTACCATATTCCAGAAGAGAAGTGGAGCAAGTTAGAGCAGACTGCCGAAGTTGGGTATCTAGTAGGTTACAGCGAGACTTCAAAGGCGTATCGGATCTACATTTCGAGTAGCAGAAAGATTGTAGTAAGATGGGATGCGAAGTTCATGGAAGATAGAGCCTTCAGGAAATCTCCTAAGATGCCATTTGAAGAATAGGGTATTGATGCTCCTCTAGTCCAGCAACAGGTATCAGATCTAGCGGGAAGACAAGTATCTGGTTCAAGCATGGTAACCAATACTAGCATCTCCTCAAGAGAAGAGGAGCCAGGAGTGTCATAGTAGGTACAGGAAGAGGAACGGATGGAACCTCCCACCACCAGTGGAAGAACTAGCCGAGAAGTACGACAAACTCTGAGGGATGCAGAGGAATTCGTTGGAGCTCATAGAGCCGAGAAAAGACAGTGTAGACAAGTTGACAAGTACCAAGCATTGGTAGCTCAAGTCGAAGAACCCTCTAGTTTTCAAGAAGGCGTACAACACCATGTATGGGTGGATGCCATGGTAGAAGAGTACAGTTCTATCATGACAAATGATGTCTGGGAAATTTCACCAAGACCAGAGAACAGATCAGTTATAGGTTCGAGATGGATCTACAAGATCAAGTATTCTGCAAATGGCAGTGTAGATAAGTACAAGGCTAGGTTTTTCGCAAAAGGATATGCGCAAAAGGAAGGAATAAACTATGAAGAAACCTTTCCCACAATAGCTCGATATACCTCTATGAGATCCATTATATCCCTTGCAACACAGATGGGATGGGAGATTCACCAAATGGATATCAAGACAACGTTTTTGAATGGGGTGATAGAAGAAGAAGTATATATCGAACAGCCAAAAGGTTTCGAAACACATGAAAAGAGAACTCATGTGTGCAGGTTGAAGAAAGCCTTGTACCGGCTAAAACAAGCAGCGAAAGCTTGGTATGGTCGAATTGACAACTACTTACAGCAGTTGGGATTCATCAAGAGCGATGTCGATCCCAATCTTTATTATCTGCTGGTAGAAGGTGAGCCATTGATTCTGGTATTGTATGTGGATGATCTATTTTTGACAGGATCATCCAGACTCATAGAGGATTGTAAGAAGAACCTGGAAACTGAGTTTGATATGAAGGATTTGGGGCTAATGCACTATTTTCTGGGATTGGAAGTTTGGCAGCAGGATGGTGAGATCTTCCTTGGCCAAGGAAGATATGCATCAGAAATTCTGAAAAGATTCAGAATGCAGGATTGTCGACCTATGGCTATGCCTATGATTACCAATTGGAAGAAAATAGATGCTTTGGGAGACAAGGAAGTGGACCCCACCTTATACAAACAACTCATTGGGTCACTTATGTATCTAGTCAACACCAGGCTAGACTTGTGTTATGCTGTCAACGCCCTTAGTCAATTCATGGTGGAACCAAAAAGGGCGCACTGGGCAGCAGCAAAGCACATTCTCAGGTATGTGCGTGGAATAGTAAATTTTGGATTAAGGTACACCAAAGGCAATGATATCGAATTGAGTGGATTCATTGATGCAGATTGGGCAGGAAGTTCAGTAAACAGGAAAAGTACCACTGGTATTGCTTCGATATTGGATCTGGGATGACCTCCTGGTGCAGTAATAAGCAGAAGTCTGTAGCTCTGAACTCTGTTGACGCTGAGTATATGGCAGCTAGCAGAGCAACATGTGAAGCTATATGGCTTAAGAAACTGCTTGTAAATCTATTCAAGAGAGGAATGGAAGCGATAAGGATCTTCTGTGATAATCAAAGTTGTATCAAGCTCTCTGAAAATCCAGTATTTCATTATCGCTCCAAACACATCGATATTCAATGTCACTTTATCAAAGATTGTGCTCAGCATGGAGCGGTACAATTGGAGTACACTCCCTCAGGAAATCAGGTGGCAGACATACTCACCAAGGCTCTAGGAAGAGCCAAGTTTGTTCAATTTCGGAAACAGATGGGTATGTTGGAAAATCCCTTTCAATAGAATGATGCAGCGTTTGAGAGGGAGTTGTAGTACAGATGCAACAGTGGCAATGGCAGTGTTATGGGCAATAGAAGCACAGTGTTGGTGGTAGTAGTAGTGTAGAAAGGAGGTGCTTCAGAAATAGAGCAGCATGCAGGTGGACATTGTTGCTAGAGCACTTTCCTCTCTAAGAGGGAGTGTTAGTTTCTAGTAGCATCGGAAGTGCTCTAGTCTTGAAAAATGGTGGAGAGGCTAAGGCACATGAGTTCTAAAGAACCCAGAAACCATTTGGTGAAATTCCACCTAGATTGTATTTTATTAAAATAATTAATATTTTTAATGGAGTTCCTAAGTCTGAACTTAGAGAAATTAAAATATTAATGGGTATTAATCAAAATATAGGTGAAAATGATCTAGAAGGCGGATCAAGTCATGTTTCAATCTTAGCCGTTGATTAGAGACTTTATCTCGGCCGTTGAAGACTCAATAAGAAAAGTATAAAATGGAGGCTTGGGGTTCATTTGGAAACACAGAGAGATTGAAGAAATCGATTTTCTGAGTTGAGAAGTTCTCAGAAGAAAAATCGATTGGGGAGATCTTACAGCAGAGGGGCAAAGAGAATCCGGGACGACTTTCCGGAAAATATAGAACATAGAGGCAAAGAGAGCTTGCGGAGAGGCAGCGCAGTAGCCGAGAGAGCTGAAGCAAAAAAGTTGCCTGTCACACAAAATCCAGAACTGCCGGAACTGCCGGGAGCGCTGATGCAGAGACAGCACAGTAGTTGTGAGAGTTGACACAAAAAAGTTGTGTGTCATGTAGAATCCAAAACTGCCAAAACAACTGAAACTGCCGGGAACTGTTGATTTGTGGTAGCATTGGATGTGCTCAAGCCATGAAAATTCATGGAGAGGCTAAGGCACATAAGATCTCCAAGACCCAAAAATGGTTTGGGGAAATTCCACCTGGTTGGAGAGTTATTAAAATAATTAATATTTTTAATGGGGTTCCTAAGTCTAAACTTAGGAAAATTAAAATGTTAATGGGTATTAATATAAAACTAGGTGGGAATGTTCTAAATGACATGGATCAAGCCAAATCTAATCTTAGTCATTGATTAGGGACTTAATCTCAGCCGTTGAAGACTCAACAGGAAGAGTATAAGAGGAGGCTTGAGGGTCAGTTGGAGATACACCAAATTGATCACTCAATTTGATTTTCTGGAGCGGGGTTTTGCTGAGAGAATCACGCTAGTGATCTGCTGCAGTGAGGGGCAGTTCGTCACGAGGCCGAGAATACATAGCAGAGAGGCAGAGTTAGTGCCAGAGAGAGCGCGGAGCCTGGAGAGGCTGACGTAGAGGCTGAAGAGGCCAGCGTGGGTGACGCAGAGGGTCTAAGAGCTAAGGGGTTCATGCAAAGGCATCAGTAGCTGCACAGAGGCTAGCAGAACTGACGCAGGGCCAAGAGGCAGCACTGGGTGATTTTTCGTGGGGCAGACTGAGTGCTGGTGAGCTGGGAAGGATCATGCAATCCCTGTAGAGTGACACAGAGCAGTAGAGAAGCTTGGAGCAGCTTTTGTTATCCAACTAAGGTGCTGCCATTGTTGTTGTGGGATCATTCATCCGTGTTTGATCAGCGAGAATATCTGTCTCCAAGGAGAGGTACTACTGCCGAGGACATTCTCTATTGGGTGAGCCATTTCTGGCACCCTAGATGTATTTAAAAATTGCATAATAATAAAACCCTCATATCTGTTGCACCAATTTTCGCGCATTGGGTTTTTCCGAGGACGATTGTACAAAAATAACGGTGTCCCTTGAGTGTTTGTCTCAGTTATTTCAGTTGCTGATCTGTATATGAGTTAAGGTTGCATTTGTGTTTATTTCAATATTTATATTTATAAATAACTTGTTAATGGAATAAACAAGTAGGAGAAATTAAACCAGATAATGCAGTGGGACTTTCTAACGTGTTAGACTTAGAAATTTCAATATCAAAGCATTGCATATTACAGGAGAACTGAAGGCACCAGCAGTAATCTGAAGTATTTGCAGCAGTAGCAGCGGTGGTCCCGAGAGACAATGTTGTTCCAGAGTAGAAGCAACAGAGAATAAGTGACGCAGAGGACCTACGTCATCATTTCAAGCCAACAGGAGGGTCAACGCAGAGGCAGAGGGGCAGATCGAACCTATGCAGTGCCTGGTCATCTTTCTAAGCCAAGAAGGATAGACGTTGTGGCTAGGAGGGGCATATTTTGTCGTTGTCGGGATTGCGCAGAGCTTGAATGGCTCAATTTCTTCAGTTGCAGGGGCTTGGGGAGCCGTGGGCGGATTGTGATTGAGAAGCTGGTGGGGTGTTGTTTCTGTCGGTGCAGAACAGTACCTAAGGAGAAAGAACCAAGGTAGAGGGAGTTGCTAGCTAGACACTTTTCTAGCCAAGAAATCCAAGTCCGAGTTGCAGTTGCAAGGAGGATTGGAGAGGAGTGGTTCGGGGTTTGGCGGGAGGATTTTCAGCAGGGAAATCAAGACTTAGAGGGAGATTTCCAGGAGGGAAGTCAAAACTTAGAGGGAGTCTAGAATAGGAGTTGAAATGGCAATGAACGGATTGAGGAATCAGGACAGGCTGGACAGAGCTTCCAATTTTCTCATCTGGAAGGCCATGATCTTGGCAGTCCTGGATTGACATCGCATCAAGAACTTTGCCTTGAGAGTTGTGTCTATCTCAGTGGACCAAGCTGAGAATGAGAAGTATGAGGATGCAATGGCAAAGGCGAAGCGCATGATCCTAGATGAGGTCAAAGATCATGTCATAACACATATTGCTGAAAAGAACATAGCAAGGGAGATGTGGGATACTTTAACGACCTTGTATCAGGGCACTTCCATGCAGTGGAAGATGCTATTGGAGAATCAGTTGCGGTCATATCAGATGCAAAAGGGAGAGGAGCTAGATCTATTCCTCCTCAGATTGTAGGAGATTCGTGACCAACTTACTTCCGTGGGGCCTACACCGGATCTGGAGTTCATGGTGAGGACTGCCTTAAATGCAATCTCTGAGGAGTGGGAGACATTTGTCCGAAGTATTTTGGGCAGGGCTACTCTTCCAGGATGGGAGGAGATGTGGGCAACCCTTCGCGAAGAAGAGATTAGACTGTTGACCAAGGCGGGAAGTAGTGGTAAGGGAAGTCGAAGCAAGAAAGAGGAGGAGGAGGATGTGACTCTAGCATCTACGAGACAACAAGGGAAGAGGAAGAAGAAGGACTTCTCCAAGGTGAAGTGCTTCTATTGTGGGGAGCTAGGACATTATGCATCCCAGTGTCCCAGGAAGAAAAACAAGGGAGAGGCTTTCGACTCCAAGGCAGCTCCAGTGAAGGCGGAGAAAGAGGTTGAGACTGATGATGACTGTGCCATGAGTTGATCTAAAATGGATCCAAAAACCCTCTAAGTCTTCAAAATCTTTCAAAAGATCAAAACTATCGCATGAGAATAAACTCTTAAAAAGGTAGATAACACTATTGGGAGGCAAAAACATAAAGAAATCATTGAAAAACAAAGTATCGGCGGTTTAAAGCAACTTTGAATCAGAGCCGTCGGATCTGGCCGATCAATGGTCCAGATCCGATCGGCAATGACAAAGGGAGGCTATCGGTGGAGACCACAAGGAATACGCGACAGTGATTAACGGGGTCAATGAGGACCGTCGATCAAGCGTGCAGATCGACGACCCACATTGCATCGCAATATCGCGTCGGCAAACCACAGTGGAGCGATTATAATCGGCCCGGGGTATGTGCGATATGTGATTGCGATCGCAATATCGCATCGGAACTATGCAAAGGATCGGGGCTGATATAAACATAACTGCGATAGCCGGACCCGATAAAGATTATGAATGATGTTTGATATAATTTGAGATCCGGAAAAAAGGGTTTTCCTTTGTAAATCGCATTTTCGTTAATAAAACGAAAAACAAAAGAAAATGCACCGATGCGATATTATCGACCCGAAAGGGTTTATTAACACTGTTATATATGTTTTCAAGTCCGATAAAGCCATTTTTTGGGTTTTTCAATGTTTTGAATGTATTTTTAATACGAAGGGAAATCACGACATGAGTGGGATTTCAGGCGGACCAAAGGCGGTAAATGGTTTGGGCCGGGCTCCGCCCAATCCCATACAATGGCTGCCACGTGTCCAAGCTAAAGAGAGAGAAAACCACCCTCATCGGGTGATTATCTTCCGTATGAAAAAGCCGCCCGAAATGGATCTCAACCATTGGATCAAGACCTCTCAGATCAACGGTGGAGATGCGATGTGTAGAAGCGGACCCGATAGGAGTTATAAGGCGAATTCATAATATTTGAAGTCCGATGAACGGTGTTTGGTAGACTTTTTCCATGTTTTGCAGCATTTCTCTGTGTAAACAGAAAATGACCAATTTTGGGATTTCAAAGGCCCGATGATCTATTCCGTTACAGAACAAGTGGCCACCAACCCTAGAAGCGTTTAACAATGATTGCTAACGCTCAGAAAGGGATCTAAGCGGACAGAGGTCGGGAATCCAGAGAGCCCGAGAAGGTGAAATGAATAGACAGCCCCAATTGGCTTTAAAGCCACAGGCAGAGAGCAAACAGGGACAAGCAGTTCTAAGACAAAGATCAACAAAGACAAAGAGTCAGTGAGGAGAGTCTCTGTACTCATAAGAGACTTGGGGGATCCAAGTAAAGCCTTATTGTTTTGTATCTGTTGTGTGAGGCTCAATTTGAGCTCACTGTTGTAAAACTCTATTTTTGGAGACATAATAGAGAGGTCACCATTGAAGGTTGGACCAGAAGACGTAGCCCAGGAGTGTTGGGTGAACTCCTTATTAAACTTGTTGTGTTTATGTATGTTGTCTATTATGTTTCTTTTACTGCTTCATTGTCTATGTATTTCGCAATCTTATCGATCCATTGCACAAAGTAACATAGGCAAATCCATGCACATGGGTCTATAATACCTTAATAATTGTTTAAGATCTCATCATCAAATCAAGTGGTATCAGAGCTTTAGGTTTGCTAAGGTTAAACAAGCTTGTACTGGATTGTTGAATGCCAACTAGGTCAAAAGCTCAAATTAGGAGAAGGAGAACTGGTTGAGACTAACCCAGAAATAGGAAGAATCTATCGAGGAGGAAAATGGTAGAAGAAATTCCCTTGGAATCAGACTCTCAGTTCATGGACAGTTTCATGACCATGAGAGCCATGGTAGAAGAGATGTATAAAGAATTTAAGAAAGGTTGAGTTGAAGATACTTCCACCTCCAAACAAGATAAAGGAACAGAGGAAACTCTTCTGGATGGCCATTCAGAAGGCAAAGGGAAAGGGAAAGAGCCTCCTCTATCAACACCTCCTTTTAGCCCTTTGATTAAATTAGATGTAAAATTTGATTTGCCAATGTATGATGGAGAATTAAATGAAGAAAAGCGAGATAACTGGATTAGATAGATTGATGTATATTGCAAGGTGCAGAACATCGATTCAGAAAGGAGAAAGATTCAGCTGGCCACCCTACGCCTTGGAGGCACTGCCCTAGTGTGGTGGGAAGGCAGGATCCAAGCTGATTTAAAGAAGCATGGTAAAATTCTTTCTACCTAGAGTGAATTTGTTTTTGCCATTAAAAAACAATTCTATCCACTAGCTTATATGCAGCAAGCAATGATGAGTTGGCAAACTCTTCGCCAGCTAAAGGGCCAAAGTGTACAAAGCTATACCCAGGAATTTAGAAAAAGAGCTTTAATTCTAGGCATTTCTTTAGACTCACCTGAAACTTTGCCGAAGTATATAGGTGGTCTACCCAACTATTTGAGGCACACCATTCTCATGTTTAACCCTACTAGCATATATGAGGTATCAGTTCAGGCTACACATTTAGAGGCTAGAGGCAAGAATGTGAACCCAGAGATTGGGGGATCATCAAAACCCATTGCAAACAAGAACAAGGAAAAGAAGAAGAAAAAATGGAAGGAGAGGAAGACAAATACTGTACAGAAAGACAAACCTTCATGCACTCACTACAAGAAAGATGGGCATGATGATGAACACTGCTAGTCTTTGCATCCAGAGCTGAAACCCAAGAAGTTCGATGGAAAGAAGAAGAAGACTGTTGCTGCTATTCAGAAAGATTTGGGGTCAGACTCAGGTGATGAAACAACAATCACGGCTGCAGGTATAAAAGGAAAAATTCTGAAGCATCTACTAGTAATTCCGCACAATCTATTGATAATGAAGAAAATGAGAGGAAAAGACATGAGCTTTTTCATATTAGAGTTATTTCTAAGCATCAAAAGATTGATACTTTATTTGATAGTGGTTCACAAGTAAACTTGATTTTTGAAGCAATTGTAAAGAAGTTGGGACTACTAACCACACCTCACAAAAAGCCATATCCATTAAGCTGGGTATGTGATAAAGCAATGCTACAAGTGACTAGACAATGTAAACTTAAGTTTGCTTTTGGGTCAGCATTTGTAGATGAGGTTGAGTTAGACATAGTTCCCTTGGATATATGTGGTATTGTTCTAGGAAGTCCTTACTTGTATGATAGAAAAGCCATTTTCTATAGAGATGAAAATAAGTATCAACTCACAAAAGATAGAATAGAATACACTGTAAGAGCTCATCGGCTCAAAAATAACTACACTCTCATAAACTCAAGGCAGATGAAAAGAATTGTAAATTCATGCAAGCAATTTTTACTAATGGTTGTAAAGGAAAAGAAACCTGATAAAACCAATGTATTTGAGAGCTGTGATGCTAAACAGAAAGTTGATTTAGAAAAAAGTTGTTTCAGAATATGATATCCTATTTCAAGAACCTAAAGGTCTGCCACCCAAAAGGGAAATTGTACATGATATTCATTTGCAGCGAAATGCTCCATTGCCTAACATCGGAATGTACAGGTTATCCACTTTAGAGAATACAGAGATCAAGAAGCAGGTACAGGAGCTGCTCGAAAAAGGGTTCATAAGACCAAGCACATCACCATACAGATCCCCAATCGTGTTAGTGAGGAAGAAAGATGGTTCGTGGAGGATGTACATTGATTATAAAGCACTGAATAAAATAACGATCAAGAATCATTATTCCCTTCCTCGCATTGATGATCTATTGGATCAGTTGAAAGAAGCTGTTTACTTTTTCAAGTTGGACTTGCGTAGTGGCTACCATCAAGTTAGAGTTGCAAAGCAAGATGCATGGAAGATTGGTTTCAAAACAAATCAAGGGCTATGTGAATGGCTAGTTATGGCTTTTGGCTTAACTAATGCTCCTGCCACTTTCATGAGAGTAATGAATGATGTACTCAGGCCTTTTATTGATGATTTTGTAATTGTATATTTAGATGACATTCTTGTTTTCAGTAAAACATGGGAAGAACATTTGAAGCATGTAAAGCAGAGTCTAGATGTTTTGAAAATAGAGAATCTCTATGTTAAATTATCAAAATGTGAATTTGGTAAAACATATTTGAATTATTTGGGTCATATTGTAGGGGGTGGTGAATTGAAGATAGATCCCTCTAAGGTCAACATCATTGTGAACTGGCCTAAACCCAAATCTGCTACAGAAGTTAGGAGCTTCCTAGGGGCAACACAATATTGGAGAAAGTTTATTGCTAACTTTTCCTTGATTGCAGCTCCCTTACATGCTTTAATAGGATTGAACAAGTTGTTTCAGTGGGGAGGCAAACAACAAAAAGCCTTTGACACCTTGAAAGAAAAGATTCTTAGATTAGTACAGCACCAGTACTAGCATTGCCAGATCTTCAAAGACCATTTGAGATTGAAACAAATGCCAGTGACTATGCCATGGGAGCAGTGTTTATGCAACATTGTAAACCCATATGTTATCATTCTGAAACATTTACTTCTGCAGTAGTTAATTATCCCACATATGATAAAGAATTGTATGCATTAGTACAGAGTGTCAAATAGTGGAAACATTACCTATTGGGCAAAGAAACAGCTATACATACTGATCATCAACCACTTCAATATTTACACTCACAAACTAAATTGCAGCAATCAAGACACTATAGGTGGATGGGTTTTCTACAACAGTTTCATCTTGTCATCAGAGATAAGAAAGGCATACACAATAAGGTTGCAGATATGTTATCCAGACCAATCATAAATGCATCAACTATACTTATGCATAATTCAGTATTGCATGAAAGCTACATTGAACAATATGCTCAAGATGTAGATTTTAAAGATGTATATGCAACTTTAAGTCATGGCAAACAAATAGAAGAATTGGATTATCATGTTAAGGACCAACTCTTGTATCATTTGGGAAAGTTATGCATTCCTCAAACTGAAAGAGTTAGTATAATCCGAAAAGCACATACTTCTCTAATATCAGGTCATTTTGGTGTGAGTAAAACAGTTGCATAGTTGCAAAGGTTCTGTTATTGACCAAGAATGCATGAAATAGTTTCTAGATATATTAAAGGGTGTACCATGTGTGCTAAAAGCAAGCCCAACAATAGAAAACTAGGCTTGTACACTCCACTTCCAGTTCCTTCTCATCCTTGGGAAAGTGTTTCCATGGATTTTGTTGGGAGACTGCCAAAATCTAGAAAAGGTCATGACTATTTATATGTTATTGTGGACAGGTTCAGCGAAATGTGTATTTTAATACCTTGTAAGAAGTAGATTATAGCTGAACAAACAACAAAGTTGTTCTTTCAGCATGTATGGGTTCATTTTGGGTTACCCACTTCTATTGTCTCTGATCGAGATACCCGATTTGTTGGGAAGTTTTGGTCAACTCTATGGGAGTTAATGGACACCAGATTGAAGAAGAGCACAACATTTCATCCACAAGTAGATGGTCAAACAGAGGTGGTCAATAGGATAGTGATCTAGTTGCTCAGGGCCTATTGCAGCAAGCATCCCAAGCTTTGGGATGAACATTTGCATTATGTGCAACATCTTACAACCGTGCTAAACATTCTTCTACACAAAGATCTCCTTTTGAGACCTGTTTTGGTTTTATACCAAGGTCTCCCTTGGATTTTGTCTTTAGTAAAGAAATAGCAGTTGATGGACACAGTTCAAAGCAACCAAGTTCATTGAACAGATCCAAGAAATTTACCAGGCAGTGCAGGTACAGCTGGAAAAGTGCCAAGCCAAGTACAAGGCAAGGCATGATAAGCATCGAATTGAGCATAGCTTCCAAGTTGGTGATCAAGTCTAGCTGTACATCAGCAAAGACAGAATGCAAGGTAAGAAGCTGAAGCCAATAAGATATGGCCGCCCTTTCAAGATACTTGAGAAAATTGGTGAGAATGCTTTTCGTCTTGATTTTCCAGCGTACATGCACATCTATTCAGTAGTTAATGCAGAGAACTTGAGACACAAACCTTCATTGATTGAAGATCCTGAAGAGCAAAGTCAGTTGCCTTCTATTGATGATCTGTTGCCTGAATATCTCAATGAGTTGCAAGAAGATACAGTTCTGGACAGGAAGGTGAGAACTACGCGCAGAGGGGATGTTGAGTACCTCAGAATTGGACTCAAAGGTTCAAAACCAAGCAGTGCAAGATGGATAGAGGTTGAACAAGGGAGGAAGTTGTACCCTCACTTGATTGATGCTTAAAAACCAACTTTTGGTGGTCCAAAAGCTTTTTCAATGGGAAGGCATGATCCAAAATGGATCCAAAAGCCCTCTAAGTTTTCAAAAGCTTTCAAAAGATTAAAACTATTGCATGAGGATAAACTCTTAAAAAGGCGGATAACACTATCGGGAGGCAAAAACATAAAGAAATCATTGAAAAACAGAGTATCGACAGTTTAAAGCAACTTTGTATCAGAGCCGTCGTATCTGGTCGATCAATAGTCCAGATCCGATTGGCGAATTGCAATCGGCAGTGGCAAAGGGAGGCTATCGGCGAAGAGCACAAGGAATATGTGACAACGATCAGCAAGGTCAACGAGGACCGTTGATCAAGCACGCAAATTGATGGCCCACGTTGCATCGCAATATCGCATCGGCAAACCACAGTGGAGCAATTATAATCGGCCTAGGGTATGTGCGATATGCGATTGCAATCGCAATATTGCATTGGAAATATGCAAAGGATCGAGGCCGGTATAAACATAACTGCAATAGCCGGACCCGATAAAGATTATGAATGATGTTTGATATAATTTGAGATTCGGAAAACAGGGTTTTCCTTTGTAAATCACATTTTCGTTAATAAAATGAAAAACAAAAGAAAATGCGCCGATGCGATATTACGGACCTGAAAGGGTTTATTAACACTGTTATATATGATTTCAAGTCCGATAAAGCCATTTTTCTGGTTTTTCAATGTTTTTAATGTATTTTTAATACAAAGGGAAATCATGATATGAGCAGGATTTCGGGTGGGCCAAAGGCAGTAAATGGTTTGGGTCGGGCTCCGCCCGATCCTATACAATGGCTGCCACGTGTCTAGGCTAAGAAGAGAGAAAACCACCCTCATTGGGCAGTTAACTCCCGTACGAAAAAGCTGCCCGAAATATATCTCAACCATTGGATCAAGACCTCTCAAATCAACGGTGAAGATGCGATGTGTACAAGCGGACCCGATAGGAGTTATAAGGCGAATTCATAATATATGAAGTCCGATGAATGGTGTTTGGTGACTTTTTCCATGTTTTGCAGCGTTTCTTTGTGTAAACAGAAAACGACCAATTTTGGGATTTCAAGGCGGATTCATAATATTTGACGTCTGATGAACGTTGTTTGGTGGACTTTTTCTATGTTTTGTAGCGTTTCTCTGTGTAAACAGAAAACGACCAATTTTGGGATTTCAAAGGCTCGATGATCCATTCTGTTATAGAACAGGTGGCCACCAACCCTGGAAGTGTTTAGCAATGATTGCTAACACTTAGAAAGGGATCTGAGCAGACAGAGGTTAGGAAGCCAGAGAGCCCGAGAAGGTGAAATGAACAGATAGCGCTGATTGGCTTTAAAGCCACAGACTGAGAGCAAACTGGGACAAGTAGTGCTGATACAGAGATCAATAGAGACAAAGAGTCAGTGAGGAGAGTTTGTGTACTCATAAGAGACTTGGGGGATCCAAGTAAAGCCTTATTGTTTTGTATCTGTTGTGTGAGGCTCAATTTGAGCTCACTGTTGTAAAACTTTGTTTTTGGAGACATAATAGAGAGGTCGCCATTGAACGCTGGACCAAGAGACGTAGCCTAGGAATATTGGGTGAAATCCTTATTAAACTTGTTGTGTTTATGTGTGTTGTCTATTATGTTTCTTTTACTGCTTCATTGTCTATGTATTTTGCAATCTTATCGATCCATTGCACAAAGTAACATAGGCAAATCCATGCACATGGGTCTGTAATACCTTAATAATTGTTTAAGATCTCATCATCAAATCATGAGTGCTCGTGCACCTCTAAAGAAGAGGTGGGGAGACATCGAGTTGTAGTCAGGAGGACTACAAACTAGGGGCAGGATCCTTGAGGTGCCCAAATTCTTGGATCATATCCGGCTACGGGAGCCCTTAACAACAGTAGTAGAATGATAGATGTCGAGTGGAGCAAAGTGAAGTGGAGCAGCAAGGCGGTGCTTGGGTGCAGAAATCTGAGGCAACGCATTGGAGGTTGCAGCAGTGCGAGAGGCACAGAGATGTATGCAGCAGCGTAGTGGCAGTAGAGGGAGCACAAAATAGCAGCAAAAGCAACTTTAGTTTCACGAGGCTTCTAGACCGACTAGGATGTCAGTGTTTGGGAGACGTTTGTTACCTACTTCTCGATAACTAAGTTGCAGTGCAGTAGTTAGTAGTGGCAGTGCTAGGGGCAGCATGAGCAGCATATTGAGAGGGAGTTGCAGTACAAATGTAGCAGTGGCAGTGGCAGTGTTATGGGCAGCATTGCAGGAAGCAACAGTGTAGATGATGTGAGGAAATAGGCCAACCATCAGCACAGGTACCGGTGCGAAGGATCAGTGTGATGTTTCCATGGTGAAACATTACTAGAGCACATTCCTCGCTAAGAGGGAGTGTTGATTTGTGGTAGCGTCAGATGTGCTCTAGCCATGAAAATTGTTGGAGAGGTTAAGGCACATAAGATCTCCAAGACCCAGAAATGGTTTGGGGAAATTCCACCCAGTTGGAAAGATATTAAAATAATTAATATTTTTAATGGGGTTCCTAAGTCTAAACTTACGAAAATTAAAATATTAATGGGTATTAATATAAAACTAGGTGAGAATGTTCTAAATGACATGGATCAAGCCAAATATAATCTTAGTCGTTGATTAGGGACTTATCTCGACTGTTAAAGACTCAACAAGAAAAGTATAAGGCGAGGCTTCAGGGTCAGTTGGAGATACACCAAATTGATCAGTGAGTTCGATTTTCTAGAGCAGGGTTTCGCTGAGAGAATCGAGCTAGTGATCTCTTGCAGCGAGGGGCAATTTGGCACGAGGTCGAGAATACATAGCAGAGAGGCAGAGTTAGTGCCAGAGAGAGTGTAGAGCCTGAAGAGGCTAACGCAGAGGCTAAAGAGGCCAGCGTGGGTGACACAGAGGGTCTGAGAGCAGACGCAGAGGCTAGTAGAGCTGACGCAGGGCCAAGAGGCAGCGTTGGGTGATTTTTCGTGGGGAAGGCTAAGTGCTGGTGAGCTGGGAAGGGTGATGCAGTCCCTGCAGAGTGACGCAGAGCAGCAGAAAAGCTTGGAGCAGCTTTCGCTGTCCAGCTAAGGAGCTGCCATTGTTGTTGTGGGATCGTTCATCTGGTCTTTAATCAACCAGAATATCTGTCTTCGAGGAGAGGTACTACTGCCGAGGACATTCTCTGTTGGGTGAGCCATTTCTAGCACCCTAGATGTATTTAGAAACTGCGTAATAATAAAACCCTCATATCTGTTGCACCGGTTTTCCCGCATTAGGCTTTTCTGGAGACGATTGTACAAAAATAACGGTGTCCCTTGTGTTTTTTCTCAGTGATTTCAGTTGTTGATTTGTATATGAGTTAAGGTTGTATTTGTGTTTATTTCAGTATTTATATTTATAGATAACTTGTTAATGGAATAAACTAGGAGAAATTAAACCAAATAATGCAGTAGGGATTTCTAATGTGTCAGACTTAGAAATTTCAACAGGAATAGCCAGGAGAGTTGATGCAGAGGGCAGAAAAGGTGACGCAGGGCTGACGCAAAGCCTGAAAGGCTGATGCAGGGCCAATGCAGAAATAGTTGGGGTTTACCAGTGTTGTGCTGGATTAGCTGGAATTTTGCCAGGTGAAGTGAGGTAAAACTCACTCAGATTTTGCACTAGTATTTTCTCTGTAAAGGATTGCTAGATGAGCATCCTAGATTGTATTCAAATATTTACTGCCAGTAATAAGAATCCTCAGATCTGTTGCACCAGTTTTCCCACATTGTGTTTTTTCGAGGACGATTGTCCAAAAACAGTGTGTTAATGTGATTGTTCATATGCTGAGGTTTCTCTTGTCGTTAATTTCAATTCTAGTTTGTGAAGTCTACCACTGAATTTATTTTGGTATTAACTGAAGTATTGGTAAATATCATAAATAAGTAGGAGAAATAAATCAATTATTCAGCAAATTTTCACATCTAACACCAACCCTGACCACAAACTATTCTTGCTCACCTTAGCTATTAATGACCTCCCCTTGCACAATTGTATGTTGGATTTTGGGGCTTCCACAAACATCATGCCATTAAAAGTTATGAAGCAACTTAATCTTAACATCTCCCGTAGGTACAGGAATGTATGTGGTTTCAACTCCAAGCCTGTTGAAGTAGAAGGCCTTATAAAAGATCTCAAGGTGTCATTAGCTATGAACCTAGACATATCATTGCTCATGGATGTTGTGGTCATAGATATACCTGAGGTATGGGGAGTGTTATTGTCTAGGAAATTGGGTGTTATTGTAGGTGGTCAACTTCAAATGGACTTATCTTATGTCACCATTCTGCAATCTAATAAAACCCTTTCATTCTCTATAGAGAGCCTTTGTACTCGACTCATGTGGTAAAATCGGGTCCTATTCCATATTACAAGATCCCTAAGGCTGAGAAACCATCTTCTATCCTTCCCTCTCAAGAAGTCTACATCCTTAAAAGACCAAATAAAAAACAAAGCAATAAATAGAGGCCTAAAAGGGAATTCAAACTAGAGGAAGTTGTGTTGGTTCACAAAAATCCTATCCTTGTCAAGATTCATAGTAAGGTTGGTGAGGATTATTATTACATTGCTAGACTTGACGACAAACTTTGGCTAGAACTGTTCAAATTAAGTCATATCACCCCTTTCATTGACAATATGCATGTTAGAGTAGGTTGCATTGCATGTTGATTTTTGCATTAGAACTAATATCATATTCCTTTTTCATGCTAGGTGCATTTAGATTAGGATTTGCATTTAGAATTAAGATTTTATTTCTTGTTGATTTTTATGGCCTAACAAAAGAATGGGCGATTCTAAGACGTCGCAAAAACATGTTTCCATGTGTGCTTACTCTTTGATGTGCAGGTAACAGATCTACGATCCCAAGAGATTGTTGGTGTTCTGATGACCTCCCCATCCGGGTACATTCATGCACTCTACTGAGAGATCATGGCCTAGTTGGATCTAGATGTTTAACCACCACCAGTGGGTGACACCCATAGGAGAATTTTTTTCTCTTGAAATGTCTTCAGCCGATAGCCACCAACCACCAGATAACTCGTTGTGCCACCATCTCCGCCACCTAAGCCAACCATTATGTGCTCTCACCCATTTGTTATGATTGTATGTTTGAAGGTGGGCCTTCCAACCCTAAAGGTATGGCTTTTCATTATGTAATCGGGTATTTTTACGTACTTATCATAGACACATCTAGACATGGATTAGTAGGGGGATTCGGCAGAAAGAATGGGCTTGGTTTATACTCTTGTGTTGATTTGGGGTAGCTTCGGATGTGCTCTAGCCATGAAAATTGGTGGAGAGGCTAAAACACATGAGATCTCCAAGACCCAGAAATGGTTTGGGCAGATTCTAACCGGTTTGGGAGATATTAAAATAATTAATATTTTTAATGAAGTTCCTAAGTCTAAACTTAGGAAAAATAAAATATTAATGGGTATTAATATAAACCTAGGTTAGAAGGGTCCAAAAGTCATGGATCAAGCCAAATCTAATCTTAGCGGTCGATTAGAGATTTAATCTCGATCGTTGATAGACCAACGAGAAAAGTATAAGAAGAGGCTTGAGGGTCAGTTGGAGAACACACTAAGGGAGACCAATCAGTTCGATTTCTGGAGCGGGGTTAGCTGAGAAATTCGAACTAGTCGTCTGGAGAGCAGCAGGAGGCAGCAAGTATGGAATAGAGAGTCGGAAACAACACCAAAAGATCAGCGCAGACGTTGGAGAGGCAGACGCAAAGGTAGTTGCCAGCAGCAAACTACGCAGTCACTGGAGGGCCTACGTGGGTGACGCAGAGAGGCCCAGTGCTGACGCAGAGAGGCAGGGGCTGGCACAGACTATCTGGGAGCCACGCAGAGGTTAGCCAGGCTGACACAGAGATTGAGAGAAGTGTTGGAGAATTTTCTCTCTGTTGGGTAAACCAGTTTGGCACCCTGTTGTATTGAAGAAGTGTTGAATAATAAAATCCTCCCTTGCTACACCAGTTTTCCCACATTGGGTTTTTCCGGGGACTGTTGTCCAAAATATCTGTGTCAATGTGTTGATTCTTGTGTATGTGTTTGTTTTTGTTTTATGGTGTGATATCTGCAGCAAAATTTATTTTAATGTTTATTGAAGGAATTTCATAAATAACTTATTGGAAAATAAGTAGGTAAAGTAAATCAATTGTTGCAATGATAGAATTTTCACATCCCCTTGTCCAACTTGGTGGTTAGTCTTGTATCCTAGTCCTGTGGAACTTTACTAGCTACTAGCTTTAGGAATGGCACTACATGGGAAACCTCAATTGTGGTTGTGTGGTCCCGCTTCTTGACAACCATACATCACTCCCCTCCACTCATTACAACCCCTTTTCACATATCTCCCATCCAAGTCCACATTTTTCCATTGGGTTCACAAGGAGTTAGCCTCCCCCTCCCCTTGTCCACACTTTGGGTCGGGCTTGGAACAATGCCCTAGAGGTTGATGCAGTGTAAAAGAAAGTAAAAAGCATAATTTGGCCACTCTCAACAGGGAATGTACCATAAAATGCAAAAGATGGTCGAGACACAAAAATTTAGCGTGTGGGCAAACGCTAAACATGAGCTCTATTTGCCATCATCATGGTCGTCCTCCTAGTTCCTAGGGCCTCGATATGAGTCCCCTGCATCACTATGGAACCCATGATTGTCCCAACCCTGGTGGGCGATGAATTGCCCAACCTAAAGGCTGGTATTCGCTGTTGTATTATTCACATCATGCTATCATCCCCTGGAGCCCCAAGCAGTGATAAAAAGAAAAATCAATAAAAGGAAAAAGGCATATGAAGAAGGGTTGAAAAGCAATGGTTGGGGTAACTCATGTACCACAATTTCTCCCTCCTACATCTATACACCCATGTGTGGGTTGTCCTCATTATTCTTTCCCTTGTACCATGGCATGTGGTTTAGAACCTCCCCCTTGTACCATTACATGTGGCCCCTGATACCCCACTTTGTTCCATCATTATATCACATGACACTTGCCACATGATGGATGTACGTGGACCTGTCACTCCCTTGGAGGTTGAAACCACCTAATAGGGTCCTTAATTAACCTCCCTCTTGAGCCTGGAGACACCTGTACATTTTGAAGCCCATTATGGAAGGGCATGCCACTGTGAAGTGTCCACTTGGTTCCATGTTTTGTAAGCTCATTTGCTCAATTGCACTAATGAACTGTTGTACTAGAAGGTGAGGAGATGCATTGGATCTTATACAACATTGCAGGTGGGTCTTCATCTTGGGGTTTGGCCTCCCTATACGGGATCCAAGCCCTCCAATGGGTCTTAATGGCACTTGTCGGAAGTGCGTTGAGAGCCATGGACCTCCCCCACAACAAAGAGCGGGTAGCCACAACATGGGATCCTTCAGCACCACCAATTGCTTGCTCGTGTCCCAGTTATTCAGTGACAATGATGCACTTGAACCACATTGCCTAGCCAGCCACACACGTGGCAGTTGATCCAAGGCCCATATGAGGTTTTGTCTCACCTAGGGAAACAAGGGAGGAATTGCATCATCATTATAGCCCTTATAGATGGAGCACATGCTTGTTCGATTTAATTGGAGACCCATGAGACCATTCTTTGTACCCCCAAAGCCATTTGGGAGCACCACAACTTATTTCCTTGGAGATTAAGGGGCCACCCCCTTTATCATTGTTGTCAGAGCCCTCCTATTCATTTTGGCACATGAGGAACTTTATTTGGCCTTCCAACAAGCCTTTTAGCTATTTTTCTATCATTTCAGCCCTCTTAAGAGGCTTAGTTTTCATCTTGTGGAGCTATTTGGTGGGCTTGTCACTAATGTATAGTGTTATTTGCACATTATTTTATTATAGGGGCATTATTAGGCTAAATTAGGCCATTTGAATACCCTAAAGGCTCATATAAATACATGAGAGCCTCATTGTAACATTGATCATCACTTGGATTTGTATCTCTCTTTAGAAAAGATTTCGGCCCTGCAATTGATGGATGAATTGGAGTATTCTTGATGCATTTTTATGTTTGGGTTATTGCTATCTTATCTTGGAGCTTCATGTTTGCAAATGCGATGGATGGATATACTCTTTTTGTCATGTAAGTTCTCTTTTCATGTGAATTTCTTAAAGATTCATGTCTAATGTATGGAATGCTATATCATGATTTTGCTTGTGCCCTAATAATTAATGTGAACTCATGAAACACTTGAAATCTTGGTTCATTGCATATGTTACTCATCTTGGCAAGAAGAACGAATATTCCTAGGGGTGGTTTGTGAACTTTTCACCTTGAAACTTGTTGATTTGGGGTAGCATCGGATGTGATCTAGCCATGAAATTGGTGGAGAGGCTAAAGCACATGGGATCTCTAAGACCCAGAAATGGTTTGGGCAGATTCTAAACGGTTTGGGAGATATTAAAATAATTAATATTTTTAATGGAGTTCCTAAGTCTAAACTTAGGAAAAATAAAATATTAATGGGTATTAATATAAAACTGGGTTAGACTGGTCCAAAAGTCATGGATCAATCCAAATCTAATCTTAGCCGTTGATTAGAGATTTAATCTCGGCCGTTGATGGACCGACGAGAAAAGTATAAGAGGAGGCTTGAGGGTCAGTTGGAGAACACACCAAGAGAAAACAAGAATTCGATTTTCTGGGGCAGGTTTTGCTGAGGAAGTCAAGTGAGTGATCTGAGTTCCAGCTGAGGGGTAGTGAATACATAGTAGAGAGGCAAAGTTAGTACCAGGAGGATTAGCGCAAAGTCGAGAGAGGTTGACGCAGAGCCGGCTAGAGGCTACGCAGAGCCAGAGAGGGCCAGCGTGTGAGACACAGAGTCTAGGGGCTGACGCAGAGGCTCCAGAAGCTGACGTAGAGCCCATAGAGGCTGACGGAGGGCCTAGAGGCAGCGTTGGGAGAATTTTGTGGGACAGACTGAGGGCTGGAGAGCCGAATAGGTTGACACAGTCCCTATCAGAGTGTTGCAAAGCAGTAGAAGTTGCATTGTTGTTGTGGGATCATTCATCTGGTGATTTAGCCAGAATATCTGTCTCCGACTGAGAGGTACTACTGCCAAGGGCATTCTCTATTGGGTGAATCATTTCTGGCACCCAGGTTGTATTTTGAAACTGCATAATAAAAACCCTCTAAATAGCTGCACCAGTTTGCTCGGATTGGGTTTTTTCTGGGGATATTAGTCCAAAAACAACATTGTCACTTGTGTGCTTGGTTACTTTCAGTTGATAATTTGTATGTGTTGATATTGTACTTGTATTTATTTTCAGTATTTACATGGTAAATAACTTGTTAAGTAATTGAACAAGTACGAAGAAATAAATCAGATAGTACAGGAAGAATTTCTAACAGGTTAAACTTAGAAATTCCAACATGGTATCAGAGCGTAGTTGCAGATCACAGGATAATTGAAGGCATCAGCTAGCAAAGCAGTAGCAGTAGAAATAGCTGTCCCGAGTGACTTAATTTGTTCCTTACAAAAAGCAGCAAGGAATGGGTGACGTAGAGGGTCTACGACATCAGTTTGAGCCAGGAGGAGGATCAGCGCAGAAGCAGAGAGGAGCAGACCTGACCAGAAGGTCATCTTTCTCGGTCAAGAAGGATCGACGCTTTGGCCAGAAGGTGCAGATTTTGCCAGTGCCGGAATTGCATAGAGCCTAGAGGCTCAGACCTTCAGATTGCTAGGGCATAGGAAGCTGTTGGTAATTTGCGAAGCGAAGCTGGTCGGGTACTGTGGTTGGCAAGACTAAGGAGGAAGGAGTTGCTGCCGAGGCGGATTTCTAGCCAAGGAATCCAAATCAATGCTGCAGTTGCACAAACGATCGCAATAGGGCATCTTGACATTGGCAGAGGGGTTTCCAGAAGGGAAATCGAGACTCAAAGGGAGTCAAACCGAGAACTTCCAAACGGGAGGTTGAGAGACTCGAAAGA
This sequence comes from Pinus tabuliformis, assembly GCA_031772625.1. Classification (NCBI taxonomy): domain Eukaryota; kingdom Viridiplantae; phylum Streptophyta; class Pinopsida; order Pinales; family Pinaceae; genus Pinus; species Pinus tabuliformis. The sequence continues at coordinate 870,576,811 of CM062819.1, forward strand.
GTCGAAAGAAGAGCAACAAGATGGCAATGAATGGGCTAAGAGATCAGGATAGACTGGACGGAGCTTCCAACTTCGTAGTCTGAGAGGCCAAGATCTTGTCCATTCTAGACAGGTATCGCATCAAGCACTTCGCCTTGAAAATGAAAGCGATCCCAGTTTATTGATTTGGGGTAGCATTGGATGTGCTCTAGCCATGAAAATTGGTGGAGAGGCTAAAGCACATGAGATCTCCAAGACCCAAAAATGGTTTGGGCAGAAGTTAACCAGTTTGAGAGATATTAAAATAATTAATATTTTTAATGGAATCCCTAAGTCTAAACTTAGGGAAAATAAAATATTAATGTGAATTAATATAAACTGAGTTAGAATGGTCCAAAAGACATGGATCAAGCCAGATCTAATCTTAGCCATTGATTATGGACTTAATCTCGGTTGTTGAATTGTCAACAAGAAAAGTATAAGAGGAGGCTTGCGCATCACTTGGAGAACACACCAAGTTGATCAAGAATTCGATTTTCTGGGGCAGGGCTTGCTGAGGAAATCGAAGGAGTGATCAGAGTTGTAGCTGAGGGGAAGTGAATGCAGTAGCAGAAAGGCAGAGATAGTACCGGGAGCATCAGCGTAGAAGCCAGGAGAGGGTTGACACAGAGGCCACGCAGAGCCTGAGGAGGCCCAGTGTGGGAGACATAGAGGCTCCAAACGCTGACGCAGAGTCCCTAGACGCTGACGCTGGGCCAGAGAGTCTAACGTAGACCCTAGAGGCTGACACTAGGAGATTTCGTGGGGCAAATTGGGGTTGATATCTGTCTCCGACTGAGAGGTACTACTGCTGAGGGAATTATCTATTGGGTGAGCCATTTTTGGCACCCAGATTGTATTCTGAAATTGCTTAATAATAAAACCCTCATATAGCTGCACCGGTTTTCCCACATTGGGTTTTTCCGGGGACATTAGTCCAAAAATAACGGTGTCACTTGTGTGCTTGTTTTTCCTTCAGTTGATGATCTGTATGTGTTGAGACTGTACTTGTATTTATTCAGTCTTTACATGGTAAATAACTTGTTAATTAACAAAACAAGTAAGAAGAAATAAATCAAAAAGTACAAGGAAGAATTTCTAACAAATAGACTTAGAAATTCCAACATGGTATCAAAGCGAGGTTGCAGATCATAGGAGAACTGAGGGCATCAACCGAGCAGAGCAACAACAACAAAAGGAGTTGTCCCGAGTGACAAAAGTTGTTCATAGCGGAAAAGCAGCAAGGAATGGGTGACGTAGTGCCTCCATCATCAAGTTTGAGCCAACAGGAGGATCAACGCAGTGGCACTGGACAGAGAGGAGGAGACCTAACTTACGCAGTGCCTGATCATCTGTCTTAATCAAGAAGGATTGACGCCCATGGCCAGGAGATGCGAATTTCGCTGATGTCTGGATTGTGCAGAGCCTAGAGGCTCTAACCTTCAGTTTGCTGGGGCATAGGAGGTTGTGGGTAAGTTATGGAGTGAAGTTGGTGGGGTACTGTGGTCAGAACAGGACCTAACAAGGCAAGACCAAGGAGGAGGGAGTTGTTGTTGAGGATTTCTTGCCAAGAAATCTGGATCAGTGCTGCAGCATCACTAACGATCGAAGTGGGGGCATCTCGACATTGTCAGAGGGGTTTCCAGGAGGGAAATCGAGGCTCAGAGGGAGTCACACCGATAACTTCCAGGAGGGAAGTAGAGAGACTCGAAAGAGTCGAAAGAGGAGTAGCGAAATGGTAGTGAATCGGGTAAGAAATCTGGACAGACTAGATGGAGCCTCAAACTTCGTAGTCTGGAAGGCTAGGATCTTGTCCATTCTAAACATGAATCGTCTCAAGAACTTTGCCTTGAAAACGATAATGATCCTAGTTGACCCGGCTGAGAACGAAAAGTATGAGGAGGAAATGATGAGGGCCAAGAGCATCATCCTTGACGGGGTCAAGGACCATGTAGTACCACAGTGTCGAAAAGGAGACAGCAAATGCGATGTGGGAGGCCCTGACCAAATTGTACCAGCGTACTTTCATGCAGGGGAAGATGCTACTAGAAAATCCGTTGCGATCATACCAGATGTAGAAGGGAGAACTGATAGACATCTTCCTCGGTCGATTGAAGGAGATTCGAGATCAGCTAACTTCCATAGGGGTGACATCGAATGAGGAGATGTGGGTGAGGACTGCATTGAACGCAGTCTCAGAGGATTGGGAGGTATTTGTCTAAAGCATACTAGGCAAGATGATTCTTCCAGATTGGGAGGAACTATAGGCGGCTCTTCGTCAAGAAGAGATCAGAAGGCTAACCAAGGTGAGAAGCAGTAGCAAGGGGGTCAGAATCAAAAAGGAGGAAGAGGAGGACGCTGTCCAAGGTCAAATGCTTCCACTATGGGGAACTGGGTCACTGTGCGAGTTAGTATCTAAGGAAGAAGAGCAAGGGAGAGGCTTCTGAGACCAAGGCTGCACCAGCAAGGGCAGAGAAAGAAGTGGAGACAGATGATGACTGTGCCATGAGTGTTCACGTGCCACTTGAGAGGAAGTGGGGTGACATCGCGCTGTAGTTAGACGGACTACAGGGGATGCAAGGGCAGGATCCTCAAGGTACCCAATCTCTTGGATTATACCTTGCTATGGGAGCCCCGACGAGGAGTTGCAGGACTGGCGGATGTCGGTAGAGACAGATGCAGATGGAGCGACAGAGGGAGCTACAGTGTAGGAGTCCTAGGACAACATGAGGCAGCAGCGCGAGATGCACAGAGTTGTTGTAACAACGCAGAGGGAGCACTTGTCAGTGACAAAGGGAGCTTCAACATCAAGAGTGTTTCTAGCCTAACAGAGATGTCAGTGTTTGGGAGATCAGTTACTTACTTCTTAGTAACTGAGTTGCAGTGCAGCAGTTAGTAGTCAGTGCTATGAGCAGCATGATGCAGCATGATGAGAGGGGATGTAGTGCAAATGTAGCAATGGCAGTGGCAAGGCCATGAGCAGCAGCATAGATGCAGAGGGAGCTGCCGTACAGATGCAGCAGTGGCAGTGGCAAGGCCATGGGTAGCAGTACATGATGCAACAGTGCAAAGGATGTTGGGCAGCAAGCCTAGCATCAACATAGGGACCGATGTCAGATGATTAGGGTGATGCCCAGTGAGGAGTATTACTAGAGCACAGTGCTCGCTAAGAGGAAGTGTTGATTTGGGGTAGCATCAGATGTGCTCTAGCCACAAAAATTGGTGGAGGCTAAAGCACATGAGATCTCCAAGACCCAAAAATGGTTTGGGCAAAAGCTAACCAGTTTGAGAGATATTAGAATAATTAATATTTTTAATGGAGTCCCTAAGTCTAAACTTAGGGAAAATAAAATATTAATGTGAATTAATATAAAACTGAGTTAGAATGGTCCAAAAGACATGGATCAAGCTAGATCTAATCTTAGCTGTTGATTATGGACTTAATCTCAGCCGTTTAATTGTCAACGAGAAAAGTATAAGAAGAGGCTTGTAGGTCACTTGGTGTTAAGTTTAGGTATGTTATATGCTTAGAGCAATTTATTTCAATTTTCATAGTTAGCTCAATATCTTTTCCAAATTAGCAATCACATCAGCATTAAAGTAAATTGCAGATAGAACATAAACATAAATCACAGAAGACAAACCAAGACAAGAGGACACAAGATGTGGCACTAGCCAAGGACAAACCCCAATGTAGGGAAACCCTTGATCAATTCTTCTTATATGTTCTTCAATAGTTCAGCACAGAGAGAGAGATAGTACATTTAAAATAGAAGTCAACACTTTGACTTATCTAGATAAGATCATAGATCATCTCTAAGAAGATGATACATGAGATCAGTTGAAGACAAGCTGCTTCAACTGATTCTCCATCGTGCTGCACCTTGTCATCATGTTGCACCCATTCACTGAGTTGCTCTTGTCACGGAAATGCAACCAGTCATGGTTGTACCCATCATGGTGCACTATGCTGCACCACTCACAGTTGTACCCATACTTTTTGTTGTACATGTTAGCGCTTGAAATTTCACCTCAGGCTGAGAAAGGTAAACCTCAAGGCAACATCAAACCACTTAGCCTCGTAGCTAGCCCTACGGGGCGGGAGAGGGCTCTCTCCGGTCTATCTCGATAAAGATCTTCAATGGGCGAGATAACCAATAGGGTAACACTGATTTTAGGCTAGTAAACTGATCAAAAGGGTTGGTTTGGGATTTTTAGGGTTTTTTGGTGGCAATTTTGGGTGCGGGGATAAGACACAGTTTCTGCAGGGGGTTCTTTGGGGCGAGATAGGATACAGTATTGATGCCTTAGATTGAGGTGAATGGCTGGGAAAGACAGGTGAGGAGCTAAGGAGAGCAAACAATAACTTTGAATTCTCCTTAAACAGTAGAAAACATTGAAATTAAACAAACTTAAAAGCAGAGCATGACTGTCATGAATTCTACTTTAAAACTTCATTTGTTTAATGTGCAGAAGGAAAGGAAAGGAAATGATTCACATAACACACTTACAAGTACATAGAGAAACTGGAATTTCTGAATTTGGTGGTCATTTGCCCCTCCAAAATTGCAATCTCCCAAGACTGCTTTCTGTGTCTCAAAAATGTGGCAGAAAGTCATTTTTTGCTCCTTTTTTAACTTTCTGGAGGCCCAAAACTTCATAAAATCTCAAGTCCATTGATGAGCATATGTAACTTCTCATGACAAATCTGGAAATGCTGAGTTTTTGCAAAATGGAGTTGCCAGGATGAAGGGTCGTGCGGGGGGTGAGACCTGTTAATGGAGAAAACCTGTAAATTGCACAAAAAATTCACAAATGACAAAATTTTCTCCAAATTTCTTGAAATTTGGGCTGGGAGTCCCCTATCAAGTACCATGCTCAGTCAAAGAGGCTTTGACCAAAATTTGGAGTGGATCGGGCATTTTCCGTCGTTTTAGTGCCTTGGCCAACCTCCTTGGATCCGGCGATTGTAATTTTGACATTTCTCTAAAACAATGACACCTGTGCAAAAAGTGAAGGAGGTTTTTCTTCTTTGGCATGTTATGGACAAAAACCTCTCTCAGTTTTCCAAAATTCATCTTTTATTGCTCTAGAACATCATTTGAGTGTGACTTGTCCCGATGTGTGAAACAAGAAATTTTGTCGAAATGGAGCGAAATGAAGGGGATAGGGGGCTTCTAAATTCTTGGGAAAATTTTTGGGAGTGGGGAGGGATGTTAGGAAGCAGGGGAAAGTGGAATCTCAGAGATTGAGTGAGGGGAAGGGGTCTAAAAGGGCAAAACACAGGCCAAACCTAGAAAATTGCCAGGTTGTAGCTAGAAACTAGGGTTTGTGCAAAAATGAGGAATTTGGCGGATCTAAGGGATGGGAAGTGTTTGATAAGGTACTTTAAGGATAGGGGAAGGTGTATGAACATTTGGATACAAGTTTTGCCGATGACTTGACCGTCCAAGAGAAATTGGTTTTCAAAACCCTAGGAGAGGGAAATGACCTTACCTAGGCACAACTGAAGCATGGACAAGGTGTAAAAAGACTCATTAGACACTGAGATGATAATGACAACCCTATGAATGATGATAGACTCAGCTGAATAATGACATGAACTGACATTTGGACAACTTTAGAAGGAGTGAAAGCAAACCCTAGACCTAATGCCTAGTGACCAAATTTTGCTTGAAAACTCTTTGAAATGACAAAATTTGACCGTGACACTCTGAGACCACTTTGTAAGAGCATATTTGATCACTGGAGGAAGGCTGGAAAGACTGACACTAACAGTACATACTGCCTCCACTATGCTGCAATCATTACAATTGTACCTATACATGCTCCTGTACATACTGCCTCCACTATGCAACTGTTGTACGTATACATGTTGTTGTACATACTACTTCCACTGCAACATTTGTACCTATACATGTTGCTGTACATACTGTTTCCACTACAATAGTTGTACCTATACATGTTGTAAATACTTATTCTGTCCCATAATATGTCCAGCATATCATACCCAAACATGGCCCTGTTGTCACCTATAGCAACAACAGCTAGGTGACCTTTCAGGACAGCAACCAACTATAGTATTGATCCTAAACTAGGATCCAACACCCCTGCAAAACACTGTTGAACTAATGTTTGCTTTTGCGTTTGTGACAGCCCTGGTTAGGGCACGTGCTGCAGCCCTAAACCCTTATGATAGTCCACAAACCAACCCTCGAAGGTTTGCAACATTCCTAGTGAAGCCTCCTCTTTGTCCACGCTGCCTTCTGAGGGGCTAGTCCACCTTAACAACCCTCTACGCAGCTCTTTCTATGTGCTAAGGCTTGCGGCCCAGCACTGTCATGAGACAGTCCCTACGCATGCCCAAACACACCTTCTTCTTTAGCATTTTGTCCCTCTAGCTCTTCAGCCTTCACTACCCAGCAACTCGACCCGTGAAGAGCAACTCAAACTTGTCTTGATAGCCCTTAAATAGTCCTAGGACAGTCCGCAAATCAACCCAGCAAACTATCCTCTTCTTGATCCTCTCTTGTTGCGGCTAGGGCATCTTCATACCACCCTTAGGTAGGGCAGCATAGGGCTTCCTCTAGTTGTGGATTAGGGCCTTCCCTTTGCTGTGGATTAGCGCTCCCTTTAGTTGTGGATTAGGGCCTCTTAGATTTGCGGCCAAATCTCCTACAAGTCTGCAGCTAGGGCTCTCCTAGATGACCCTTCTTTGGGCTACGTAGAAGGCATCTCCTCTAGACCTCCTCTTCCACCAGAAACCCAAAACAAGTGGAGAGTGAGATCAGAAGAGATGAGTGTTAAATGACTTGAAGTCCTCCTTTATTTATACTAAAACGTTGAGCACAAGTGGGGTTTATTTGGTTGTTGGCTAACCTTGACGAATTGTCCCATAACACTAATAAATTTATATCTCCATGAATACTTGTCAAAATCGGATGATCTTTAGATCAATCCTACACCTCTCGATGAGAGGGATCCAAGAAAAATATCAGCTGCCATAAATAAGATGACCCACATGGAGTTTGGCCCTAGTTGCCAATTTTAACACTCCCTCTCAACTAGGGAGAACTCCATCCGCTAATCCGTATGTCCGACTATACTATCTCTACCATCAGTGCCCTTCCCTGCTCTGCTCTGCTGAGCTCTACTCAGTTCTGCTCTGCTCTGCTGAACCATGAAGAAGAAGAATTGATTGAGAATGTCTCATACCATTCTCTACTGACCCGAAGTCAGTTTCATCTTACTGACCCGAAGTCAGTTTTATTGATCCCAGATCAATATCACGAGAGTGTCTCAAACCACTCATACTGATCCCAGATCAGTTTCGTTGATCCCATATCAATGGAGGTCATCCTAGCATAGGGAGTACAGTAGATACAACGATGCGTCCATTGATAGTACTACTATGGTCCCTAACCCCATTTCCCTGCTCATTGATCAAATGAGAGGTACTTCCCATGAGTCCCAGACTGCATGGGTAGGATGCCTCGATAGGAGAACTAATCATCCTGTCCATAGGAGAATGAATCATCATGTCCATTGGTCGCCACAGGAGAACTAATCATCCTATTCCATAGTTGCCACGAGAGAACTGTTAAAATTGGCAACTAGGGCCAAACTCCATGAGGATCACCTTATTCATCTCTGATAATATTTTATCTAGATTCCTTTCATCTAGAGGTGTAGGATTGATCTAAAGATCATCTGATTCTGATAGGTATTTATGGAGATATGAATCTATTTTGATTATGGACAAATTGTTAAAGTCGGCCAGCAACTTATGTAGGCTCAGAAGCCCAACAGACACATCTATTCATCATCAACGTTTGCATATAAATACAGGATGTCTCCTCCTCATTTGGACACACACTTCTCATCCATCTCTCTCTCTTCTATGTAGAAAAGAGTCTTTCTCTCTCTCCTGCACAGATAGGTCTCTTTCTCACGTGGGAAGGAAGGACGCAGTTTTCTAAGGGTTTACAAACTGCAGATTGGAACTTTGACCAGCGTTGACCAGCATTCTCTCTCTCTTGACTGCGCAGTAGGTGAAGCTGACTCTCCTTGGAAATCCACAATTTTTGGCACAAGAATTGGGGTGATTTGACCTCTGGTTTGGAAGATATTGATTGCCCTAGTTTAGGGTTGATGCCGCTGATGCCGATGATGCTGATGCCAGTGATGTCGATGATGCTAACGCCGGTGATGCTGATGCCGCTGATGCCGATGATGTTGATGCTGGTGATGCCGATGATGCTGATGCCGATGATGCCGATGATGCTAATGCCAGTGATGCCGGTTATGTCGATGATACTGATGTCACTGATGTTGATGCCGCTGATGCTGATGACGTTGATCTAAGGTTTGCTACTGCTAATATAAATCAGACTTTTGTACTATTTCTCTTTGTTGAATTATTGAAGATAAAAGAAGATTTGGTCAAAGGGTTTCCCCATATTGGGGTTTGTCTTTGGCTAACCGCCACATTTTGTGTCTCTTGTCTTGGCTTGTTTTCTGTTGATCGTTTAATGTTCTATCTGCACTTTACTTATGTACATGTGATTTCTAATCTGTGGATAATAATAAGAAAGATAAGTAAACTGCTCTAAGCATAGAACATACCATAAGTTAACATGGTATCATAGCAGAGGTGAAAACAAAGCCCAACAAGAGCAAGAGAAATCACCGAAGAGAAGGTTGGCAAGGCTATCTAAAAGGAACTATGGGGTCCTCAACACTCTTCCCCATCAAAGACAAGCTCCGCGAAAAGTCTAACTATCACGGATGGAAGATGTCTCTCGATCTGACTTTAGAAGATCAGGAAGTGTTGGACCATGTGAGAGGCAATATTGTTGAGCCTCCATCAAATGCATTCGCTGCTGCTAGAAACAAATGGAAGTCCGGAGAAGTCAAAGCAAAGAAGATCATCCAGGACTCTATCGACAAGCTTGTTAGGATATTCCGACACATAGGATATAGTTAAGTTCAACTTGGTCTAGTATAGAGTTAGGTTAGAGTTAGGTAAAGTGTGTTTCTTTACCGTTGTACATTTTGTAACTTACAATCCGACGGTCACGATATGTAGTGATCCGACGGTTCACTCTCACCTCGGTATTACCGACACTTGATCCGTGGCTTGACACCCGATTGGTCCATGAGTTCTATTTAAAGCGCATGGAGGGTCATTGTTCGGGTAATCCGTGCATGAGAGAAGCTTATGTAAATTTTCATTCTTTGATTAATAAATTGTCTGTACCCACGTTGGGACAGGCCGTGGACTGTTTCCCTCCTTGCACTCTGAGGGTTTTAACCACGTCAAAAATACTGGTGTATTGATTTGAGATCTGGTTGTGAGCGGTGTCCTTTTGGTATTCTTCTGTGGAACTTACCCTGTAAATTCCTACATGGTATCAGAGCTATTTGAGGGCCGCGTCCGTTGGTGATCCAAATCTGAAGCCGGTAGAACTGCATGCGGCTGTCGTTTCCTAGATCTGCTGTTTCTGACTGCTTTCGGGCCGAGAGGACTGCTCTGTTGCATTCGGAGCATCTGTTTCAGTGAGGAACCCCTTTCGTTTCACGCGAAAAGGTTTCCGGTAGCCCTAGCTGCGTCATTTTTCAGATCGGGAGGTATACAGTGTTTTATTTTTTGCAGTTTACTGTCATTTTTTCTCTGCTTATTTCGGTTTCGGTTTATTTAGCCTTTTTTTTCCCGGATCTATACCTTTCATTTCTGCGTATGCTCTTTGCCCTGCGACTCTGTGCGATCTGGGCAAATCAGAAACAGAAAGAAAGGATTTTTCTCATGCGTATGCTCTTTTCCCTGCACCTTAGTGTGATCTCGGAAAATCAGAAACATTGAGGAAAATATTTAGTTTTTCGGCTAAAAGCTAACTTTGAGATTTTTTTTTAAATTTCTAGTTTTTTGGCTAAAGCTAACTTCGAGCCGTAAGGTTCGTTTTTCTTTGGATATTCGTGTTGGGTTTTGTGTTTTGTGTTTTGTAGGGGAAAAGAGTCTTCCCAAGGCAAGCACGCAAATCGAGGCCCCCCCCCCCCCCCTCTCTCTCTCTCTCAAATCTTTTGTATAGATCAATTGGTTCAAAGACCTTTTAAGAGAGTAGAGGTCTTGGGTTCAAGTCTCCATTTTGTGGGGGCGGATTTTTTCATTCCCGCACATTCGCGCACTTTGCCGGCAACGTCAACAATTTTTTTTTTCAAAAAGCCATAACTTCTTCATCCGGAAGCCTTTTTCAGAGCCGTTTTTTTTAAAACCGCCTATTTTTTCGAGATCTATCCATTGGACCACTCACTTTCAGCATCTTCAGCTTCAGTTGTTTTTCAAAAATGGAAAGTCCATGCCAAGTCATTCTTGACAGCACTAACTACTTCCAATGGGTCGCCTACATGGGAGATTTACTTAGAAGTAAAGGTCTCTTCAGAATAGCCACAGACCAAGAGAAGAAACCCAAAGATGAAGACAAGGCCGAAAAATGGGAAAATCGACAAGATCAAGCACGTGGCTTGATAGGAATGTCTGTTTCTCCTGATCTTAGATTCCACATTGCAGAAATTGAAACTCCTCATGAAGCACTAGAAAAACTTGCTAAAGTTTTTGGGATTAAAAATGAAATTAGATCCCATCAACTTGAAAATGAGCTGCTTACTTTGGATCCTAATAATTTTTCTTGCATTGAAGATTTCTTGTCAAAATTCAAGAACCTTAGATATCTCTTGGAAGGTGTTAAAGTTAAGAAAGATGATGGTAACCTTATTTATTCCATCCTCACTAAGTTAGGGCCAGCCTACTCTGTATTTGTTTCCACTTTCCATTCTACCAGGGAAGCTTTCATTTGTCAAGGCAAAGACTACAAGCCCCCTTCCTTTGACTCCTTTTGTGATTCCTTAATAAGAGAACAAGAAAAACTCTTACACCTTGGTCTTCTTAATCTTGGAAACTCTTCCACAAAAGCGTTAGCCGCCCAGCAGTATCCAAATTCAAAGAATCCTAAGAAGTCTTATCCTCAAAGGAATGGTCCTAAACCAACTCAGCCTCAAGATGAAAGATCATTTCAGCAATATGATAAGCCCAATAAAAACAAATGGAAGAAGACTGAAAGACATTGTAACTTTTGTAATCGAGATGGCCACTTAGAATCTAAATGCTTTAAGAAGATGGAAGCCTTGGAAGCCGCAATGAAGAAACATAACATCCATCTGGAGCCTACTTCAACTTCAACTTCCGGAACGGCATTTTCTGCATGTCATCGTCAATCATCTCAGTCTAGTTATGCATTAAATGTATCTTCTTCTTCTTCTCATTCTCATGAGTGGCTCATTGATTCTGGAGCCTCTTGTCACATGGCCAAAAACCAAGCCATGTTTTCTTCTTTAAATGATTGTAACACCAAAAATATATATGTTGGTGATGATAGATCTCTTAATGTTGTAGGGACTGGAACTGTTCATCTAGACAATGGTCAGTTCAATGATGTATTATGTGTTCCAAACTTATCCTGCAACCTTCTATCTGTCTATCAGATAACTCATTCAGGTGAAGGTAAAATCGTTGAATTTTCACCTCATGATGTTGTAATCAAGGATCTAAAAGATCCTAAACAGATTCTAGCTACTGGTCTTGCTGATGATTCCAAAAGGTTGTATAAGTTTCACAACTTTGGGTCATCCCATCTTCCCTCAGTATTTGTTGCTCATAATGATGAAGTGAGCAAACTTTGGCATGAGCGGTATGGTCACTTAAACTATCGCTCCCTTCAGCATCTCTGTAAAGAAAACATGGTGACAGGTCTTCCTATGGTATCTTGCAAAGATGGTGTTTGTTCCGGATGTGTACTCGGAAAACATCATCGGGACAGTTTTGACAAACGTGCCTCTTGGCACGCCTCAGCCCCTTTACAGCTTGTGCACAGTGATTTATGTGGTCCTCTTCCTGTTGCTTCATTCTCTGGCTGCAAGTACTTCTTAACTTTCATTGATGATTTCTCTAGACGCACTTGGGTATACTTCTTAAAACTCAAGAGCGAAGTATTTACCACCTTTTTGGCCTTCAAAGCATTCGTTGAAAAACAATCTGGACATCAAATTCTTAAGCTAAGAACTGATAATGGTGGAGAATATGTTAAAAATGCATTCATCACCTTTTGCACCGAAAATGGCATTCAAATGCAACATACTGTTCCATACACTCCACAACAAAATGGTGTAGCTGAAAGGAAAAATCGCACTTTAAAGGAAATGGCTAATTGTATGCTGCAATCTAAAGGACTCAGTCTTAGTTTTTGGGCCGAAGCAATTAATTGTGCAAATTATATAATCAATCGCACTCCTACTAAGGTTCTAGAGAATATCACTCCAGAAGAAGCTTGGAGTTCCATTAAACCTGATGTAAGTCACTTTCGTGTGTTTGGAAGTGAAGCATGGGCCCATATTCCAGATGAAAAGCATAAAGCCTTAGAACCTAAGAGTGAGAAATGTACTTTTGTTGGATATTCTGAAGATGTAAAAGGCTATAGACTTATTCCATTTAAGTCCAAAAATGTTATCATTAGAAGAGATGTAAAATTTGATGAAAATAAATCGGCCTGCGAGCCTAGTCCGGCGGATGTGCCACCTCTTCCCATCTCTTCTATCTTTGAGAACATTTCTTCTTCTGATGATGAAAGCGAGGATGATAATCCTTCCCCACCTTCTCAGGATCCTCAACTTCCAAGATGGGTCCGTGCTACTCGGGATGCAGCAGGTGATCTTGCCGGTGATCCTACAGATCAGCGACGTACACGTTCTCAGTTTGAAAGAGCCTCTTCTTTACTGGCTCAAGCTCCAGTGAATCATGATCCTGACACTTTTGCAGAAGCTTCAGGCCATCCACATTGGGAAACAGCTATGAATGAAGAATATCATTCATTGATGACAAATGATACATGGGATCTTGTTCCTCTACCAAAGGGACGCAAACTTGTTAGATGCAAATGGGTTTACAGAACCAAGTATGGACCAGATGGGAAAGTTAACAAACATAAAGCTCGTCTAGTTGCTAAGGGCTTTTCACAGGTTGAAGGCATTGACTACACTGAAACCTTCTCTCCAGTTGCCAAAATGAACTCTATCCGCCTTGTTCTTTCCCTTGCTGCCTCTTTAAAATGGGAAGTACATCAAATGGATGTTAAATCTGCCTTCTTGCATGGGGACTTGCAGGAAGAAATCTATATGGAACAACCCATTGGCTTCATACAAACAGACTCCAGCCTCGTTTGTCGCCTTAAGAAATCCCTTTATGGCCTCAAGCAAGCTCCTCGAGCTTGGTATGCCAAAATGGATAGCTTTCTTTTAGAATCTGGCTTTTCTAGGTGTCATTCTGACAATACTGTCTACACCAAGAAAGTGGGCAACTCTCTCATCATCCTTGTTCTTTATGTTGATGATCTTATTCTTACTGGTAGTGATCCCAACCTTATAAACCATGTGAAGTCCAGCCTTAAAAAGAAATTTGAAATGACAGACTTAGGACACTTACACTATTTTCTCGGTCTTCAAGTCTTGCAATCCCAAGAGGGTATTTTCCTTTCCCAGTCCAAGTATGCTTGTGATATTCTTCGTCATTTTCACATGGAAGACTGTAAGCCAGCCCCTTCTCCCTTTCAGTCTGGAGTCAAACTTTCAGTCTCTTGTACTTCTCCTGAAGTTGATGCTACCTTATACCGTCAACTTGTCGGAAAACTCTTGTATTTAACCCATACTCGTCCTGATCTTTCCTTTGTTGTTGGCCTTGTTGCTCGTTTTATGCAAAACCCCCGTGAAAGTCATTGGAAAGCAGCTAAAAGAATACTTCGTTATGTTCGAGGTACAATACAGTTTGGGATTCATTACAGTGCCAAAGCAGCTCCTCTGTTAGTTGGTTTCACTGATTCTGATTGGGCTGGTGACCTTGATGATCGGAAGTCTACTGCCGGTTATGTCTTCACTCTTGGTTCAGGACCTATTACATGGGCTTGTAAGAAACAGGCTGCCATTTCTCTTTCGTCAGCAGAAGCAGAGTATCGTGGTGCCGTGGAAGCTAGTAAGGAAGCCTTGTGGCTTCGTCAGATCCTATCAGAGTTTGGCTTTGAGCAGCAGCATCCAACCACACTTTGGTGTGATAATCAAAGTGCCATTCAGCTATGCAAAGATCCAGTCCAGCATCAGCGCAGCAAACACATTGAACTACACATGCACTTCATCAGAAAGCTCATTCTTGACCATGTTCTTGAAGTGCAATATTGTCCAACGGATGATCAGGTTGCAGACATCTTCACAAAGGCTCTCACAGAGGCGAAGTTCACTAAACTTCGATATATGCTTGGAGTTCAGGAAGTTGTCACTAAGGGGGGATAGGCTCTAGTGCCTCCTTCCTTCTCCTATTGTGTCATATTTGTAAATCCTTCAATCCTATCCCAAGTTGTTCTTAAGGGGGGATGTTAGGATATTCCGACACATAGGATATAGTTAAGTTCAACTTGGTCTAGTATAGAGTTAGGTTAGAGTTAGGTAAAGTGTGTTTCTTTACCGTTGTACATTTTGTAACTTACAATCCGACGGTCACGATATGTAGTGATCCGACGGTTCACTCTCACCTCGGTATTACCGACACTTGATCCGTGGCTTGACACCCGATTGGTCCATGAGTTCTATTTAAAGCGCATGGAGGGTCATTGTTCGGGTAATCCGTGCATGAGAGAAGCTTATGTAAATTTTCATTCTTTGATTAATAAATTGTCTGTACCCACGTTGGGACAGGCCGTGGACTGTTTCCCTCCTTGCACTCTGAGGGTTTTAACCACGTCAAAAATACTGGTGTATTGATTTGAGATCTGGTTGTGAGCGGTGTCCTTTTGGTATTCTTCTGTGGAACTTACCCTGTAAATTCCTACAAAGCTCTTAGTGGCCTATGTTTTTGAACTGAACACCTCCAAGGAAATCTACGATAGATTGGTGAGTTTATTTAAAGTTAATGATGCAAATGAAGTTTTGTTTCTTAGAAATAAGCTGAAGGAAATTAAGAAGGGCAAAGATGAAAATATGCAAGCATATTTCTTGAGAATCACCGAGATCAGGAACGATCTCCTATCTATTGGGAAAGTAATTCCTGACAGGGAAATGGCACTCACAACTCTTGGAGGACTACCATCTGAATGGTATATATTCAGGACTACTCTTCTCAACAATAATGGAATTCCCGGATTTGAGGAATTGATGGCAAGATGCATTCAAGAAGAAGCAAAGATGGAAGAACAGGAAATGCCCACACTTAAAGGTCATCCCGCTGCCTTTCTTCTCATGCTAAAAGAAGAAAAATTCTGAGGCTAAATCCAAGGAAAGGCTAGAATATAAAATATCCCGTGAAAGGTGTAGGCAATGTCTCTCTCAAATTTAATCAAGGTAATACAATCCACCTACAGGATGTATTATATGTACCTGATCTCAAAAAGAACCTAGTGTCCATTTCGGCAATGGAAGACAAAGGCGATAAGGTGGTTTTTAGCGATGGCAAGGTACGTGTATGGAAAAACAATATTAAAGATGCCTTCACTCTTGGGTTTCGAGTTGATTCATTATACTAGGTCGGAGGAAGTCCGCTACGTGTCATGTCTTGTGACACATCTCTTCAATCCGAACTATGGCATCGGAGGTTTGCTCACCTTCATTATAAAGCTCTACCTGATGTAAGAAAAATGGTGACCAAGATGCCTGAGTTCAGATTAGAACAAGAAGGTGTATGTCCCAGATGTGTTGAAGGAAAGCTAAAAAGGGGACCATTCCCCTCAAGCCAAAGCAAGACCTCTGATATATTGCAGTTAGTTCACTCAAACATATCTGGTATGATGCCTGTGAACTCCTTGGGAGGATATTCATATTACCTCACTTCTACAGATGATTATTCTCGCAAGACTTGGATATATTTCTTGAAAAAGAAGGACGAAGTGTTCTCCTGGTTTCGACACTTCAAAGCCTTGATCGAGAATCAAATCAAAAAGAAGATCAAGATCTTAAGTAATGATAATGGGACTGAATATGAATCTAAGGAGTTACATGACTTTTGTTAAGAGGCTGGCATTAAGAGGGAGACTACTACACCATACACTCCTGAACAAAATGGTGTGGCGGAAAGGAAGAACCGTACGATTATGAAAGTTGTCCGTGCTATGCTTCATGATCAAAGACTTCCGAAGTTTCTATGGGCCGAAGCTGCAAACACCGCCGTATATATACAAAACCGATGCCCCCATCAAGCATTAGGTTCCTAAACTCCTGAAGAAATGTTCACCGGTAAGAAACCTAATATATCTCATTTTAGAATTTTTGGAAGCCCGATATATTTTCATGTGCTGAAAGAGAAAAGGAATAAATTGGGTGCATCTGGAAAGAAAGGAATCTTCGTGGGCTATAGTGAAAATACTAAGGGCTATAGAATCTATGTAGCCGATCAAAGGAAAGTCGTGATTAGTCATGATGTCACCTTTGACGAAGATATGGCTCTCAGCAAGGTGAACAATCTTCCTACAGTGAGGAGCTCTCAAGAAGCTGTCACCAGGGAACCGAAAGAAAAAGAGTATGACGAGATATTTGCACCTGTTGCCAGATATACCACCATCCGCTCGATCATAGCCCTTGTGGCTTCACAAGGATGGAAACTACATCAGATGGATGTTAAGACCGCGTTCTTGCATGGTTCGATCAAAGAAGAGGTCTATGTGGAGCAACTCGAAGGATTTGAGATTTATGATCGAAAATCTCATGTGTGCAAGTTGAAGAAGGCCCTCTATGGGCTGAAGCAAGCACCCCGAGCATGGTATGAGAGGATCGATAGCTACTTGATGAAGCTGGGATTCACTAGGAGTGAAGCCGATCCCAACCTTTACTTTAAGGTTGAAGATGACAAACCTCTCATACTGGTGTTGTATGTTGACGACCTCTTTGTAATCGGTGCAAACCCTCTCACTTACAAATGTAAGCGGGAGTTGGCTTCTAAATTTGAAATGAAGGACCTAGGACTGATGCACTATTTCCTAGGACTTGAAGTTTGGCAGAAGCCAGGGGAAATTTTCCTATCTAAAGGAAAATATGTGGTGATGATATTGGAAAGATTCGGTATGGTGGACTGCAAGCTTGTAACTACCCTGATGGAGCTTGACTTCAAAAAGTTAAGCAGTAGTGCATCTGGACCTGTTTTATGAAATGCCACCGAGTATCATCAACTCGTCGGAGCATTAATGTTCTTAGTGAACTCCTGTCCAGATATATGCTTTGCAATCAACACGTTGAGTCAACATATGGTTGAACCTCACCACATACATTGGATTGGTGCCAAGAATTTGTTGAGATATCTTCGTGGCACAATTACTTATGGGTTAAGATACACTGCTGGAGATGTGAGACTACTTGGGTATACTGATGCTGAATGGGCAGGCAGTGTGGTGGACCGAAAGAGCAATTTCGGGTGTTGTTTCTCTTTGGGATCTGCTTCGATATCCTGGATGAGCAGGAAGCAGAAGTCTATGGCTTTGAGCACCGCCGAGGCAGAGTATATTGCTGCTAGCATGGCCTCTTGTGAGGTAGTCTGGTTGTGAAAGCTCTTCAATGAGCTATTTGGATTTACATTGGATACCATCGTGATTCTATGTGACAACCAGAGCGGGATCCGTTTATCAGAAAATCACGTATTTCATGATTGCTCCAAGCATATCGATATCAAGTACCACTATATTCAATATAGGTGCAGCAGGGAGCTACAAGGGTCCAACATATCAGTACAGATGAACAGGTCGCCGACATTCTGATAAAGCCCCTAGGAAGGTCAAATTCCTGACTTTCCGAGAATGACTTAGTGTCATTCAGAGACCCTCTGATGAGGGTCAACTATGATGTACTGAGCTCTGGGAGCTCCAGGGAGGGTGCGAGGTACTTCTTGAAGCGACATATGACCACAGGGTGACTCATCATCCCCTGTTGGTGCACTTTGTACAAGATAAAAGGTTCAACCTTCCCCTGTGACACCTCGTGGCGACTATGGAATAGGATGATTAGTTCTCCTGTGGGCCTCGATGATGTGTTCTCCATGGCGATTATGGATAGGATGATTCGCTCTCCTATGGACAGGATGATTCACTCTCCTGTGGACAAGATGATTCCTTCTCTTGTGGGACAAGATGATTCGCTCTCTTGTGGGATAGGATGATTCGCTCTCCTATGGACAGGATGATTTGCTCTCCTGTGGACAAGATGATTCGCTCTCTTGTGGGACAGGATGATTCACTCTCCTGTGGACAAGATGATTCGCTCTCTTGTGGGACAGGATGATTCACTCTCTTGTGGACAGGATGATTAGTTCTCCTGTCAAAGCATCCTACCCATGAAGTTTGGGACTCATGGGAAGTACCTCTCATCTAATCAATGAGCAGGGAAATGAGGATAGGGACCATAGTAGTACCGATGGACGCATCGTTGTATCTACCGTACTCCCTATGCTAGAATGACTTACATTGATCTGGGATCAATGATACTGGTCTGGGACCGGTAAGAGTGGTACCCACTATGATACTGACTTAAGGTCAGTAGAGAACTGGTCTGGGACCAGTGGTACACACTCTGAGACTTACTTCGGGTTAGTGGAGGATGGTATGATACATCCTCGATCACTTCTTCTTTTTCATAGTTCGAGCAGAGTAGAACAGAGCAGAGCATAGCAAGGCAGAGCAAAGCAGAGCAGAGCAAGGGTCAAGCTATTCAGGGCAGTGCATTTGATGGATGAATAGTAGCGACGGTCAGACGAATTGCAGATGGAGTTCTCCCTAGTCGAGAGAGAGTGTTAAAATTGGCAACTAGGGCCAAACTCCATGAGGATCACCTTATTCATGGCTGATAATATTTTATCTAGATTCCTCTCGTCGAGAGGTGTAGGATTGATCTAAAGATCATCTGATTCCGATAAGTATTTATGGAGATATGAATTTATTTTGATTATGGACAAACTATCAAAGTCGGCCAGCAACTTATGTAGGCTCAGAAGCCCAACAGACACATCTATTCATCATCAACATTTGCATATAAATGTAGAATGTCTCCTCCTCATTTGGACACACACTTCTCATCCATCTCTCTCTCTCTTTTGCGCAGAAAAGAGTCTCTCTCTCTCTCCTGCACAGATAGTTCTCTCTCTCACACGTGGGAAGGAAGGATGCAGTTTTCTAAGGGTTAACAAACTACGGATTGGAACTTTGACCAACGTTGACCAACATTCTCTCTTTCTTGACTGCGCAGTAGGTGAAGCTGACTCTCCTTGGGAATCCGCAATTTTTGGCGTAGGAATTGAGGCGATTTGACCTCGGGTTTCGAAGATATTGACTGCCCTAGTTTAGGGTTGATGCCGGTGATGCCGATGATGCTGATGCCAATGATGTTGATGCCAGTGATGCCTATGATGCTGATGCCGGTGATGTTGATGATATTGATGTCGCTGATGCCAATGATGCTAATGCCATTGATGCTGATGCCGCTAATCCAGGGTTTGCTGCTGCTGATATGAATCAGACTTTTGTACTATTTCTCTCTACTTAATTATTGAAAATAAAAGAATATTTGAACAAAGGGTTCCCCATATTGGGGTTTGTCCCTGGCTAGCCGCCACATCTTGTGTCTCTTGTCTTGGCTTGTTTTCTGTTGATCGTTTAATGTTCTATCTACACTTTACTTATGTACATGTGATGGCTAATCTGTGGATAATAATAAGAAAGATAAGTAAACTGCTCTAAGGATAGAACATACCATAATTTAAAGAACTAATCATCCCGGCCCACAGGAGAACTAATCATCCTATTCCATAGTCGCCACGAGATATCACAGGGAAAGGTTGAACCTGTCACCCTGTACATAGCACACTACCAGGGGAGGGTGAGTCGCCCTGTGGTCATATGTCGCTCCAGTAAGTACCCCAAGCCCCCCAGAGCTCCCAGAGCTCAGTGCATGCAACATGTAGGACCCTTATACGAACGTCTCTCAGCGACTCCAAGTCGTTCGGGAAAATCACAAATTTGACCTTTCCCATACATCAGTCTCAATGCGATGGAGCCTCCTCGCTCATAGACTTACCATATCCCAGATAAGGTAGTATCTGATGTCTATCTGCTGGAGCAATCATCGAATACGGTTTCCTCAATAATCGAATCCTCCCCTGGTTGTCACAAAGAATCACACTGGTATTCATCATGTTTACAAACAGCTCATTGATGAGCTTCCACAACCAGGCAGCTTCACACGAGATCATACTCGTAGCTATTTATTCCGTCTCGGCAGTGCTTATAGCAACCAACTTCTACTTCTTGCTCATCCATGATATTGAAGCAGAATCCAAAGAGAACCAACAATAAGAAGTGTTCTAGAAATCCTCCACACTGCCTACCCAGTCAACATTCGAATAATCATGCAGCTTCATATTTTCGGCAGTGTATCTCAATCCATGAGAAATTGTGCCCTGAAGATATCACAGAAGATTCTTGGCACCAATCTAGTGAGGCTCAACCAAATATGAGCTTGCCATGGTAACTGCAAAGCATATATACGAACGGAAGTTCACCAAGAACATCAATGCTAATGATTTTATGAAACTCAGAGGCATTTCCCAAATCTGGTCCGGCATCACCACCATATAACTTCTGAAAGTTAAGATCCTTGAGGTAGTCACGGGCTTGCAGTTTACCATTCCATATCCGGAATCCAACTCCCTCTTACTTCTGCAAGTGAGTGGGTCTGCACCTATCATAAATAGGTCGTTTCTTAGAAGGTGTCGGTATGAGAGGTCTATCATCCACAACATTCAAACAATGGTTTGGATCGGCTTCACTTTTAGTGAATCTCAGCTTCATCAGAGCGTTGTCAATCCTCTTATATTAGGCTCGGGATGTTTTACTTCAAGCTATAGAGGGCTTTCTTCCACCTGTATACATGAGATTCCCAATCATGAATCTCAAACCCCTCGGGTTGTTCCAAACCTGTGGACTTGCTACATGAGGGGAATGGTCCCCTTGTAAGATTTTCCTTCGGTACATCTCAGATATGTACCTTCATGCTCTTTTTGAATTCAGGTATCCGAGTCACCATCTGACTCACATCGGTTAGGACCTCATAAAGTAGATCTCAGGCGTTATAGATGAGATATGTCATGATCCCCAATGGACCATCCTGCAACTTGACACAAATTGCCAACCCTGAACCCATGAGTAAAAGCATCTTTGAAAATTTCATTTTCAAACACGTACCTTTCCATCAATGAATGGCACCCTGTAACCTTTGACTTCCATTGCCGAAATGGACACCAGGTTCTTCTTGTGATCAGGTACATAAAAGAGATTTTTTAAATGAATTGAGTTATCCTCATTCAATTGAGGGGTAACATTCCATACACCCTTTCCGGGATAGGTGGCATTGGCTCCAAGTATAATCCCACGATTGTTTCCATCTCTACCAAATTAGAGAGAGCACCCCTCTATCTAATGAAGTGCCTTGAAGCACTATAATCGATAAGTCAGATTCCCAAAGAATCTGAAGGAGAGGGCCAATACAAGATAGTGCTTCTTTATCTTATCAAAAACAACATTTGATTCTTCATGCCTAGGGTTCCTTGCTTTCTCTGAAGAGTCAACCATTTCCTTGATGACCTGCATTACCTGTCATTCCTCTGACCATTGAAGATGTCCCTAGAATGATTGTTATCATCATCAAGTGATGTGTCCTTGCCATTCCGACACTCCTTCGCATAATGGCTGAACTAGTTATCTGCCTTTCCTTCTTCCCTGAGATCCAGTCTTCCCAATGAAGTGATCTTTAGGTAGGCCATATTCTGTCGCGCCATTCTGATAATATTCTCTGCTTCTATTTCACCCTCGATGAATGTGAAGAGGGATGAGGAACCCATTGATCCTTTTGTCTTTTCCTAACTGTCTTCAATGTTTGCTCTTTCACTCTTGCTTGGGCATTGTCTTCACCTCAGCTCTAATACCATGTTAAGTTTAGGTATGTTTTATGCTTAGAGCAATTTATTTCAATTTTCATAGTTAGCTCAATATATTTTCCAGATTAGCAATCACATCAGCATTAAAGTAAACTATAGATAGAACATAAACATAAATTGCAGAAGACAAGCCAAGACAAGAGGACACAAGATGTGGCGCTAGCCAAGGGCAAACCCCAATGTACGGAAACCCTTGATCAATTCTTCTTATATGTTCTTCAATAGTTCAGCAGAGAGAGAGAGAGAGAGATAGTACATTTACAATAGAAGTCAACACTTTGACTTATCTAGATAAGATCATAGATCATCTCTAAGAAGATGATACATGAGATCAGTTGAAGACAAGTTGCTTCAACTGATTCTCCAGCGTGCTGCATCTCGTCATCATGTTGCACCCATTCACTGCGCTGCTCTTGTCACGGAAATGCAACCAGTCATGGTTGTACCCATCACGGTGCACTATGCTGCACCACTCACAGTTGTACCCATAGTTTTAAAAACCGGCCACAAAAACCGGTAACCGGTCTAACCGGCCGGTTGGAGGCCTGGCCGGTCGGAACCGGCCTAAAAAACCCGGTTTAGAGCCTCATGTGCCCAAAATCTGGCCCTAACCGGTCAAAACCGGCCGGTTCCGTCCTAAACCGGCCGGTTTATGGACAGCCCGCCGATTAATGAAAAAAGTGCAGCGGTTTTGTGGTTTAGGGGTGGTTTAGGGGTTTTGGGGGGGAGGGAAAGGTATTTTCCCTCCAAAAACACCCTCACACTTGCTATAAGAGACCCCTCTCACTCTCATTTGTCTCACACAACTGATTTGGAGTGTTTGTGAGTGTTTGTGAGTTTGTTTGTGAGCTTGGAGAGTGTGGAGTTTTTGCTGAAGTAGTCATCTTGGAGTTGGAGTTGGAGCTATTTTGGAGATAGTGTGTAGCTGTCAGTGGAGTTGCCATCTTCAAGAGGAGGCTAAGGGAGCTAGTTTGCATTTCCAGGTAAGGATTTGCACTTGATAATTCCTCATTTGAGTCTGCTGTCCATGAATTTTTTTTAATGTGTTATACTTATAAACTTCTCACTTCTATGATCTATCATGTATGCTATAAACTCTCTAGCTCTATGCTATCAAATTTTGTAGCTTGAGCCTTGCGTGTGCATTTGTTTTTCTACATTTATCTTTGGTTTTCCATTTTGCTTAGCTGCAATTTTTTTTTAAATGGCAGATTTCTTTGCAAATTGTTATTATTTCAAGCAAACATGGCTCCAAAAGGAACGGACGATGCATGGGTTCATTGTGATGTAATTGATGGAAAAATGATATGATGCACCAAAAGAAAGCCATGTGATGCACCAAAAGAACTGTTAGGTCCTATTAGGGCAGAATACATTGCCAAGCTTGAAAAATTTTATGAGGATAAGGCTAGGGAGAAGGCCATCCAAGATGAAATTGCAAGGAAGAGGGAATTAGTAGAAGCCATGAATCTTATGAAAGAGAGTGGGTATGATGATTATGAGATTCAAGACTCCACTTCTATCCCTTCCACCAATGACCCCTTTCACTATGTTCATCCTTCTGTTGGAGTTGGCCAACCATCAAAAGGAACAAAGAGAGCAAACATCCAAAGTTATTTCTCATCTTCTGCCAACATTGCCTCTTCTAAATCTAATCCCACTTCCTCCCAGCCAAGTTCTCAACCCACTTTGGATCAACATTGGAAAAAACAATGCAAAGAAACTTCTCACCAATACATTGCTAGATGGTGGTATGATTCAGATATCCCATTTAATGCTGCTCGCTCACCTTATTACCAAGCTATGTGGGACTCTGTTATAGCTGCAGGAAAGGGCTTCAAAGGCCCTAGTATGCATGACTTGAGGGGAGCTCTTTTGCAAAAAGAGATATCTTCCATTGATGAGTATTTGGTTGAGTTTAAAGAGTCATGGCTCAAAACAGGTTGTTCCATTATGTCAGATGGATGGACCGATGGAAAGAACCGCACTATCATTAATTTCCTTGTTTCTTGCCCTCAAGGAACCATGTTTTTGAAATCAGTTGATGCATCTGATAGGGTAAAGGATGCAAGCCTTCTATTTGAGCTTTTGGATAACATTATTCAGGAAGTTGGGGAGCAGCATGTTGTGCAGGTCATCACTGATAATGCCTCAAACTATGTTCTTGCTGGAAAGATGCTTGAGGCCAAATATAAGACCATATTTTGGACTCCATGTGCTGCACATTGCATAGACCTCATGCTTGAGGATATAGGCAAGGTGGAGTGGGTAAAAAACACTGTAGAGCATGCCAAGTGCATTACAAAATACATTTACAACCACTCATGGGTATTGAGCCTAATGAGGAAACACACTGGAGGCAAAGAGCTTGTTAGGCCTGCAATTACGAGATTTGCAACTCACTTCCTCACATTGCAATGTCTCAATGGTCAACATAAAAACTTGCAGAAAATGTTTTCCTCTGAAGAATGGTCTGAATCTCGGTGGGCTCGTAGACCAGATGGAAAAGACACCAAAAAGAAAGTGTTAGACACTTATTTTTGGAAAAGGTCTGTAGAGCTTGTGAAAATTACCGAGCCCCTTGTTAAGGTGCTAAGGTTGGTGGATGGGGAAAGATTGGCCATGGGCTACATTTATGAAGCTATGGATCAGGCAAAGGAGCAGATACGGGCAGCTTACAAGGACAGGTTAGCTAAATATGGCCGTATATGGGAGATCATTGATAACAGATGGAACAATCAACTCCATCGTCCTATACATGCAGCCGGGTATTTTTTGAACCCAAGGTATCACTATAAAAATCGGCTAGGAGATCGGCATGATGGGGAGGTCAGAGCTGGATTGATTGATTGCTTGGAGCGCATGGTCCCTAACCATGTAGACCAGTTGGAAATACATAGACAGCTTACTATTTTCAATATGGCAAGTGGTACTTTTGGCAAAAACTTGGCAAAGATGGCAAGAGATGTGGACCAACCAGGTAAGCAATTCCAATTTCCATTTTGTTTTTCATTTCAAGTTAAAATTGTTTACGTTCTTTACAATTCAAATTATAAACTAAGTTACTAATTATTGTCTTTTTCTTTGCAGCACATTGGTGGGAGTCATTTGGTGGCCAGTATCCTCAATTGCAAAGGTTTGCAATTAGAGTCCTCAATCAAACTTGCAGTGCTTCAGGTTGTGAGCGCAATTGGTCTGTTTTTGAGCGCATACACACGAAGAAGAGAAACCGTTTGGAACAAAAACGGTTAAATGATCTTGTTTTTGTGCAATACAACCTTCGACTGAGGAGGAACCAAATGATGAGCAAATCACCTGATCTAGATCCCATTGTGTTGGACGATATTGATCCAACATCAGAATGGGTGGAGGAGACTGAAGATCCTGTGTTTGAGGCTGATTTTGATATCGACATGGCTTTAGCGGGGGATGAGGCAGATTATGTGGCGGCATCAGAACCAGGATCAGTAGCGGCATCAAGGAAAGGCAAGGAACCAATGGAAGGCACTAGTCGTGCAGGTCGACAAACTCGTGCTTCCATTAGGTCCACTTCTATTGTCATTGGTGGCATTGATACTGATGTTGCAGATCAGGCTGAGGCATCCTCAGACTCTGAATCAGATGATGTCTATGTAGCTCCTGATGATGATCCTGTGTCTAGTAGTGGTGATGGACTTGATGATTGATCATGTGTACACTGTAGACTTGTAGTAGGCCAATGGCCTCATAGCTTGCAGCATTGTTTTTGGACTTTATAGGCCATTTAGAGCCTCATTTCTTATGTATTTTGCTATTTTGTCGATGATATGTATTGCACTCGGTGCCATTTTGATATATTCACCTTTGCATGGTATATAAATGAGCAAACTTTGCATATTTTGTCTCTATTGGCTTGGAATCATGGTTTTACATCTTAAAAATAGTTTTGTTTCATTAAAAATTAATTATTTAATGTATTTTTTAAAAACCGGTTCGTTTAGACCAAACCAGTCCCGGTTAGACCGGTTCTGGTCGGTAAACCGGTTCATTAGGTGGACCGGTCCAGTCACCGGTTCCGGTTTTAAAAACACTGGTTGTACCCATACGTGTTGTTGTACATACTGCCTCCACTATGCTGCAATCATTATAGTTGTACCTATACATGCTGCTGTACATAGTGCCTCCACTATGCAATAGTTTTACCTATACATGCTATTGTACATACTGCTTCCACTACAATAGTTTTACCTATACATGCTGTTGTACATACTATTTCCACTGCAACAGTTGTACCTATACATGTTGCTGTACATACTGCTTCTGTCCCATAATATGTCCAGCATATCATACCCAAACATGGCCCTGTTGTCACCTACAACAACAGCAGCTAGGTGACCTTTTAGGACAGCAGCCAACTGTATTATTGATCCTAAACTAGGATCCAACACCCCTGCAAAATACTGTTGAACTAATGTTTTCTTCTGCGTTTGTGACAGCCCTGGTTAGGGCACGTGCTGCAGCTCTAAACCCTTATGACAGTCCACAAACCAACCCTCAAAGGTTTGCAGCATTCCTAGTGAAGCCTCCTCTTTGTCCACGCTACCTTCTAAGGGGCTAGTCCACCTTAACAGCCCTCTACGCAGCTCTTTCTGTGTGCTAAGACCTACGGCCTAGCACTGTCATGAGACAGTCCCTACGCATGCCCAAACACACCTTCTTCTTCAACGTTTTGCCCCTCTAGCTCTTCGGCCTTCACTACCTAGCAACTTAGCCCTTGAACAACAACTCGGACTTGTCTTCATAGCCCTCAAACTGTCCTCTTCTTGATCCTCTCTTGCTGCGGCTAGGGCATCTTCATACCACCCTTAGGTAGGGCAGCGTAGGGCTTCCTCTAATTGTGGATTAGGGCCTTCCCTTTGCTGCGAATTAGGGCTCCCTTTAGCTGCGGATTAGGGCTCTTCTAGTTGCATATTAGGGCCTCTTAGATCTGCAGCCAAATCTACTACAAGTCTGCGGCTAGGGCTCTCCTAGATGACCCTTCTTTGGGCTGCGTAGAAGGCATCTCCCCTAGACCTCCTCTTCCACCAAAAACCCAAAACAAGTGGAGAGTGAGATCACAAGAGATGAGTGTTAAATGACTTGAACTCCTCCTTTATTTATACTAAAACGTTGAGCACAAGTGGGGTTTATTTGGTTGCTGGCCGACCTTGACAAATTGTCCCATAACACTAATAAATTTATATCTCCATGAATACTTATCGGAATCGGATGATCTTTAGATCAATCCTACACCTCTCGATGAGAGGGATCTAAGAAAAATATCAGCTGCCATAAATAAGATGACCCACATGGAGTTTGGCCATAGTTGCCAATTTTAACAAAGAACACACCGAGTTGATCAAGAATTCGATTTTCTGGGGCAGGGCTTGCTAAGGAAATCGAAGGAGTGATCAGAGTTGCAGCTAAGGGGAAGTGAATGCAGTCGCAGAGAGGCAGCGATAGTATCGGGAGCATCAATGCAAAAGCCAGGAGAGGGTTGACGCAGAGCCAGATAGAGGCCACACAGAAGCAGCTAGAGGCCACGCAGAGGCAACTAGGAGCTGCGGAGAGCCTAAGGATGGACAACGTGGGAGACACAGAGGCTCTAGAGGCTGACGTTGAGTCCCTAGAGGCTAACGTTGGGCCAGAGAGGCTGACGTAGACCCTAGAGGCTGATGTTGGGAGATTTCGTGGTGCAGATTGGGGTTGATATTTGTCTTCGCCTGAGAGGTACTACTGCCGAGGGAATTATCTATTGGGTGAGCCATTTTTGGCACCCAGATTGTACTCTGAAATTGCTTAATAATAAATCCCTCAGATAGCTGCACCGGTTTTCCCGCATTGGGTTATTCCGAGGACATTAGGCCAAAAATAACGGTGTCACTTGTGTGCTTGTTTTTCCTTCAGTTGATGATCTGTATGTGTTGAGACTGTACTTGTATTTATTTTCAGTATTTACATGGTAAATAACTTGTTAGTTAACAGAACAAGTAGGAAGAAATAATTCAGAAAGTACAAGGAAGGATTTCTATCAGATAGACTTAGAAATTCCAACATAGTTGACCCAACTGAGAATGAAAAGTACGAGGATGCAATGGCTAGAGCAAAGTGCATCATCCTTGATGGGGTCAAGGATCATGTGGTACCGCATATTGCCGAGTAGACTACGACAAATGAATTGTGGGAGGCCCTGAAGAAGTTGTATCAGCATACTTCCATGCAGAGGAAGATGTTACTTGAAAATCAATTGCGGTCATACCAGATGTAGAGGGGAGAGCAAATAGATATCTTCCTCAAGGAATTGACGGAGATCTGAGACTCGCTGACTTCCATGGGGGCCACGTAGATGAGGAGATGTTGGTGAGAACCGCATTGAACGCAGTCTCAGAGGATTGGTAGGTATTTGTCCAGAGCTTACTGGGCAGGTCGAGCCTTCTGGATTGGGAGGAACTGTGGGCAGCTCTTCATCAAGAAGAGTTCAGACGGTTGACCAAGGCGGGGAGTAGCGGGAAAGGAGTCAGAATCAAGGAGGAAGAAGAGGATGCGGCTCAAGCATCTGCGGAAAAGAAGGAGAAACGGAAGAAGAACAACCTCTCCAAGGTCAAGTGCTTCCATTGTGGGGAACTGGGTCATTTTGCGAACCAGTGTCCTAGGAAGAAGAGCAAGGGAGAGGCTTCTGAGACCAAGGCAACGCTAGCGAAGGCGGAGAAAGAAGTCGAGATAGATGACCACTGTGCCATGAGTGCTCATTTGCCACTTGAGAGGAAGTGGGGAGACATCGAGCTGTAGTCAGACAGACTACAGGCGATGAGGGGCAGGATCCTTGAGGTACCCAACCTCTTGAATTATACCCTGCTACGGGAGCCTCGAAGTGGAGTAGCAGGATTGGCGAATGTTGGTAGATACGGATGTGGATGGAGTGACAGAGAGTGCTACAGTGCAGGAGTCCCAGGACAACATGAGGCAACAGTCTAAGATGCGGCAGCGCACAGGTCAGTAGAGGGAGCACTTGTTAGTGATAGAAGGAGCTTCAGCATTGAGAGTGTTTCTAGCTTGACAGAGATGTCAGAGTTAGGAGGATCAGTTACTTCTCAATAATTGAGTTGCAGTGCAGCAGTTAGCAGTGGCAGTTCTATGGGCAGCACGATGCAGCATGATGAGAGGGGATATGCAGTGCAGATGCAGCAATGGCAGTGGCAGGGCCATGGGCAGCATCACAGATGCAGAGGGAACTACCATACAGATGCAGCAGTGGCAATGGCAGGACCATGGGCAGTAGTGCAAGATGCAGCAGTGAAAAGGGTGTTGGGCAGGGAGGCCTAGCATCAGCACAGGGACCGATGTTCGATGATCAGGGTGATACTCAATGAGGAGTATTACTAGAGCACAGTCCTCGCTAAGAGGGAGTGTTGAGTTGGGGTAGCATCAAATGTGCTCTAGCCATGAAAGTTGGTGGAGAGGCTAAAGCGCATGTGATCTCCAAGACTCAGAAATGGTTTGGGCAAATTCTAACCGGTTTGGGAGATATTAAAATAATTAATATTTTTAATGGAGTTCCTAAGTCTAAACTTAGGAAAAATAAAATATTAATGGGTATTAATATAAAACTGGGTTAGAATGGTCTAAAAGTCATGGATCAAGCCAAATCTAATCTTAGCCGTTGATTAGAGATTTAATCTCGGTCATTGATGGACCAATGAGAAAAGTATAAGAGGAGGCTTGAGGTTCAGTTGGAGAACACACCAAGAGAGATCAAGAATTCAATTTTTTGGGGCAGGGTTTGCTAAGGAAATCAAGTGAGTGATCTGAGTTGCAGCTGATGGGCAGTGAAGTGAATACATAGCAAAGAGGCAGAGTTAGTACCAGGAGGATCAGCGCAGAGCCGAGAGAGGTTGACGCAGAGCCAGCTAGAGGCTACGAAGAGGCAGCCAAGAGTTGCGCAGAGCCAAAGAGGGCCAGCTTGTGAGATGCAGAGGGTCTAGGGGCTGACGCAGAGGCTCCAGAAGGTGATGAAGAGCCTAGAGAGGCTGACGCAGGGCCTAGAGGCAGCGCTGGGAGAATTTCGTGTGACAGATTGGGAGATGGAGAGCCGAAAGGGTGACACGGTCCCTATCAAGTGACGTAGAGCAACAGAAGCTGCATTGTTGTTGGGGGATCATTCATCCGGTGATTTAGCCAGAATATCTGTCTCCGATTGAGAGGTACTACTGCCGAGGGCATTCTCTGTTGGGTGAGCCATTTCTGGCACCCAGGTTTTATTCTAAAACTGCATAATAATAAAACCCTCTGAATAGCTGCACCGGTTTTCCCGCATTGGGTTTTTCCAGGGACATTAGTCCAAAAACAACAATGTCACTTGTGTGCTTGTTTACTTTTAGTTGATGATTTGTATGTGTTGATACTGTACTTGTATTTATTTTCAGTATTTACATGGTAAATAACTTGTTAAGTAATTGAAAAAGTAGGAAGAAATAAATCAGATAGTACAAGAAGAATTTCTAACGAGTTAAAGTTAGAAATTCCAACAAAAATCCATCAAATTTTACAAAGCGAAGTATAAATTTCTCTTGTGACCTAACTAGTGCCTCTCTAGGCTAGCAAAGTTGCAAGGACTCCTTGGTAGAGCAAAAAAATCAAAATCAAACTTGTCTTGACTCCATTCATCTCAATTGGCTAGGCACTAATCTTTGTCCTTGGTGATCACCCTAAAACCTATCTTTACCTCCTCCCAAAAATTTTGGCCCTAACCCTAGACAGCCTAGCTAGGGCATCAAGCAAATTCCATTTGAGCCATCCTCTTGCAGAGTGAGTTGGTGAGGAATTGTGCTAGGGTGTCTTCTACTAGCCCTCCAAATTTTAGGCTTATCCCACGGTTGCTTTGTGAGAAACACCAAGCCCTAGCTCCAAAATTGGTTGTTTTAGGTCTCCTTTGGTTAGTGGCATCCTGAAAGTCCACCTACTCAAAAAATCAACATAAGTTAACTATTCTTGTTACCTTCCCCTATGCTTGCTTAACCTAGACACTCTTTCAAGGATCATTCAAACCCTAGGTTAAGCTTGGATCTTCCCAAGCCTTTTGTCTGTGGTCCCATATCATAATTTGTTCTTTATATTGCAAACCACTTAGGGAACCTTGTTTCCTTAGAGAGCCTTAGGTCTAGGATATCCTTCAGAAGAGCCTATCCCTTTTGCCTAGGTCTAGGACTCCCTTTGAGCCTTTCTTGGAGAGCCCCTTACCTTGCCCTTGAAGCAAGCAAGATAGTTATTATTTGAGCCTCTCCATTGAATGGGCTTTGGAAATCACATTGTACCTCATCATTGACTTATCCCTTCTAGTGATTTCCTTTATACCGGAACTCCTACCATCAGTGAAAGTCCGTAAAGAGTGGGGGACATCAACTGAGGTGACAATGGGTCCTTGTCCCATTGTTGCCACTTGGTCTGGTAATAGTCCCTTTGGAACCCTTCCTAGGACCCCTGCAATATTGTTTGGTAACACAACCCTCCTCCAAGTCACCTTCAAAGTCAAAGTCAACATAGGTCAAACTGGCCAACTTCCTAAAATTTTGGCCCCTGAAATTTCAAGCTTGCAGTAGCACAAAAAATTCTTCTTGTTCACAAAAATCATTCTTCACATGTGCGAGATTCTCCTTGCCTTTTCTCTCTTTTAATTTTGTATACTTAATTTTTAGGTGTAGAAAGTAGTTATTTTGATGATCATTGATTGTCCTTCAAATGGGTTAAATTTTCCTTTATATATAGTTGTCCAGGAGGTTGAATAGGTGTCTGTTGGAGGACTAGGCCGACTTTTTCCAAGGAGGGTTGACTTGCTCATTTGGTGGACTTTGACTCAAACAAAAATTCAAATTCCTTTTTCTTACAAATGTCCAAATGGGACATGACTCAAATACATTTTCTTTTGACTCGTAATAGATTTTTTTGACTTTTTTTTAATGTATAAGCATGAAAACATGCTTTGACCAAAATAAATTATAATAATTAATATAATAAATACATCAATGATGGATTTACATTACATTATGAAGACTGACACTGGTTACAACTTCAACAAGAAGAGGGCACAAATTGGTGAAAAATCTATTTGAATATGCTGAAAGGACCAAAAATGTGCCAAAGAATAAGGGTGTTGCTGAAATAGAAGGTAAAACCCTAGAAAATTGTGTTGCCCCAAAAAATGCTAAAAACCCTAGTTTTAGACCTAAAACTAGCCCTTGGACAGTTTTATTGGCCATGACTCTAAATCAGGTTCAAATGACAGGTTTAACAAGGAAGAAGAAGTTTAGATCAATGTTTTAAAACTCTGACTCCGACTCCAACTCAGTATCGACTCGGCCGACTAGATTTCAATGACTCGATCGTTGTAAAAAATACATTAAATATTTATTTATTTTTTATAAAAAAACATAATTTTAAAGATTTTCATTCATGTTTCCAAACACACATCATTAGAATCTAGATAGAAGATAACATATGATCAAAGTAGGCTCATGAATATATCCATTACATCAAAATGGCACCCAATGCACTGTCCAATACATACATGATGATGATATAGAGATTGAAACAAAGGCACATAACCAAGGAGGCTAGAAATGGCCTCTACAACAAAAGTAAACTGTGACCAGTACTACTGGCTACTGCTAGAGGAGCCAAGATCATCTGGCTCAACCTCTGGATCAGAGTCAGACAGGCCAGCCCATGGCTCCTCCTCATCATCATCTCCAACTGCAACTGTAGAAGTGGTAGCACTAGCAAGCTGTGCAGCCGCTGCAAGTTGAGATAGACGAGATATGCACTTTTGTCGTGGCTGAGCAAAGGAAGCGCTTGCAACTGGAGGACTTGGGGCTGGCCTTGAGGCTGGTACAAGTGGATTAGGATCTGCATTCAACTGAACATTATGTTCGAGTGATGTCTCCACCTGTAAATCCAAATCAAGATCCTCATCAGAATCAAACTCTATTGGATAACTCTCCACTACCCAATCTAATGTTGGATCAGTGTCTTCCAACACAATGGGATCTAAATCAGGTCTTTTGTTCAGCAATTGGTTGTGTTTGAGTCAAAGGTTGTATTGGACATAGACTAGATCATTTAATCTTTTTTGATCCAAACGGTTTCTCTTCTTCACGTGAATCCTCTCAAAGACAGACCAATTGTGCTCACACCCAGTAGCACTGCAAGTTTGACTCAAAATACGAATTGCAAACTTCTACAATTCAGGACAATGGCTACTAAAAGCCTCCCACCATTATGCTGTAAAAAACATAGGAGTGTAATGAGCTAGCTCAACAAAATACAAATTGTATCCAACTTTCAAATTATAAACGATTTAACAAAATAAGTATGAAGAATTTGAAAATTGAAATTTTTGTTTACCTGGCTCATCTTCTTCCCTTGCAATCTTTGCTAGGTTCTTCCCAAAGGTACCTGTGGCTTTGCTGAAGGTTGTGACCTGTCGATGTATCTCCAGCTGATCACACTCCAATGGGATCATGTGATCAATGTAGTCAATCAATCCATCTCTAACCTCCCCATTCAAAGGTCCTGCTGCCAGAGCTTTATAATGATACCGTGGGTTCAAAAAATACCCAGCTACATGTATAAGGCGATGGAGTTTATTGTTCCATCTTTCATCAATGATTGCCCAAATGGGCCCATACTTAGCCACTTTATCCTTGTATGCCCTCTTTATTTGCTCCTTTGCTTGATCCATAGCCTCATAAATGAATCCCATAGCCAATCTTTCCCCATCCACCAACCACAACACCTTAACCAGTGGCTCAGCGACCTTCACAGTCTCTGCTGCCTTTCTCCAAAATATTTCTTCATTAACTTTCTTTTTCAATTCTTTGCCATCTTGTTTGTGAGACCACTAGCTTTGATTCCATTCTTCACTGGAAAATATCTTTTGCAAGTTTCTATGTTGTGAAAGCATAGATTGCAATGTCAAAAAATGAGTAGCAAATCTAGTGATGGCAGGCCTAATAATATCCCTGCCCCCTGTGTGTCTCCTCATAAGGCTCAAAATCCATGAATGATTGTAGATAAATTTTGTTATGCTTTTGGCATGATCTACAGTGTTTTTAACCCAATCTAATTTGCCAATATCCTCAAGCATGAGGTCTATGCACTATGCAGCACATGGGGTCCAAAAGATAGTTCTGTGTTTTTCCTCTAATAGTTTACCAGCAAGAACATAGTTAGAGGCATTATCTGTGATGAATTGAACTACATTAGCCACCCCAACCTCCTCAACAACCTCATCCAATAGCTGAAACAACAATTGTCCATCTTTTACCTTATCAGATGCATCAACTGATTTTAGAAACATGGTTCCCTATGGGCAGAAGATAAGAAAGTTTATGATGGTACAGTTCCTTTGACCAGTTGATCCATCTGACGTGATGGTGCATCTTGTTCTTGCCCATGAGTAGGCTCAAACATAGGCTCATAATATGGTGAACTAGAAGCATTGAAGGGGATATCAGCATCATACCACCATCTACATATGTAATCACAAGCAGTCTCCCTCAATTATTTCTTCCAATGGTCATCTAAAGTGGGCTGCAAAGTTCTACTAGCTTGAGGACCATGTGCATCTGATGGAGAGGAGGGTGTGACAGTGAAATAACTTTTGATATTCATATCATCGTTCTTTTTCATTTTAACCTTACCCTTTTCTTGAATAGACTCCAAAGAGGGAGGAACATATCGGAAGGGGTTGGATGCATTAGTACAAGGGATAGAGGAAGAACCCTCAAAATCAAAATGGAGGTTAGTAGCCAGCATTTTTTGTATACTCCTCTTCCTCCCAATTTCAGCCTCTAATTCTTTTTGCTTGGCCTTTTCTTCTTTAAACTTATCAAAGTTGGCTAACAAATCCTTCCTAATCTCCCCAATTTCTGGTGATTCACATGGAGTAATTTGGCCTCTAATCCCTGCCAAGTGTTGGTTCAACCTATTAATGCCCTTAGGACCTTCCTTAATTTCTCTATCACAAAATTTGCAATGCATTTGACTATCAACCATTTCAACATATGCCCAAGCAGCATCTTTCACTCTAGGTGCCATTTATTCATTTTAAAATCAAAGGAAAAAATATGAAAATGAAAACAAAAAAAATAGCATTGCTTCAATGTTCATTTCTTTCACAAAAAACACTCTTTTCAATTTCGAGATTTGCACCAAAAAATAAATAAGCAAAAACAGATTTTTACAAGTGAAAAAAAAACACTTCTAGGCACAAACTTCCTCCTCAAGGTTGCTCCAACAAACCAACTCCTCAATGTTGCTCCAATGGCTGCCCAAGAAGCTCCTCACTCCTGCTACAATGCTTGCCCAAGACTCCTCACTGCCGCTCCAAAAACAAACTCCACATCTCCTCATAAATGCTCACTCAAATGCAATGAGATGGCTGTGAGAAAATGAGAGGGGTTGGGTGGGTTTTATAGGGTTTAGGAGAGGGGAATGGACCCCAAAGAACCTAAAGTCAGATTAGAAATGGGTTTGGGGTCCCCAAAAATCAAATTCCAAAAAAAAAACTATGTGGTTCTGGCTTTTTCGGGCTGATGTCACCGAGCTGGCCAGGTTATTACCGAGTCATTAGACAACTTGGCCAGCTCGGTAATAACCTGGTTGGATGTTCTGGTTCAAAGATTGAGTCGACCTGGTGGGGGCATAACTCGGACCAACTCGGCCGAGTCAGTTTTGAACTAGTCGTTTATCAAAATAGAGATTTATACACAACTCAAGTGAGGTGTCCCAACAAGAAGGAAGTTGTCTCTTAAAGAATGGATTATTGGCACACACGTGACTAAGGCAACCTAGTCAAATATATAAAAAATACAATACAGAAGATGCTTAGCCATAAATGACCACATGTGAAGATTACGATCATTCCAACAAAATAGCCTTAGAAAATCAGAAATTGCCACTTTATAAGCGATTTCACACTACTATTTTCACTAGTCTTGGTGTGCTTTTTCCAATTTTTGCTAGACATGCCAATTTTTCCTTGTCGATTACTTTTTTTTTAAACATGATTTTCCGATTTTTTCTATTAATGCCCTTTTTTCCTTGTTGATTTCATGTTTAAAAAATATGATTTCTTTTCAATAAAAATGCCAATTTTTCCTTTGTCGATTTTTTTGCTATTCAACTCGTGATTCTTTGCAATTTTGCCAAAAGATCTGTGATTTCTTAAACTATTATTACAACTAATTTCAAAAAAATAGAATTGATATATGGTAGCAACCTTCAAAATTGTTATTTGTTGCCACACTGCTTGGGATTCTTGCTATAGTCAAGGGTTCATTGAATACTACATATGAAAGAAAGGTCTTGAATCACCAGGTTGAGTCTAAGTCAAACCTGTTCAAGTGATCAAATGACCAAAGCTAAGTCAAAATTGACTTAGATGTCAAGTTGATTTACCTCCTTCAATTCTCACACATGGATGGACCACCAAGAGCGAAGGTTAGTGTCGGTAGTTGTGTTGGCCACTGAAAATATAACTCAGTTATATTGGTTTCTATGCTTGCCATACCTGTTGTTGAGAACAAAGATGAGCTATATCGGTAGTTGTATTGGCCATCGCTGTTATCAATGTCGCATGGTTCAGGTTCGAGTTTAGGTTCAACAATGATTAGGTTCGGTTTGAGTTTGAATTTTTTGATGAGGTTCGCCTTTAGGTTCGTGTGTGTATATATATATATATATATATATATATATATATATTGAATTATAGGATAAAATAGTAAGAAATCAACATCGTTAAACATCAAAAATGTGATCACAAACATGGAAACTGCAAGGATAAATTACATGCTTGAGTTGTGACATGAAGTTATGAGTTTTGATCTGTGGACTTGGTCAATGGCTCTGAGGTTTGATGAGGTTCGCCGAACCTCAATTTTTTTTTAAAGTTCGCCAAAATTCGAACCTCAAGGTCAAAGTTCGACGAGCCTTGTGACATAGGTTGTTATTGGGAGCCCAGATGAAATATTTTGGTAGCATTGCATATGTTAGGGTGGGAGAAATAAAGAAGCATTGTATATGTGCTGATGTGGCCAAGAATGCATTGCACATACCCAACTCAAAATAATCATTGGCTACTATAGTCTATAACAGCAATATGGAGCTTCCTCGAAATGCTTGGCCCCAAGTGAAGGACAACATTCACAAAATTGTACTGATCTTTTGAAAATACAGAAGAAACTAAGTGTTGAACGAAGTAACCCTTTTAGAGGTGAGAGAAGCATTTATTCCAATAGGGAATGTATTGGGTTAAAAGTCGCCTTCCATAATCAATTCAAGGAATTGTATACTTTTTGATGAATGTGAAGTTGACCAATGGAACAAGTGAAGATGGGTCTAAAGATTAGGATGACTGTAGTGGATAGTCTCCTAAGATTCTCTGAGATTTGACTTTGTGAATGAGAAATGTGGCTCTATTTGAGAAACGGATAGAGGTTTGTGTTGAAGTTTCTAAGTTTACCTAGTTGGAAACCCTACCTACTTGTTATTTTCCTTAACAAGTTATTTACAAAGTAAATACTGAAAATAAACACCAGTGCATGCTCAACATATTACGGATCAACAACTAAAAGAAACAAGAACAAACACACCATATGACACCATTATTTTGGACTGATGTCCTTGGAAAAACCCAATGTGGGAAAACTGGTGCAGCTATCTAAGGGTTTTCTTATTAAGCAATATTAGAGTACAATCTGGGTGCCGAAACTGGCCTACCCAACAGAGAATTTCCTTGGCAGTAATACCTCTCAGTTTCTGACAAATCTATTGGCTGAAACCCCAGATAATCCTTTTGGCAGCTACTCAGCACCAATTTGCCCCAGAAACTCCAGCGTCTATCCAATTTGGACTACGTCAGCCTCTTCGAGCCCAGCGTTGGCCCTACATCAACCTATCTTGGCCTGCGTTAGCCCCAGGAGGCCCCTGCGTCAACTCTGGGAGCCTCTCAATCAGCTACAC
This sequence comes from Pinus tabuliformis, assembly GCA_031772625.1. Classification (NCBI taxonomy): domain Eukaryota; kingdom Viridiplantae; phylum Streptophyta; class Pinopsida; order Pinales; family Pinaceae; genus Pinus; species Pinus tabuliformis. The sequence goes on from CM062819.1 coordinate 870,614,921, forward strand.
TAGCCCCTCTGGTGCTCTGCGCAGCACTTAGCTGCCTCTGCGTGGCCCTGCGTGAACACTGGCTGCTCCTGCGTCTTTCTCTCTATACTCAATGCCCCTCAGCTGCTCTCCGATCACTAATTCTATCTCTCTTAGCAAACCCCGCTCTAGAGAATAGAATGATTGATCAGTTTGGTGTATTCTCCAAGTGACCCTCAAGCCTCCTCTTATGCTTTTCCTGTTGACATATCAACAACCGAGATTAAGTCCCTAATCAACGGCTAAGATTAGATCTGGCTTGATCCATGTCTTTTGGACCATTTTAACACAGATTCATATTAATACACATTAATATTTTATTTTCCCTAAGTCTAAATTTAGGGACTCCATTAAAAATATTAATTATTTTAATATCTCTTGATCTGTTTAGAATCTGCCCAAACCCTTTCTGGGTATTGGAGATCTCATGTCCTCCAACCTCTCCACCAAATTTCGTGGCTAGAGCACATCCGATGCTACCCCAAATCAACAATTTGATGTTGACTACCTTGAGGAATCCTTCGTTGATTTTGCACTATTGGAACATTGTCTTCTCGTCCTATGTTAGTTTCTATTATAGTGTTTTTTGTCATATGTTGAAGGAGCAAGCGGACTGAAGTGTTTGTGATTTATTGTTGCTTGCAGCTGGCCATTATAATTACTGCAAAGTCTCCCTAAAAATATATATAAACTCATCTTAACTCAGGCAAGTCGATTTACTTGTCTAAATATCTCTGTAAAATAGAAATAAAAAAATAAAGTTTTTCAAGTATAAAGCCGATTGATCACCTTGAAAGCACTTTTCAAGTATAAAGCCGATTGATCACCTTGAAAGGATTTTTTCAAGTATAAAACCGATTGATCACCTTGGTACTAAAAGCTGAAGAAGATTATTCTACATTAATTAAAGCCTAATGGCTAAGTCTCAACATTTATATTCTTTTTCAGCAGCATATTTTACTGAACTGGGTCGTAGATATTGCTGAATCAATCAATCATTTTTGGCAACTAGTGCTTTTGCTGGAGAACAAAACAGATACTCTGGAGTTTGCACAATATTTAGTGAATTAAAACCTTTTCTGAGTTGTTTTGTGGACTATAACAGCATCTGTCTCTTGTGCAGAAGTTAAGGAAATAATGCAGTCATATAGAAAACTGTCTCAAGATTTTGCTTCAATCAAAAACATTAGTTGTGGATATGATGAGAGTCAGCTGTATGGTTGCAAAATACCGCTTAACACAGTATCCAGCAAGTGCACAGTATACTTGTCCTTCAAGATGTGGTAAGTGGGGTGCTTACCACCGTGATGTCCCAGGTTCAAATTCTGGGAAGGATGCCCCAGCTGTCAAAGGACTGCATTAATGCAAAGAAAGGACTGCAACCAGCAAAATATGGAGGATTGCAGTAATCATAAAAATTGGCCTTCTAGCACCTAGTCCTTCTGTATAAACAAAGGGTGTTTTACTAGAAAAATAACACTGCATAGTAAACTCCAGCATTCCACTGGCAGAAAGAAAAGTGCACAGTAAACTTAACTAAAATTACCACCACATGTACGAGTAATGCATGCTGAAAAATTTGTAAATCCAGACTCTAAACCAACTAATGTGAATTAACACCTTGTGTAACTCCCGGAGACACCAATCCTCTACCTCTATGGGTGTTATGATTAGAGAAACATGATTATAATTTTTCCCTTGGAAGTGTGAGTTATATATAAGTGAGAGTTACCTTCCCACTTGGACACGTAAGGATAAAATCCAAGATGATGAGCTCTTATCAAAATAACATGGGAGTAACATGCCCATGTGGTAAGTGGCTTTTACTGCAAGATGAAATTAGTTCTATATGTAGTATGTACTACAAAAGAACATCAATAGAAGACAGATTGCAGAACACAAAAGGAAGAAATGTTTTTTAATGTTGTAATGGCTTCATCAAATGAAGAGCCAATTTCATAGCAACATTCGGTGAAATAGAATGCATTTTCAAATGCTTTCCATTCTTCCATATCATTATGCTGGCTACATTTACTGAGACTCAAATTTTCGCTTAGACCAACATTAAAGTCTACATCGTTATGACAAATTATGCCTAAAAGCCCTATTTGGTTAATAATAAATGGAATTGTTATAGAAGACAGTGCCTTTCTATGCTGGTTAAAAATAAATTTATGTTCTGTTAAAGAGTTTTGAAGGTAAGCATATTTTTACCATTTTTGGTTTTGATGGGTTTCAACAGATTTGGTTTGGAATATAGCCAACTTTCATGCGCGATATATCCTTGTATATTTAATGAGATTTTGATGGATTTAGGTTTGAAACATAGCCAACCTTAAACACATTAACATGTTGTATGCTTCATAGGAGGGTTTTAGTAGACTGTCCATTTTGTGATATTCTTGTATGTTCTATTTTGAAAAGATGCTTCCAAATCCTTGTGCGGCAAGCAAGCCCATTGCCAATCTGGAAGAATTGACAGTGAACTGTAGCCACTCTAAAACACTTTTGAAAGATCCCTTTGGCTAAGAAGCTGTTGGTCAGGGTTATCTATTCAACAAAAATTGCCTAGGACTTGCACCTGGCCCCAATTGTTTACAGTGACCTGCTTGTGTAGGGAAGACAGCCCACAAGGGCTGAAACACTGAAACATGCCTCTGGGAAGTTTGAACTTTGATGAGGGCAACATCACCAACCCTGCTTAATCATCAAACCTAGGCCCCCTTGGACATTTTTTGATATCTTAAACTGGTTGCTCTCTCTTTGTAAAAAGTGCAAGTATTTTCAATGATTCTATGTTCATGTAATTACTGGTATTTATTTTCAGTTTTCTGATATATATTATATAAAGCAGAATAGTATTAAATATCAGTATAGATTTGTATTTAAGTCAAGCAGATCCAATGAAATGAAAGAAAAACACATGTTTCTTGTAAGGTAGTCTGAGCTTGTTTCACATGGACCTTGATATGAGGATGGGACTTTCTCCTGAGCTTAGAGGGTTCCTCCTTTCTTTCTTGTGCCATTTATTCAGTGTCATTGACCCCCTCTCAGTGCATGCATGTCTTCAGTACTATATAGCAAGAATGAGAAGTCCCCACAATTGTGGCTTCCTTTATTCCAGGAGGATTAATTTGTGATGAGAAAATCTTTAGTTTCTGTAGTTGTGACCTTTCCACAGCAATTTACCTGGACTCGTAATATCTCTTTCTATTCATAGGAGTTATGTAAAACCTCGAGTTCTGTCCTGCCACTGTCACACTGGCTACCAGTAACTGTTTTAACATCTTGGTATCTATGTGCTCTTTTAATATTTAAATGGTGTTAGGTAATCTGTATTTGCACTTCTCCAGTCTTATTTTCGTCCAAAGAATCTAAACACCAAAGTATTGTGAGATTTTCCAATTGCAATCCTGCTTTTGAATATCATCCTAAGATCTTTTATAGAACTGCTTGAATGATTATCAGATGGAGTTTTGTTGATTAATTAAGTTATGTTTTCAGGGGACATGCAGTGTAGCATTTCTTTGGAGTTGCAAACTTCAAATGAGGAACAGTACAAAGGGATCAAAATGACAGAGTTGAATACAACATGGCAAGATTTCAATGCTGACATTTGCAGACTTCCATCCATGGCACCGTCAAGTTGTGCTGAAAATCATGACTATCAAACCTGTGCCTTGAACCCTGATACTTGTAGAGAATCAGCATTGTTTCTGTCTAACAAGAACTTAATAGAGGAGCACTCTAAAGGGGAAGCACTTTCATTTCCTTGTGAACTCGAGAAACAATGTGTTCCAACAGAAATCACCCATGTAGCAAAGACTAAATTCCAAGGAAGTGGAGTGCATTTTTCAGCTGAACAAGTTAAAATCGAATCACATCTGGCTGAGAATGTGCAGTGTACTTCAGAAGATACACATTTTGATGGGAGTAATGGAAAACAGAGAGATACAATCATTACTCACAACTCAGTTTACACAAAAAGAGCACATGGCATGCATGAGAGTGATTTGGAGGAATCTTTTGTTTGTGAGAAATGCGGACAGAAATTCAGTTGTGATGAACAGAACAGGCAGGAACATGAAGATTACCATTATGCACTAGAGCTGCAGTCAAAAGAAACAGTGCAAACAACTACACAACCGAATTATTGCAGGAATAGAAGCAACCATTTGGTAGGGCAACCTTCTTCAAGGAAGAAGAAGAAGAATCAGTGTGTCACTCTAGATTCATTTTTCTCTAGGTCAAAGTGATATTATTCTAAATCAAATCTAAGAAATGTTATCAGGGCTTTAATGCTTCTTGGGTTCACATTTTAGAGTATTAAAGGTGCTCTATGTTGAAGAATCTAGGGCATTTGGGTTATAATGAGATTCTTCTGACGATGATAACAATCTGTGAAGTACTTCTACTTTTCTTACTAGAACTATCTTCTCTTATTATTATTTGTGTGTTCTCTTACTTCATCAAACAGTTACCAAAACAAGAGAGAAAATAACACAACATGTTGGCTCTCAGCCAGGGCAAAACCTCTCTCTCCTCGAGAGGAAAACCCTTCTGCAAATTTCTCTTATTAAAGCGTCAATTGACAAATGCCAAACCCTAGACCCTTGACTAGTTGATCCTCCAAGCACAAGACACAGTGTCTCTTCCTTTAGTTCTTCCAGGAGTGCCTTCTTTCTTCATTTGTACTTCTTTCGGCAACTGAAGGTTCTTTTTCAGGCAATTGCAAAAACCCTAGGTCTCCTTAGAGACCTCTTCTTTGGAGTCTTCCTCTCCTTCTCTTCTTCGCTTGGCAGTCTTCCCTTTCCTTGACACTTAAGCTAGAGAATGATACCTTCCTTGGGAGATATTTCCAAGTTAAGAAGTTGATCTTCTTACCTTACTTCATGTCTGAATTCTTCGCACTTGTGGCTGATCTATGTGAAAATTTCTGAATCTACACATCAGAAATCCTACTGCAATCACTGGTTTATCATCTCCTACTTGTTATTACATTCAATAAGTTATTTAATTTATAAACAGTGATGAAAAACACTACTGCAGACTACACTGACATACAGATCATAAACTGAAACAATATGAGACAAACATACAAGGGACACCATTATTTCTGGACAACATGTCCCCAAAAAAACCCAATGTGGGAAAACCGGTGCAACATATAGAGCTATGTTGCAGAAAACGTGGTACAAAGGTTCGTTTTTGTACAAAAACTGGTACGAAACGCGGAAACGCGTTCGGTACGGCCGTGAAACACGTTTCCGGCTGTACTGCCACATTTCTCGAAATGGAAACGTGGCCAGTACAGCCGGAAACGCGTTTCATGGCCATATGACCCACGTTTCCTCATTAACTTGTGTGTTCTTTTTTTTTTTTTTTTTTTTTTTAATTTGTTTTTCAATTTATTTTTAGGGTATGTTAGTGACTTCTAGTTGCTTCTAGATACGTGTCTAAAGTTATAAAAGTGAATTTTTACCCTAGTGTTGATATGCAGTTCATGGTAATGTTAAATTCTTAAAGTAAAAGTGATATTCTCCTTTATTTTTCATTTTCATCCTTTTACTTAAATTTTTAACATTACCATGAAATGACTCAGGATGTTTGAGAGTGGTTTCGCCCTCCTTGGATTTCATATGGAGAAAGTAAAATTTTAGATCTCATTCAAAATCCAGCAGACTTATCTGTTTTCATGATTTCAGAATTGGGGGGATTGCAATGTTTCCATTGGATTTTATCATGTACTAGGGTATGGAACTTGTATTTAATCAATAGAACCAAGCCCTCTATGCAGGGGAAACTCCCAATAATCAAGATCATGTAGGGTACTAGGGTATGAAACTTGTATTTAATCAAGAGCACTAAGGTCGTTCAACTATGTAGGAGGAGACTCCCAATACAACAGTGGTCCTTCTAAAAAATGGGATGTGGATGCAGAAAATCCTGATTTGGATCTCTCTCTTGCAACCTTATAGTCTTTATTGTACTTGCAGCCTCATATATTAATATAAATAAAGGCTGATTTTGAGATTTGGATATATAATAAAAGTTGCTTTTGGATATTCCGATATTTTTATTTTCATTATGTGATCATTCATGAGTAAATGTGATGTAAATTAAATCTTAATGTTTAAGTGTAATAAATTATAATGTATCATTTATGCTTTATGATTGCACACACACACATATATATATATATATTCGAGTTTCCCCGTTTCCAAAATTTGGGGAGGTCGCGTTTCGTATCGCTTCCCGTTTCGGAAACTTGTACCTGTTTCCCTGTTTCGTGCAACCTTGATATAGAGGGTTTGTATTATTAAGCGAGCAGAATATGAGTACAACAGGTTGTCTCTCACACCGGCTAACCTTTTAGAGAAATATCGGCAGCAAGAAATACATACGAGGGTTTACCTCATTCTCCAAGTCACAACTGATCCACTGAGTGGCCTGTCTCCAGCAAGCACTGCGAAATCCTAGTGCAATCCCTGCTTGGGCCAGCGTCTTGCCTCTGGGAGACTGCGTCACTCCTTTTGCTAGATCGATTTGTTGGAGGAAAATTGTTGTTCAGCCCTCCCGGCTCAGAACCTCGCTTCTCTGACAAAATCTCAAACTTCTGATGATTATCATGCACTGCCACTGCAAGAGACCCTCTTGGCCTATGTCAGCTATGCGTGAGCCCCTTCCTGGGCTGCGTAGGCCTCTGCGTTTCCTTTCTGATGCTGCTGTTGCCTCTCTGCCTGGTACTCGTTGGCTCAGAACTCCTTTCTGATCCAACTCTCTGCTTCTGCCCCTCTCACTACAACTCAGATCACTAGTTCAATTTTCTTAGCAAACCACTCCCAGAAAAATCGAACTTCCTTGATCACTTGGTGTATCTCCAATTGACCCCCAAGCCTCCTCTTATACTTTTCTTGTTGATGAATCAACAGCTGAGATTAAGTCCCTAATCAATGGCTAAGATTAAAACAGACTTTATCCTCATCACTTAGAAGTTTCTCACCCATATTCTTATTAATACCCATTAATATTTTTATTTTCCTAAGTTTAGACTTAGGAACCCCATTAAAAATATTAATTATTTTAATAACTCCTCATCCGAGTGGAATTTCTCCAAACGATTTATGTGTCTTGGAGATCATGTGTTTTAGATCCTCCACAAAATTTCGGAGCTAGAGCACATCCGATGCTACCCAAAATCAACACTCCCTTTTAGCGAGGAATGTGCTCTAGCAACACTTCTCAATAGAAGTACTACACTAATCCATTGCATTGGTCCTCTGTGTTGTTGATGCTTGGCCCGCTGCCCTTCATCTACTACATTGATGCATCATGTACTACTGCCCATGACTCTGCCACCGTCACTACTACATTTGTACTGCAACTCGCTCTCAAAATGCTACATCATGTTGCCCATAGCAGTGCCACTGCTAGCTGTTGCATTGCAACACAGTTAATGAGAAGTAACTAAAACTTCACCCAAAAACTGACATGTTGGTCAATATGGATGCCTCATGATGTTGAAGTTACCTTTGTTGCTAATCTGTGTTGACCCTCTGCTACTACTGCGTTGTTGCAATTTGCTTTGTGCCTCTCGCACTGCTACAACATCCACTGTGCTGCTCAGACATTGGCACTCTAGCTCTGCCATTGTTGCTCCATCACACCACGCACCAACTGACACCCATTATTTTGCTACTGTCATTAAGGGGTCCCATAGCCGTATGTGATCCAAGAGTTTGGGCACCTCAAGGATCCCGCCCTCGATGTAGTCCTTCCGAATACAACTCTATGTTGCCCCACCGCTTCTCCAGAGGTGCATGAGCACTCATGGCACAATCCTTGTCATCTTTCACTGGAGCAGCGTTTGAGTCAGAAGCCTCTTCCTTGCCCTTCTTCTGGGGGCATTAAGTGGCCAAATTTCCTAGTTCACCACACCTGAAGCATCTAACCTTGGATATACCCTTTCTCTTCCTTTTTTGCTACCCATGATGTCCCGATGATGCGAGAGTTGCATCCTCCTCCTCCTCCTTCTTGACCCAGGCTCCTTTGCCGCTACGTCCTGCCTTGGTCAGCCTCCTAATATCTTCTTGTCGAAGAGTTGCCCACATTCCCTCCCAACTGGGGAGAGAATCTCTGCCCAAGATACTCTAGACAAATGTCTCCCATTCTTCGGTGACTGCATTCAGGGCAGTCCTGACCATGAACTTGGGATCTGGTGTAGACCCCACGGAAGTCAACTGGTCTCGAATCCCTTGCAACCTGAGAAGGAAGGGATCGATCTCTTCTCCCTTTTGCATCTGGTATTGTCTCAGTTGATTCTCCAATAGCATCTTCCGTTGAATGGAAGTCCCCTGGTACAAGGTGGTCAATGTTTCCCACATCTCCCTTGTTGTGTCCTTCTCAGCGATGTGTGGGACCACATGATCTTTGACCCCGTCTAGAATCATGCATTTAGCCTTTACCTGGGCCTCTTCGTACTTCTGCAACTGGTCAACGTCAATTGAAACAGCTACTACCTTCAAGACATAGTCCTTGATGTGATTTTTTTCTTGGACTGCCATGATCCTGGCCTTCCAAATGACAAAATTGGATGCTCCATCCAATCTGTCCTTATCCCTCTGTCCATTGACTGCCATCTCTACTCAACAAATATAGGACTGGTTCTCTTCTCCCTTTCCTGCTGTTAAGCTAGCAAGACTCATGTTTGGATTCTTTTGGCGCTAAAAATCCTCTAAGGAACAAGCTCCTCTAGACTCCCTCTGAGTCCTGATTTCCTTCACAAAAATCCTCCGACCAAATGTTGAATCGCTCCTCTCCAATCCTCCTTTGTTGTTGCAACCTGGATCTAGATTTCTTTGGCTAGAAATCTGCAAGGCAATGACTCCTTCTACCTCGACTTTGTCTCCATAGACAATGTTCTACACCAATAGCATAGCATCCCACCAGCTCCACTGATCGAATCTACTCTACTCCTCCAACCCTGGCAACTGACTGATTTGAGCCTCTCAGGCTCTGCGTTGGCCAAGAGAGCTGACGCAGTCACTGCATGAGCTCCTCTCAAGTATTGTGTCACCCTCTACAAGCTTGAAATGCTAACATCAGCACTGCGTGAGCCTCTGCGTCACTCCTTCAACTACTCCCCTGCCTCTGAAACAACGTTGTCACTTGGGATAGCTGCTTCTCTGCAGCAAATTCACTAGATCTCCCGATTGATGTCTTCAGTGTCCTATGATCTACAATGCTTTGATACCATGTGAAAATTTCTGAATCTACACATCAAAAATCCCACTGCAATCACCGGTTTATCATCTTCTACTTGTTATTACATTCAACAAGTTATTTAATTTATAAACAGTGATAAAAAACACCATTGTAGATTACACTGACATATAGATCATAAACTGAAACAATATGCGACAAACACACAAGGGACATTGTTATTTTTGGACAACATGTCCTCGGAAAATCCCAATGTGGGAAAACCGGTGCAACATATAGAGGGTTTGTATTATTAAGCAAGCAGAATCTGAGTACAACAGGTTGCCTCTCACACTGGCTAACCTTTCAGAGAAATCTTGGCAGCAAGAAATACATACGAGGGTTTAACTCGTTCTCCAAGTCACAAATGATCCATTGAGTGGCTTGTCTTCGGCAAGCACTGCGAAATCCCAGTGCAATCCCTACTTGGGCCAGCGTCTTGCCTCTGGGAGATTGCATCACTCCTTTTGCTAGATTGATTCTCTGGAAGAAGACTATTGTTCAGCGCTCCCGACTCAGAGCCTCGCTTCTCCAACAAAATCTCGAACCTTTGACGACTATCCTTCACTACCACTACAAGAGACCCTCTTGGCCTGCGTTAGCTCTGCGTGAGCCCCTTCTTGGGTTGTGTAGGCCTTTGTGCTGCCCTTCTAATGCCATTGTTGCCTCTTTGCCTAGTACTCATTGGTTTAGAACTCCTTTCCGATCCAAATCTCTGCTTTTTCCCCTCTCACTGCAACTCAAATCACTAGTTCGATTTTTTCAACAAACCACGCCCCAGAAAAATCGAACTTCTTTGATCACTTGGTGTATCTCCAATTGATCCTCAATCCTCCTCTTATACTTTTCCTGTTGATGAATCAACGGCCGAAATTAAGTCCCTAATCAACGACTAAGATTACAACAAACTCGATCCTTGTCACTTAGAAGTTTCTCACACATATTCTTATTAATACCCATTGATATTTTTATTTTCCTAAGTTTAGACTTAGGAACCCCATTAAAAGTATTAATTATTTTAATAACTCCTCATCCGGGTGGAATTTCTCCAGACGATTTCTGGGTCTTGGAGATCTCATGTGTTCTAGCTCCTCCACAAAATTTCGGAGCTAGAGCACATCCGATGCTACCCAAAATCAACAATCTAGGGCTTGAAATGAGCCATTTTACTTGTCTCCTAACTTCACTTTAGGTGTCCTCTTCTTCACTAGAGATGGAAGCTTTATTAGGAGTCTTCTCTTAGCCTAATCAAACTCGACTATGTTGCTGCACTTATGGATTTGATGTGACTGCAGAACTGCCCTCTTTCTTCACACGTGTGACAGAATTCGACCCTAAAACAGCTCTCCCAAACTCGTTTTTTCTTACTTCTTCTTCGCTGCCCTAGAATCACCTTTATGCCCTTTTTTCGCACTTCTGTCTTGCCTTTACTCTTCACTGATTTGAAAGATCACTTGATGGTCTTATGGTGAGGCCATATTGCTCTATATATAAGGGTTTGTCCTCCTCTTTTAGGTCAACTTGACTTTGAGTGCACCAAAATTCATTTCTTTGAGCCGACTTGAAGAGGAGACTTGTCTTTACTTTTGGAGGATCGCTTTTATATATTTCTTTGACTCGTTTACATGGATTTACATAGTGTAACATGCCCATAAGGATCTTCAACATGTGCTAGACCTATACAATGAGCAAGAAACTCATTTTTATAAATGACAAAAATGATAATTTTTTTATTTTACAAATACAAAGATCAAGATTACATTTATGAAGACCGAACCTAGTTACACTTTCTTCAACGCTCTATAAGTAATCTCCATGAGAGCAGGACTTTGTCACTTTTGATGGTACTATCAGTGGCTCTATCCTTCAACAGCAGAGGTAGAAGCTTGATAACTTCTCTAGTTCTACATTTCTCAACCATTTTGGCCCAACAGTATGAAAATTGCAGACGCAAGATAACCAAATTCAGTCACTTACGGTCGATACAAAATGAGCAACTCAGGCCAGGAACTCATCCTGGATCACAATTTGGTGAGACGGATTGTTTTGGATCAAGTGGGCTTTCTTCATTAACGGGATTCATGTTTGTTGGGATTTAATACATACATGGTTTGATGGTTCTTTAAACTAACTATGTTTCTATTATTCTAAATTAGCAGCCATCAATAAAGAACTGTAAGGCTTCATTCATTTTTGTCGTGTTTTCTTTAAATTAGAAAAATGTCAATAGAGACATAGATACATAGCTAGAATAAATGGTTTCTCACAAATCATATTAGTCTCATTTTCCAAATTTATTAGTTAGAATTTAATTCTTTCTCATAAATCTCGTCACTTTCTCGTTTTTCCAAATTTATTTGCACCACATCTTCATACAACTCGTTTGATAAATTTTTGGTTAATCAACAATAGGATAAATTTTTACCTAATCAATAATAGCTTTTGTGAAAATTATCATCATGTGTGAGAATTTACATATTAATTACTTTTATTCTTATGTGGATATAATTTTTCAAAAATATTATCTATATATTATGAGAATATTTGATAATGGAAATTATTTTATAAATGATTGAAAATATAATTATTTCTTTGAAGTAAATGGTTAAATCATGTTTTATCAATAAAAATGATTGTGTTATCTAAATTAATTTTTCAGTTAAGCTATAATTTTAATAATAAATAAAATTTTAAATTAAAAAGATAATAGTAATAATTATATTTTGATAAAGTTGTTGAATTAACTTAGTAATCAATAGGCCTTCGTTCAATACAACAAAATTAAATTATATGTTCTTTCAATGAAATTATAAGTTTAATTAAATTATATGTTCTTTCAATGAAATTATAAGTTTTAATTATATAATTTATAGTTATTTATAAAAATCACATATAAGGGAAGAATATGTTTTTTTTAATTAGTAAATCTAATAAATATAATATGTTTATGAAATGGAATCACAAAATATATTGACCCAACAACATTTCCGTATTCATCAATTAAAAATTATCAATCTCAATTATTAAGGCAATGCTTCATTCTTGAGAACTTTATAATGAATGTTGCAGCAAGAGCAACCACTGCTACTAATTAATAATCATATTATTATTCAAAAAGTGTCAAGTAAAACAATGGACTTGCATAAATTGAACACAAGTAGTTGGTTTTCTATAGTTGTTGAAGCACAAGAATGCACCCATGAATACATGCAGCTTAGACAAAACTTATCATGTTTACTTGCACAAAATCTTACAGAATTAATCACTGTAAAATTGTTTCCAACAACAAACTCCATTTTTTTTATGAAAACTTTCGATAATAAAAGTAACAAATGTCTTATTTTCTATTCACATTTCAGCAAATTATTAAATTCATTTTCACATGCATACCAAAAACATGCAAACATAGAAATTTACAACCATTAAATAGTTTATTCATAAATTTCTAGTACATAAAAGTTATAGTAAGACTTTTACTCCTAACAATTTATATGCACAAAATCTATAGTCATTCAAGCCTTTTGACAAGAACTTTGCAAACATGCAATCTACAGCCATTGAGGGTTTTTGACAAACACTTTGCAAGTATGCAATCAAAAACCATTGAGGCATTTTGTCAAACATTTTGCAAGTGTGCAATCTACAGCCATTGAGGCATTTTGTTAAACACTTGGCAGCAATGAATTTGAGATTCTTCTTCAACCTATTTATCTCATAAATTGAAACTCCAAATGTTGGCATCTTAAAATAGGGAGTAAATAATCTTAGTCTTTCACCAAAAACTCAACAACATGTTAACATAATTGGCATCGACAATCTGCAAAATCGTCTAGACTTGTGATTTAAATTATGAAACATGTGTTTTTTGAATCAAATCAGGGTTACACGTACACATCGCATGGATACCCCCTGATGTTGTCTTGAATCATTATGAAACCACGCATAGATGCATTTTTTAAAAAACTAGCAAGTATGCTAACTCCAGGAATTTCATTTACAAATTCTATCATACATATGGCATGCAAGCTTGAATCTACAACTATGCAAAAACAAATAACAACATTATAATTACTTATGTATTGTCTAAATGTTTTTTGAAAACATTGCACCCATTGTAAGTGAATTGAAAAGCTTTGAGATTCATCAAGAATTATTTTCATTCAATCATTATTACAAACACATGGCAAGCATCCTAGACTATTACAATACATAATGATTGAAAATTAACTCAATGATTCTCTTTGAAACTCTTGGTTGCCATCATTTTCTTTTGCATTTTTATTTTGAGGGTTGATCTATTGAATCATCCATGTATATTTCGGGTATTCATCCATTTACTATGGTAGGTTGCAAGTTGACACTTATTCATGCATAATGATTAAAAAATAATAGCATTTCCCATTCATGGATTTTGTCAAACACTTTGCAAAATATCATGAAACCTTTTCTAAAACATGCTTCTAATTATCTGAAACAAAACCATAACTCATGAAACTCTTACCCAAGTCCTTTGGAATTTCTTTATTGCAATTACTTTCAGCGATATTTGGTTTTCTTTTTTCAAATGCTACAATATCAAGTTTAGTGCAATAAACTACATCAATAATAATTCCATAATATCTTGAGATCTAAACATTCATACATATAGACCACTCTTAGTTTTCATTTTCAACTAGCCAATAAGATTCCAAATGACATAAGCTTAAACCAAAATTAGATGTTTACCACAATTTAAATTTTTGCTTTTTATTTTATGCTAAAGCTATATTACAATTTTAGGACACTGAAAATTATACTAGAAAAGGTATTCAACTCTAATCGCTGAGAATATGATCCATCTTTGATCCCTTAACCAACTCATTTGAACCATCTGGTTTTCCACACAATCATATTCAAGAAGAACTTCTCCCTATGAAACCCCCAAGTTGTAAAAGCGCACAAGCAGTACCAAAATATAGCAATAGAGAGATATACAAGGCAAGCTAAGGAAGATAAGTTGTACTTCCTCTCAATGCCACTCATGTTCAACTCCATTGGGTAGAGCTACTTAGTAGGAGGAGCAACAGATTCTTGTCATAAAAGAGGAGTAACATGCATGTCTTGTATTCCATTTAGAAAAGTGTAACTCATGCCAGTAAAAAGAGGTATGCATGCCTTAATTAAAGAGAATGTGATCCAGGTCCGGGTGTGACAAAGGACCCTTCCAAGACCTTTTACTTTCATGATGTGTTAGATTGCATTTTTAAAAGAACACAAATGAATACATGTGTATGTTGTAAAGAAGAGGAACATCTGAAAATCTGCATATAGGTCACTGCATTAAGTGTTGTCAATAGTGATGATGTACATAAGAGATGTTGTGTTATCATACAAGGAAAATGCCTTCACGCAGAGTGGCTCCAAGAGATGTTCCACTACAGGAACTCTTAGCCAAAAGGACTCTTATCAATATGACACAAAACTCATGCATGATGATCGTCCCGCCAACATGGCATAAAAAGGATCTCAATGCAAACATACATAACGACAACATGAGTATCCCATCAACATACAACAAAGGGATCTGAAAATACTACATGACGAATCATGACAACAAGTACATCACACGGATGATTCTGCATCACATCATGCAAGAACCATCAAAACAAATAATAAACAAGATCCCTCATCAACATCAAACAGAGATTTGTGCAGCACAATGCATAGCAAAAGAAGTACATGAACACACTACATATACCTCACAACTAGGGGTCATCTAAAAAAGCAGATGTCAAAATGCTGAAGTTGTTTGTGCCATCGATATCATGGCATGAATCGCATGGAAATGGTTGCTTGCACATAAATGTTGACACTTACATTCCACTTAGAAAAGTGGCTGAAAAATGAAATGAGAGAATGAAAAATCTGAATGCGTCATCAAATTTGTGGCATTGAATAGTGCAAAATTGACTTTCAAATTTCTGAATTCAGAGAAATTGAGAATCTGGGGCTCAAGGAATCTTTTAGATTCCCCCTAGACTTCTCAAAGATTTTGCTCCATAGGTGGACTGGAAATCTGCAACTCAGAGGTCAAATCTTACCTCGCCATTGCGATCCCTGTGAAAACCATGAAAAACGACTGTAAACTTGACTATGTTCCGATAAAAATAATTTTTACCTACTCGAAGAATCTTTGGGCATCAAAGAATATTCTACCTCCTTTGTCTCGAAATCCACGCCCTCTCCTAGTTCCTCCATGTTGAGCGCACTGTAGAAATGAAGGTTTATATCAAAATTTTTGGACAGAAATATCAAAGAAATCAATTTGGTGGATTGGCATAATATCTGAATAGTAAGGAGGAGGTCAGGTTGTCAAACCCTGACCCCTCCATTTTAATACCCCATTTGTTTTATGTTGGAACCAAATTAAAATTTTTGGGGTCGGGTCTACATTAGGCGGCCCACCCCTTAACCCCTCTTAACTCCTTGGAAATGGTGCGTTGTTTCTTAAGGCGCAGAGGTTGGTTTGTACATGGATGCATTTATTGGTTATGGTTTGTTGTACATGGGGTACCATGGGGGCCGTTGATATGGCGATTACGTGTGAGGGTGCCCAGGAGGCGGGCTGGTCGCATCGACCGGGCAAGTTCGAGCCCCGCCACCCTCGTCTTATTAAGTGTAAGTGAGGTGGGGTGTGGGTCGGGTCCACCGGAGGTGGATTGCCCACTGCCCTTGTAACAAATGTTTTAGTGTTTGGAGGTGGATGTGGTTGGACCGGCAGGGTCATGGTCGTCGATCCTTCAAAATAAAAATAAAAAAACTTGGTTTATATGGGTATGAGGGGTGGCGGAGGTGGTGGCCCACCACCACATCTATATTTTTTTAATTTTTAATATTAAAAAAAAGGACATTTTTAAAATTGTTCAGATTTTAGGCTAAAGGAGACTAATTAACCAGGCCACAAATTCACCCAGAATCTAGCCCAAGTTGGTTGGAATCCAGTGGTCGGGTTCTGTCCAAATTGTGGCCTCCTTAAGCTTGCCCAATCAGCAAAAAGTCAATCAAACTTTGACCGCTTCTAACTTTCGCATATGGACTCAGTTTGACGAACCATTCACATCACCACGATCAGAGCAACAAGATCTATGTTCTGGTCCTGGCCCGAAATCATTTTGATCACTTTGATTTCTGAGCTTCCATAAGCCCTTTTTGTCCCGTGTGTGTCCCTAGAGCCACTTGGATCAATCCTCCTCATTGAGGAGCTTTTGGTCCTCCAAAAGCATGAAAAAAAATCTGCAACTTTTTTGTACCTTGTCTGCATCACAAGCGTCCTGAAAGGCCTCGCTTCCATCTCCTTCACCTTTGTTCTTCGAAGCCTTAAGCGATGAGCCGACACCTGCCACCTCTGCAACCTGTAGTACATTGTTTCGTAAATTACATGCTTGACTTTCATAACCAACTAATGACCCAAGTGTCCCACACTTGCCACGAGTTTATAACACATACTCAGTGGTCAAGTTTATATCAAGATGGACGCAGCAGTCCAGCTACAAAAACAAGGCTAACATATCATTGTTGCTTCAACAAGTAATAGAAAACACATCATCATTGCAACACATGATTTACAATGATAAGGCCAAACACTATTTGTTTTGACAAGTGATGGAAACACAACATCACTTTCACAGTTTATCATGCAACACAAACTAGGACTAGACATCATTGTTGCTAAACAAGTGATGGAAAACACATCATCACTTTTACATTTGAAAATGCAACAAATGATTTACGAAAGAACGACCATGACAAGAAAACATATTTAGAAACCATTTTTCACTTATCAATGTGAATGGGTCACCTCCTTGTGGCGATTTTTCTTGTCGAATAATTGTTTCATCTGGTTCATGCACTGACACTTTACCTTTAAGGCGCTGCTCTGGATGGAGCCTCCAACAAGTGGCTCTTTGGTGGCCACTTCTATTGCAATGAATGCAATACATCTTATTTCTCTAGATCTGTTTAACTTGTTGTTGGGAGGGTCTTTCTCGCCTCATCTTTTTGTGTGCTTCCATTCTTTTCCAACACTTAGAAAATGTATGGTTATGTAATCCACAAAAGGTACATGTTTTTCGATGCCATGTTCTCAGTTCATCATTAACAACATGATCATAATCGAAATGAACATTTTCATGTCGAAAGTGGTTATACCTTTCCTTTTTTTCTCTGGGGTAAGTATGGCGATGAGAGCTTGCCTCAGCTCTTTCCTTGCAATGGAAACTGCCATGGGATGATGGGGATGTTTTCCCATCATTCTCTTTCCTCGATGATTTCGACGATGTCTCGGAAGAATCTGACACCTTCGACCATTCTCCTTTGGTGTATCTCGAGCCTACAAATTGAGGTCTCTGCACAACCTCCAATGGTTGAGTTATGCCTTGGTTATTAACACCAAGTTGTTCTTCCTCCTCGTGCCTCATCCTTGTAAGGAGCCTCATGTTTGTCCCTGTAATTGGGATCTCCAACAGAAATCATACTATGTGAAACTGAAAGGAAATCAACATCTTTTACCTCCTCTGTGGATTTGGAAAGAACTAATGAGGGCCTCTCATCATCTATTTTTGGTGATTCGCTGGCTATCTCGGCGCATTCCCCAACTTCCTTACTGACATACCCAAGTCCTGCCTGACGGGGTAATTCTTCTACTTTGATGGGGTTGACAATGCCTTGGCCATTAATTCCCAAGCCTTTCCCTTCCTACCCAATTCTCTTCAACAGTTTGGAGCCAATTTCTGTAGTATGATTTTCAAAAACAGTGAAATCATCATCAGGGCACATACATGAATTCAGAGAACTACTTTTTACCTCACATGGGTCACACTGCAGCTTTTCCAAGGCCTCGTCCTTTGTTTGCAGTTGTTGTAGCAAACTTTGTTTTTCCTCTTTCTTTTCATGTAGACGCATCTTCAATTCGACGTTCTCCATTTGAAGACTCTGCTTTGTGTGCTTCAGTTCTTCCAGGGCCTCTTCTGTGGCTTGCAATTGAAGCTGCAATCCCTCCTTTTCCTTTGTCTCTTTCTGTAGAGTTTCATACATTATTTCCACCCTTTTGGAAATTTTGAACATAGTCTCATACATCACTTTTTCATCCTCTGCCATTGCACGTTCCATTGTTCACTCTTGCAATTCACATCCATGCAAAGACTGCTCTGATACCACTTTATCCAAGTTCGAGTGTGATAAAGGACCCTTCCAAGACCTTTTAATTTTTTGATGTGTTAGATTGCATTTTTAAAAGAACATAAATGAATACATGTGTATGTTGTAATGAAGAGGAACATGTCAATCATCAGCAACATAGAAACATAAGTCGTTGATAACGGAGCTCGTCCAGGAGGGACTATGTCTCCCGGCCCCGGTGTCAAGATTGTGTAGGTCGCTGCATTAAGTGTTGTCAATAGTGATGATGTACATAAGAGATGTTGTCACTATCATACAAGAAAAATGCCCTCACGCAGGAATGGCTCCAAGAGATGTTCCACTACAAGAACTCTCAGTCAAAATGACTCTTATCAGTGTGACACAAAACTCACGCATGATGATCATGCCGCCAACATGGCATAAAAGGGATCTCAATGCAAACATACATGACGACAACATGAGTATCCCATCAGCATACAACAAAGGGATCTCAAAACACTACATGACGAATCATGACAACAAGTACATCACACAGATGATTCTGCATCACATCAAGCAGAAATCATCAAAACAAGTAATAAACAATATCTCTCATCAACATCAAACAGGGATCTGTGGAGCACAATGCATAGCAAAAGAAGTACATAAACACACTACATATACCTCACAACTAGGGGCCATCTAAAGAAGTGGATGTCAAACTGCTGAAGTTGTTCGTGTCATCGATCTCACGGCATCAATCGCATGGAAATGGATGCTCGCACATAAATGTTGACACCTGCATTCCACTTAGAAAAGTGGCTGGAAAATGAAATGAGTGAATGAAAAATCTAAATGCACCATTAAATTTGTGGCGTCGAATAGTGCAAAATCGACTGTCAAATTTCTGAATTCTACGAAATTGAGAATCTGGGGCTCAAAGAATCTTTTAGATTCCCCTTAGATTCTTCAAAGATTTTGCTCCATGGGTGGACTGGAAATCTGCAACTCAGAGGGTGAATCTGACCTCGCCATTGCAATCCCTCTGTAAAACCATGAAAAACGACTGTAAACTTGACTATGTTCCGACAAAAATAATTTTTACCTCCCTGGAGAATCTTTAGGCATCAAAGAATATTTTGCCTCCTTTGTCTCAAAATCCGTGCCCGCCCCTGGTTCCTCCATGTTGGGCACACTGTCGAAATGAAGGTTTATATCAGAGTTTTTGCGCAGAAATACAAAAGAAATCAGTTTGGTGCATTGGCATAATATTCGAATAGTAAGGAGGAGGTCAGGTGGTCAAACCCTGACCCCTCCATTTTAATACCCAATTCGTTTTATGTTGGAACCGAATTAAAATTTTTGGGGTCGGGTCTACATTGGGTGGCCTGCCCCTTAACCCCTCTTAACTCCCTGGAAATGGCACGTTGTTTCTTAAGGCGCGGAGGTTGGTTTGTACATGGGTGCATTTATTGGTTATGGTTTGTTATACATGGGGTACTGTGGGGGGCGTTGATATGGCGGTTACGTGTGAGAGTGCTCGGGAGGCGGGCCGGCGGCACCAGCTGGGCGGGTTCCAGCCCCACCACCCTCGGCCTATCAGGTGTAAGTGATGTGGGGAGTGGGCCGCCTACCGCCCTTGTAACAAATGTTTTAGTGTTTGGAGGTGGATGTGGTTAGACCGGCGAGGTCATGGCCATCAGTCCTTCAAAATTATAGTAAGACTTTTACTCTAACAATTTATATGCACAAAAGCTATAGTCATTCAAGCCTTTTGACAAGAACTTTGCAAACATGCAATCTATAGTCATTGAGGCTTTTTGACAAACACTTTGCAAGTATGCAATCAAAAACCATTGAGGCATTTTGTCAAACATTTTGCAAGTGTGCAATCTACAACCATTGAAGCATTTTGTTAAACACTTGGCAGGCATTTTGTTAAACACTTGGCAGCAATGAATTTGAGATTCTTCTTCAACCTATTTATCTCATAAAATTCATAAATTGAAACTCCAAATGTTGGCATCTTAAAATAGGGAGTAAATAATCTTAGTCTTTCACCAAAAACTCAACAACATGTAAACATAATTGGCATCGAAAATCTGCAAAATCGTCTAGACTTGTGATTTAAATTATGAAGCATGTGTTTTTTGAATCAAATCGGGGTTACAGGTACACATGGCATGGATACCCCCTAATGTTGTCTTGAATCATTATGAAACTACGCATAGATGTAGTTTTAAAAAAACTAGCAAGTATGCTAACTCCAGGGATTTCATTTACAAATTATATCATACATATGGCATGCAAGCTTGAATCTACAACTATGCAAAAACAAATAACAACATTATAATTACTTATGTATTGTCTAAATGTTTTTCGAAAACATTGCACCCATTGTAAGTGAATTGAAAGGCTTTGAGATTCATCAAGAATTATTTTCATTCAATCATTTTTACAAACATATGGCAAGCATCCTAAACTATTACAATACATAATGATTGAAAATTAACTCAATGATTCTCTTTGAAACTCATTTTCTTTTGCATTTTTATTTTGAGGGTTGATATATTGAATCATCCATGTATATTTCAGGTATTCATCCATTTCCTACTCTAGTAGGTTGCAAGTTAACACTTATTCATGCATAATGATTCAAAAATAATAGCGTTTCCCATTCAGGGATTTTGTCAAACACTTTGCAAAATATCATGAAACCTTTTCTAAAACATGCTTCTAATTATCTGAAACAAAACCATAACTCATGAAACTCTTACCCAAGTCCTTTGGAATTTCTTTATTGCAATTACTTTCAACAATATTTGGTTTTCTTTTTTCAAATGCTATAATATCAAGTTTAGTACAATAAACTACATCAATAAAATTCCATAATATCTTGAGATCTAAACATCCATACATATAGACCACTCTTAGTTTTCATTTTCTACTAGCCAATAAGATTCCAAATAACATAAGCTTAAACCAAAATTAGATGCTTACCACAATTTAAATTTCTGCTATTTATTTTATGCTAAAGCTATATTACAATTTTAGGACATTGAAAATTATACTAGAAAAGATATTCAACTCTAATCGCTGAGAATATGATCCATCTTTGATCCCTTAACCAACTCATTTGAACCATTTGGTTTTCCACACAACCATATTCAAGAAGAACTTCTCCCTGTAAAACCCCCAAGTTGTAAAAGCGCACAAGCAGTACCAAAATATAGCAGTAGAGAGATATACAAGGCAAGCTAAGGAAGATATGTTTTACTTCCTCTCAATACCACTCATGTTCAACTCCATTGGGTAGAGCTACTTAGTAGGAGGAGCAACAAATTCTTGTCATAAAAGAGGAGTAACATGCATGTCTTGTATTCCATTTAGAAAAGTGTAACTCATGCCATTAAGGAGAGGTATGCATGCCTTAGTTAAAGAGAGTGTGATCCAGGTCCGAGTGTGACAAAGGACCCTTCCAAGACCTTTTACTTTCGTGATGTGTTAGATTGCATTTTTAAAAGAACACAAATGAATACATGTGTATACTGTAAAGAAGAGGAACATGTCAATCATCAGCAACATAAAAACATAAGTCGTTGATAACGAAGTTCATCAAGGAGGGGCTACGTCTCAGGGCCCCGATGTCAAGATGGTATAGGTCGCTGCATTAAGTGTTGTCAATAGTGATGATGCACATAAAAGATGTTGTCGCTATCATACAAGGAAAATGCCCTCACGCAGAGTGGTACCAAGAGATATTCCACTACAGGAACTCTCAATCAAATGGACTTTTATCAATATGACACAAAACTCATGCATGATGGTCATCCTGCCAATATGGCATAAAAGGGGTCTCAATGCAAACATACATGACGACAACATGAGTATCCCATCAACATACAACAAAGGGATCTGAAAACACTATATGAAAAAACATGGCAACAAGTACGTCACACAGATGATTCCGCATCACATCAAGCAGGAACCATCTAAACAAGTTATAAACAAGATCCCTCATCAACATCAAACAAGGATCTGTGCAGCAGAACGCATAGCAAAAGAAGTACATGAACACACTACATATACCTCACAACAAGGGGTCATTTGAAAAAGTGGATGTCAAACTGCTGAAGTTGTTCATGCCATCGATCTTATGGCATCAATCGCATGGAAATGGTTGCTCGCACATAGATGTTGACACCTACATTCCACTTAGAAAAGTGGTTGAAAAATGAAATGAGCGAATGAAAAATCTGAATGCGCCATCAAATTTGTGGCGTCGAATAGTGCAAAATTGACTTTCAAATTTCTGAATTCGGAGAAATTGAGAATCTGGGGCTCAAGGAATTTTTTAGATTCCCCCTAGATTTCTCAAAGATTCTGCTCCATGGGTGGATTGGAAATTTGCAACTCAGAGGGAAAATCTTACCTCGCCATTTCGATCCCTGCGAAAACCATGAAAAACCACTGTAAACTTGACTATGTTCCAACAAAAATAATTTTTACCTACTTGAAGAATCTTTGGGCATCAAAGAATATTCTACCTCCTTTGTGTCGAAATCCATGCCCGCTCCTGGTTCCTCCATGCTAGGCGCACTGTCGAAATGAAGGTTTATATCACAGTTTTTGGGCGGAAATATCAAAGAAATCAGTTTGGTGGATTGGCATAATATCCAAATAGTAAGGAGGAGGTCGGGCGGTCAAACCCTGACCCCTCCATTTTAATACCCCATTTGTTTCATTTTGGAACCAAAATAAAAAAAAATTGGGGTCGGGTCCGCATTGAGCGGCCCGCCCCTTAACCCCTCTTAACTCCCTGGAAATGGCGCGTTGTTTCTTAAAGCGCGGAGATTGGTTTGTACATGGGTGCATTTATTGGTTATGGTTTGTTGTACATGGGGTACTGTGGGGGTCGTTGATATGGTGGTTACGTGTGAGGGTGCCTAGGAGGTGGGCTAGTCGCACCGGCCGGGCAGGTTCCTTTTAGAGGAAGCTCCAACACACTCTCTTGCACTAGTTCATGTTATTTATCATTAGAACATGTGATGGAAACATTCTTATGGCATAGCGCACCTTTTGGTTACATTGTGACACTTGTGCTGCAAAGGTACATCTTAAGTGTCATACTTGGAGATAAGTGTTGCTTTACTGTCATTTTGTTATATGCATGTTGGTTTTGGATTTTATGTGTCTTCTTGATATGTGCATGAGTGTATATTTGTGTGTGATCATGTTTAAGACTTGTTATATGTTCTTACTCTCTTGTCTCATTGAGCTCACGCTTAGTCGATTTTGAATTTCTTATTTTTCCTCGCATCTTGCATAATTCATGAGCACATTCAACTTCTAGCTAATTGATGAGTGCATTGTGCATTCCTAGCCCTTAGTGATGAGACCCTTACATCCTGAACTTGCACAATGCACCCATCTAGATGAAAACCTCCTTCAATTGTGTATTAAGCAACATTAGACCACAGTCACTCAAACATGTTGCCTACACCTCCTCACTACATAGTCCTTTATCAACCTTGCCTTTTATTGTGCATTGCACAGTTTGAATAGACATTGAGGTTATCTTTGGACCCCTACAATGCTCAACTGTGCAATCCCGTGAGCCTCCTCTTCAATAATTGTGTATTGTGCAATCACAGTATTCAAGTCTATCACTCTTATCTCTTACACTTGCTCTATGCACAAAGCCTTAGCCAGCCTTTCCCTCACTATGCATTACATAGTATTAGTGGATAGTAGGGCCATCCTTAAATCCTTGCAGTACTCAACTGCATAATGCATGGATCCTCTTCCTCAAGCACCACGCATTGCATATTATTAGTAATCAGGCTTGTCACCCTTGTCCCCTGAACTTTCCCACTGTGCAAAACCCTACATCTACCCCTTACCATTGTGCATTATGCATCCCCAGTGCCTAGCTCTTCACTCCCTGCCTCCTGAATCTATGCACTACACATCCCAGGATCCTATTTTAGTCCTTGTGCACTATCCCATCAAAGTCAACATCACATGACTAAACAAAGATAGAATAGGTGGTTTTGGGATTGATGTTGTATTGTCATGAGTGAACTACATTTGCACGTGTTATCATCCTATCATGGAAATATGATGCTTAAGTAGGTCACCAGGGAGAAGTTACAAGAAGGACACTTTTAGATACAAGACACAAAGCATGCTATCATGTAGGATTAAAGGAATCTTGGATCACGAAAGAGAGATGGTATTTCATGTTGACTCATAAGGTTCCAATACTTATCCATACCCTTTGGAGGGTGAAGATGAAGTGCAAGTTAGATCTATCATGAAAAACCGAGACACAATAATAAAGAGAGGAACTTGGCATTGATACATTACAATGAAGTCTTATGTCACAGACGCCAAATTATGGCTTCTCAAATTCTCATCACAAAAGTCTTATGTTGTTCATACATCTTTCCGCAAGTTGTGGAATGTAATTTTGTATTTCCAAAATATAAAAATTTAAAATGTGTGGAAGCCCAAGGGTCACACATGGAATACAGAAAGTCAAAAGGAAGTCCTAGAGTCATGTAGGAGCTCAAAGGTCACATAGAAGCTCAAAATTCATATGGGAGCTCAAAAGTCATGAGGGACATCAAGAGTCACATGGGAGGTGAATATTCACCTCATTTGTTATAAGTAAACCCTCATGCCTCAAGCAAAGGAATTTTCACCTTGGATTCTCAAGCTAGGCATAGGAGAGAAGATCATCATTTTGAGGAGAAAGTGGTTGCTGAATGTTCCACTATTCGGGCTATTGTTGCATTATTGTAATCATGTATCTTGGAACTTTCACTTAACATTTGAAGCTCTCGGAGCCAATGCATGTATCATGGATGTTGTAAGACCATTATTTTAATGTTTGTGGTATATGTTTGTGTTCATACATACTAAATAAAATGAACTATTTCGTTGGATTTGGTATACATCTTGTTGAATGTGTGTTGTTACTTGCTTTTATGATCTTTGTTACCTCATGAACTATTTTGTAGGTTAACTAATGATTCTTTCTATGCTCGTGTGTGTCTTTATTAGGATTGTACTATTACTTTTCTTCTAAAGGCTCACTTTCTCTCTTCCCATTCGTGGAAGTACCTTATATACATTGCAATTATATGCTTCCCAGTGTCAACTTACTTGTTTGTCTTAAAGGTTATGTGTATATTCCCTTATGTTGTTTATTGTAGCCAAGGCAAACATTTAAGTTTTGTCACTTGGGCCTATTATCTAGATGGGGACCCTACTCCAAACAGTGTGAGGTCTAGTTGGGACTTCATACCGGGGAGACCCCATACTGTTGGCGACATCCAGCACGTCAATAGGTCCACCTTTTCAAGATAAAGTAGAAATCATCCTATCAAGCCTTTCAAGCTTCTATGAGCCTTGGTTGACCTTCTTTCCTTGAGGTATTGGAGGAAAAAATTTAGGCATAATTTAGCTCATGTGCCTAGCCCAAAAGCATCAGGTAGTCATCCCTTATCTTGCTTACAAAGGCATTCCTTCCAAAGAGGTTTCTACTTTTTTTTTTTTGAAAATTTTAATCTTCCTAGCCTTGTGTAGTGCTCCTTTAGACCTATAGTATGCACTATAGCATCCTCTTGACCTTCAACCCAATGCCAAACCCTTGAATTTGACACTTTAACTTAGTTTATGAGCCTCCTTTCTCCCTATAACACCTTTCTCGACCTTAAGGGAGCACTATAGCGCTCTCTTGAGATATTTCCTAGCAATACACACTCAATATATGGTTTTTCTTACCCTCCCCCTCAAGTTTTTGACCTAGTCAAGATTCCATAACACCCTTTTAGCCTCTTATGTAGTGCCACACTACCTCTTTTTGCCTCGTAAAATGCTTCTTCACTCTTTTAGTCCTCATAGCACCCTCTCGAGGCCCTAGCCAACACCATAGCCAAAAGGTCCTCTTTTGAGTTTTTTATCACTTTGAGTTGAGTTAACAAAAGAGTAGAAGAAGAAAATCTCAAGTAAAAGAAATAAATTACTTAAGTTAATCATGCAAAAGCCCAAATAAACCTTTTAAAAGAAGATTAGAGCCCATTAGTTTACTCAAGCAATTTTAACTCTCTTATTTAGAGATTGAAACACCCGGAGTAAAAGAAGTTTTTGATTTTAGGTTGCTAGTTCAACTTTAGTTATAGCCAACTCAGCCTCAAAAGGTATTTTCATGAGTATATACATAGGTTCTTTCCTTTTTCTTTTCTTTTTTTTACTGTTTATAATTTTATAGAAAAAAAAATTTACCCAATAGTTAATTTTAATGAATGAAATATTATTGCATGCTCAGTAAATAAGTTTTAAAGATTCTTTATAGGATTTTTAGGATTCTTGGAGGCTATGCTAGATTCCTCTCTTTCAAATATGTACCCTCACTGGCCAAGTGTGCAATACTACCACTTGTTGCAATTTTTATCAACAAAGGAAAACACCTCTCTTGGATAGAAAACCTCCTCAAGATGATACTAGAGCCATCTCCTCTTTTAACTGGCTCATTCTTCTATTTCACTCTCTCATCCTTTTCCCAAATCTACCTATGGTTGTGCACTAGCTCTCTTTAATTTCTTTTTGAGTGAAATAATGATTGTGTATAACAAAAAAAACCCAAAAATGGATTTACATAGCCTAAGAATGCCCAACCATGGAATTTTCTTATGATACCTTGGGTTTTTCTCTAAAGCACATATTGTTTCTCTTTACAGAGAAATTTTCATGTTTCTAACCTAGTTATTTTCCATATTTTAATCAACTTTTATTTGATGGGTTAACTACATGAGTAGATCTTTGAAACCGGAAAACCCTAGCCATATCCCTTGTCTCACAATGATATTTTCCATGAAAAAAATCCTTTGGACATCATAGTAAATATATCCAACCTAGAAAATTACTTTTCCTTGCCATTAAATATGTTTTTTCACTCAAACTTAGTTTACCCTTAAACCCAGAAAAATTGAGCACTTGCATGTCTTTTTTAGACTAACCTCTATAATGGGTGTTTTTTGCAAGAAACTATGTCTAAATCTAGGATACATGTTGATAATGACCTAATGATTAATCCTTAAATGATGAAGAATCCAACAAATCTTCTAGACCAAAGTTTTAGGATAATCCTGGCTAAATTGATAACTAACTCCCATACACAGGTCAGAGGTATACCAAAAGTTTCATAGATATGAACTGCTTACAGATGATCTAGATAAATAGGTATATAATATAGTGAGAAGATCCTATTTAACATAGGTGATAGCCCATTTGTTAGTCTTTCCATGTGCAAAAGAATTAGAGTGGTTGGTGCAACATGTAGATTTAGAGGAGGCTATGATAAAAGACAACAATGACCACCCTTTAGCCCCATTCATTGCTTCTAACATAGAACTATAGATGTGTCACTAGATGAAGAGTGGTTTAGTGACTTCAAGATATTATACATGGAAACCTTTCCAGAGGGTTGGGTTACATTGAGATACATCATGGTTATAGAAGGAACTTTTTTAATTGCATGTATATCTTAGCAAGAAACTTAGGGAATAATCTTGAGTAGACACAACTAGACATCCCAACATGACTAGCAACCGTGGCTCTAAATTGCCTCATACTTATTGGATGTAATTTTTACTAGGATGGCATTCCCAGCCATGAACTGGAGATGGACCCTCCATGATGACTCAATGCACATTTATTGCAAGATCCGAAGGGAAGAGAATTACACACGGGTTTACACATAAATCTACCATAAATTAATGATCCTTTTATAAATCCCTCTTTAATGAGGTTTCTCCCTACATGTCAGAGAGGGTTGGACAATTAGTTTGTTCAGTTAGTGATTGGTTTGCATAACAAGATGGGAAATTTGATAAAATTTTGGGGCAACCAAGCCTCCATACCTACTACCTAGATTTGTAATTGATTGTGTGGTTTTATAAGAATTTTTCAATCATATTTATACAGGTGTATATGTTGCACTTTATAGGACCAAGAAACATCCTTGGCCACACATTCCATTCCACTTGGGTGCCTAGCAATTGAAATATATCAAGAGAGCCAAAAAGGACTTTGACACTCTTACACTCTTCCATTTTTGGAATCTAACATTTCAAAGATATGATACTAGATCCCTATTGAATGATATTTGTAGGTTTTGCAAATTAATATGGGAGTACTAATTAGAGACCTATGTAGAGGAGTATCAGCAAAAGAATGTTGTAAATTATGTAGTAGTTATGACAAGCATTGGTTACACCCATTCCACTAATAGAGCAAAATAGGTTCAACAAAGAATAGAAACATTGGCTCAACAACAAGCAAATGAAGAGGAAGTAAACTAAATGGAACAAGAAAAGAAACACAAACAAGAAGAAGAATAAACCTCAATAGGCTAGGAGGATGCCAAAGCAACTCAAGAATTGGTGATCCTAGAGCAAAATGGGAAAGAAATGAGCAAAGAAAGAGAGCATAGAATAAAGGTGGAAGAGAGAAGGAAGGTTGAGGAGGAAAAGTGAAAGTGGGAAGAAGAAGAAGAAGAAGAAAATAGAAAACAAGCAGAAGAAGAATGAAAGAAGTTTCAAGATGAAGTAGAATCCAAGGAAAGGGAGGAGGATTTCTTAGCCCAACAAGCAAAAACACAACCAAAGGCTTAGCTAGATTCAATTACAATGGAGGTTAACTCAACACCACTGACAATCACAAAGATTAAATGAGACCATATTCCAATCATAAATTTAAGCATCACACCAACAAAATGGAAGAATATGATCAATCCGAACACTTTCAAGTTTGAGAATAGCTTCAACCAAATTGTGGAGCACACTAAGAAGGCTGATGTTACTACACAATTGTCATTGGTGCAGTTCACTACCAAGAGACCTATAGTGCCTGATAGGATGAAGGATCCTCTCGCCATGGCCTCAATAGGTACATGGTTCTCTCAAGCCACTAAGAGGAATGTGAAAGAACTCCTAGAACAACTTGAAAGTAAAAATGCCCAAATAGTTGAGTTGCAGTAACAAGTCAATTTGTTGAAGGAAGAAACTAGGAAAAAATAGTTGGAGAGCATCAAAGTCAAAGATTAGTAGGCATTGCATCATAAGTACATGAATCATAAAAGTCTTTGGTATTATAGGTATATCGCATTTTGCAGGTTCTATAGAAGATCTTAGGTCAATTGTTTGCCCTATGGGAACTCACTAAGAAGAGAGGCACTAAGTTAGGAGTATTAAATGTTGTTGATCAACTAGAGGAGTGGTCAAAATAATACCTTAAGGCCCCCATTGAATGTCCTAGAAATGATGCATGATAGTTTCTCTATGATTCTATAGTAATCAACTGAGCTCTCAAGATTCAAGAGAATATGGATAAGGACATAAATTGGTCAATAGCTTTGTATGAACAACATTATGCCCTAGCAAAAAGACTTATCAAAATGCATAATTTTCCTTCAACTAGGATCCAGGGACAAGCTAGACTTGATGGAGATGTGAACAAGGAATTAGATGAAGTATTGAATGCAAAGGAACTATCCTTTAGTGTGTTAACTAATATACTCACTAAGGACGATCTCAAATACCATTTGGCGGACCTTGATAAGTTGCACACAATGCTAAATCAATTTATGGTTTCCTTGAAGAGAGATGTCCTAGTCATCTCTCAGAGCACAACAAAGATTCATGTCACAATGGAATTTTTGCCCATTAGAATCCTAATGATATATCCTTTTTGTGAGACATGGGTGACATATCTACAAGAAGTTATGAAAATCTCTCTTAAAGGTCCAGTCAGGATCTAACAATTCCCAGTATCAGTGTTGAGATGTAATAAAACCTATTATTGTATTTTGTAATTTAGGAGAATTTGAAGAGTTGTAACTAACCTAATAGGAAACTGAACAGTCATGAACAACAATTACAAACTCATACCTATAATCATTGTAAAGCCCTCAAAAGAAAGGGTCCCCAATGCCTGAAATTTAGTTCTCATTTAGGAACTTGTTGTAGTTATAGTTTTTCTATTATATTGATATACCTATAAACCAGAGTCAAGAGTTGTACTTTTGAATTCATGCTTAATATAGAGAAGCCTTGAAAGGCCAATCCTAGAGCATTATTCCTTCACACATATTGTCCATGTTTTTTTTAATTAAACCAGCTCACAAAA
Source organism: Pinus tabuliformis (assembly GCA_031772625.1). NCBI lineage: Eukaryota > Viridiplantae > Streptophyta > Pinopsida > Pinales > Pinaceae > Pinus > Pinus tabuliformis. The sequence goes on from CM062819.1 coordinate 870,645,551, forward strand.
AGATAGAAAAGAAAGATCAACGCCTTAGAATTCAGCGTCTTCGAGGGGGCAACCTCCTTTACATTACACAAATGAACAATTCTTGGATGATACAAATGACAATACCTCCTTTCTATATATAGGAGTCTAAGGGGTCATAATATAATCAGATCCGACATAACAATAATAATGTAAGGGCACAATAATAACAATAATGGACTTCTATGGGGCACAATAATAACAATATGGGAACTACGTGGCCACAAAAATATAATAAGGGGGTTGTACTAATAACAATAAGGGGTTACACTAGTAGTATAGGGACCTAATATGCCCCTCTCCTTTAAAAAGTGTTGTCCTCAACACTTGAGTAGTTCTTGATGCTTTTGTATAAAATTCTTGTCCTCCCATGTGGAATCTTCAATAGGTAAGTTCTTCAACTTGATGAGATACTTTGAAATTGATAGATTTCGTAGCTGTTGGGTTCTTGTTTCTGTGACTGCTCTAGGTTCCAATATGATTTTTCCTTCCTCGTCAAGTTCTAGCAATATTGTTTGAACTGAGATCTTCTAAAACTTTTAAATGAGTGGCCACACTTCTTCATCCTTATTCCATTCATCCCTTGCTTCGTTTATCCAATCTGATTGGATAATAGAAATAGCACAAAAAAATCCATCCACATCCTCATCCTTTCTTGAGAGTGCATCTGTAACAACAATTTTCTTCCCATTTTTGTAGATGATTTTAAATTTATAACCCAACATATTTGTGACCCATTTTTTCTGTTCTTCCAAAGATAAGCTTTGTTCTAAAAAGTATTTAAGACTATCATGATCCATTTTTACCTTGAAGTGTCTTCCCATTAGGTAAGGTTGTCATTTCTTAAGTGCATGTAGTATTGCTAACATTTCCTTCTCATAAATATCTTTCTTGAGATGTATCTGTAAAAATATCCAATCATCTACATCAAAACTTCTTTCACTACGATGTTGATATGCCTGTTGCTTCATTTGATTCTGCACCAAAGTGGCATTATCCTTTAAAAGTTGGAGAACTTGTTTTTTATGCTCGATGTGATCTTTCACTGCTTAAATATTTTTCTTCTTGATATGTCCTTCTATCTTGAGAGTTTGAGGAGTGGTAATTTCTTCCAATGCGTTACAAGATATTGGCGGATTTATTTCTTTATGCTCGATGTGATCTTTCACTTATTGAACATTTTTCTTCTTTATATGTCCTTCTATCTTGATAGTTTGAGTGGTAATTCTAGCCAATGCATTACAAGATATGGTCAGATTCATTTCTTCTTTCTCGATGTGATATTTCACTTCTTGAACCTTTTTCTTCTTGATATGTCCTTCTATCTTGAGAGTTTGAGGAGTGGTAATTCTTTCCAATTATTTACAAGATATGGTCGGATTCATTTCTTCTTTCTCTGGGGTTGGTTTCTGGTGTAAATACTTTTTATGTTTCTTGATCCTTTTCTTCCTCCTCTTCATAATCTATGTAAAATAATTTCTTCTCAACACATTTATGACCTTTAGTGTATTTTCTATCATAATTATAACAAAGCCCTTTTTCTCCTTTTTCTTCCAATTGTTGTGGTGTAAACCTTGTAGGTTGTGGAAGGCTAGGAGAAAAAATGCTTCCATAATTATAGTCATGAGTGGTGGGATTCCTTGTTTCCATAATTTTTCTTTCAATTTTTTTTGCCAACCTGAATGCCTTCTCCAATGAATCAGGTTCCCAAAGATGAACCTCACGTTGAATGTTATCCTCTAAAGTCCCTATGAAAGTATCAATCCTTTGCTTCTCTGGAATATCATTTACCCTTATATTCAATTTTTGAAAGTTTTGAATTGGCTCTGCCATTGAACCCTTTTGTTTGAGATTTATCAATTGGATAAAGAAGGTGTTACTCTTTGTATCCTCGTAATGTGCTATCATTTCTTCCATGAAAATTGACCAAGTGACTAGTGCTTTACGAGAACAAAGCCCTTTATACCATAAAAATTGATTCGGTTCTAAAATAAAGATGCAATATGTACCTTTTGTAACAGTGGCACACCATGTAGATCAAATTATTGCTCCATCTGTAGTATCAAATTTACCAAATCCTTTCCATCAAACTTCCTCATATCGTTTTTTCTTGATTTTATGAGCTCGATCTTGAAACAATTGTGTTATGAAACCAGCTCAAGAAAAGATAGATCAACGCCTTAGAATTCAGCCTCTTCGAGGGGGCAACCTCCTTTACATTACATAAATGAACAATTCTTGGATGATACAAATGACAAAACCTCCTTTCTATATATAGGAGTCTAAGGAGTCACAATATAATCCAGCCGACCTAACAATAATAATATAAAGCCACAAAAATAACAATAGAGGGATTCTATGGGGCACAGAAATAACAATATGGGGGTAATAGGGGCACAACAATATAAATAAGGGGTATAACTACAATAGTAATGGGGTAATCACTAGTATTATAGGGACCCAACATGCCCCTCTCCTTCAAAAAAGTGTTGTCCTCAACGCTTGAGTAGTTCTGGATACTTCTGCATAAAATTCTCATCCTCCCATGTGGAATCTTCAGCGGATAAGTTCTTCCACTTGATAAGATACTCTGAAATTGATCGATTTCGTAGCTGTCGAGTTCTTGTTTCTGTGACTGCTTCCGGTTCCAATATAATTTTTCCTTCCTCGTCAAGTTCTGGCAATATTGTTTGAACTGGGAGCTTGTCGCCTATAACCTTCTTTAAACATGAAACATGGAAAACTGGGTGCAATCGAGAAGCTGCAGGAAGCTCCAATTTGTATGCCATAGTACCAATCTTTTGCAACACCTTGTACGGACCATAATACTTTGGTGATAATTTATTATCCTTCTTAGCTTGCTTTAGGGACATTTGCTTATATGGTTGTAGCCGTAGGAATACCCAATCACCTACATCAAAACTTCTTTCACTGCGATGTTGATCTGCCTGTTGTTTCATTCTATTTTGTGCCAACACGAGGTTATCCTTTAAGAGTTGGAGGACTTGTTGTTGATGTTCGATGTGATGTTCCACTGCCTGAACCTTAGAATTTTCTCTTAAATATGATGTGATGGATGGTGGTTGATACCCATAAAGTGCCATAAATGGGGTCATTTTTGTTGCTGTATGGAAGGAAGTGTTATACCACCATTCAGCCAGAGGCAACCATTTGACCCATTGTGTCTGTTTATCAGATACAAAGCAACGAAGATATCCTTCCAAACATTTGTTTACTATCTCAGTTTGCCCATCAGATTGAGGATGATAAGATGAGCTATGAGCTAACTGAGTACCAAGACAAGAAAATAATTCTGTCCAAAAATTTCCAGTGAAAATGGGATCTCTGTCACTTACAATAATCTTTGGGTTTCCATGTAGCTTTTGAATTGTTTCCATAAATGCAGTAGAAACTGTACTGGCTTTAAATGGATGTGATAATGCACAAAAGTGTGCATACTTGGTAAGTCTGTCAACTACCACCATGATGACACTCTTTCCCTCAGACTTGGGTAAACCTGTGATAAAATCCATTGAAACCTCCTCCCAACGTTGGCTTGGAATGGATAAAGGTTGTAATAGACCCGGTGTCTTAATTGTTTCAACTTTATTTTGTTGGCAAACCAAACATTCCGCCACAAACTTTTGAATATCTGATTTAAGGCCATCCCAAAAAAATTCCTTCTTAACCCTGTGGTAAGTTTTTAAAAATCCTGAGTGCCCTCCTAAGGGAGAAGTGTGCAATTCCATAAGAATCTTTTGTTTTAGCTGGGAATTCTTACAGAGGTATAAGCGATCTTTGTACCATAACGAATCATTTTGCCAGCTAAATGTATCAGACGTACTGGAATCTTGTTGTAGCTTTCGAATAAGTGCCCACACTTCTTCGTCATTCTTCCATTCCTCCCTTGCTTCGTTTATCCAATCTGGTTGGATAATAGAAATGGCGCACAACAATGCTTCCACATCCTCATCCTTTCTTGAGAGTGCATCTGCCACCACATTTTGCTTCCCTTTTTTGTAGATGATTTCAAAGTCATAACCCAACATCTTTGTGACCCACTTTTGTTGCTCTTCAGAGGATAATCTTTGTTCTAAAAAGTATTTAAGGCTATCATGATCCGTTTTTACCTTGAAGTGTCTTCCCATTAGGTAGGGTCGCCATTTCTTAAGTGCATGGAGTATTGCCAACATTTCCTTCTCATAAATAGCTTTGCTTAAAAACTTTCCCTTGATTGGACGACTTTCAAAAGCAATGGGTCTTTCATCTTGCATTAGAACAGCACCAATTCCATTTCCTGAAGCATCACATTCCACAATAAAGGTTTTTGTGAAGTCCGGTGTAGCTAAGACCGGTGCTTGGCACATTGCCTCTTTAAGATGTTCAAAGGCCTTTGTTGCTTCCGGAGTCCATGAAAATGCATCTTTCTTCAATAATGTTGTTAGAGGTGCTGCTATTCTCCCATAATTCTTAACAAACTTGCGATAATACCCTGTCAACCCAAGAAATCCTCGCAGATGCTTTATGGATGTGGGGATTTTCCATTCCTTAATGGCTTTAATTTTGCTAGGGTCTACCTTAACTCCTTCATGAGATACAATATGACCCAAATATTCCACCTCCTGGACTCCAAAGAAACATTTGGATCTTTTTGCATATAATTGTTTCTCCTCCAATAGTTGTAGCACCCTGTCAACATGTTCAACATGATCCTTCCAAGACTTGCTGTAGATTAGTATATCATCAAAAAATACTAACACAAATTTTCTAAGGAATGGTTTGAAAATTGAATTCATCAAACCTTGAAATGTTGAAGGTGCATTGGTAAGGCCAAAAGGCATGACCAAAAATTCATAATGACCCTCATGAGTTCTAAATGCCGTTTTCGGAATGTCTTCAATCTTCATTCTGATTTGATGATATCCTGAACGAAGATCCAACTTGGTGAAGTAAATTGATCCATGCAATTCATCCAGTAATTCATCAATGACAGGAATGGGGAACTTATCTTTAATAGTGAGCTTGTTGAGCTCCCTATAATCCGGACACATGCGCCATGATCCATCCTTCTTGTGCACCAATACTACTGGAGCAGAGAAAGAACTTTGACTCGGTTGAATTATACCAGCCTCTAGCATTTCTGCAACCATACGTTCAATTTCACTTTTTTGGACATAGGGATATCTGTACGGCCTGATGTTTGGAGGAACACTTCCTGGAATCAGATGAATAGCATGATCATGATCACGCATAGGTGGGAGACCCTTGGGAGTCTCAAATACCTTGGAATGATTGTCCAGGACTTTTTGGAGATCTGGAGAAATAGATGATTCCAATGTGGAAACATCTAGCGAACATAATTGTGCAATTACACCTCTTTGCTCCTTTTTTAGAAGCTTTGTCATACCATTAGAGCTGATTATCTTTCCTGGTTTCCCTGCAATACCCCTTAATTCAACTTCCTTTCCTTCCGTAGAAAATTTCATGAAAAGTTCTTGAAAATTAAAAGCTATTGTACCCAAGGATTGTAGCCATTGGACTCCTAGTACAACATCAGCACCTCCCATTGGAATGGAAAGCATTGGGCTAGTCAATACATATTCTCCCATGGATAGCTTGATATTATGGCACTTTCCAGAGCAATTTATTGTTCCTCCATTTGCAATCATCACTTGACACTCTGGTGCTGGATATAGGAAGCAATTCAATTCTTTTGCTACCCTACAATGAATAAAATTGTGGGTGCTTCCTGAATCAATCAACACTATTACCTTTTTCTTCTTGATTTGTCCTTCTATCTTGATGGTTTGAGGAGTGGTAATTCCCGCCAATGCATTACAAGATATGGTCGGATTTATTTGTTCTTCATCTAGGCTTTGTTCCTGGAGTATATCCTCTTCTTTTGACCTTTCTTGCTCCTTTTCTTCTTCCTCTTCACAATCTATGTAGAATAATTTCTTCTCAGCACACTTATGACCTTTAGTGTATTTGCTATCACAACTGTAACAAAGCCCTTTTGCTCTTTTTTCTTCCAATTGTTGTGGTGTCAACCTTATAGGTTGTGGAAGACTAGGGGCAACAACACTTCCGTCTTTATAGTTGTGAGTGGTATGCTTCCTAGTTGCCATAATTTTGCTTTCCATTTTTCTTGCTAACCTGAATGCCTTCTCTAATGAATCAGGTTCCCAAAGGCGAACATCATGTTGGATATTATCCTTTAAAGACCCTATGAACACATCAATCCTATGCTCCTCTGGAATATCTTTTACCCTTATGTTCAATTTTTGGAACTCCTCAATGTGCTCCATTATTGAACCCTTTTGTTTGAGACTTATCAATTGGCTAAAAAAAGTGTTGCTTTTTGTATCCTCATAATGTGCTATCAATTCTTCCGTAAAAATTGCCCAAGTGATAAATTTTTACGAGAGCAAAGCCATTGATACCATACAAACTGATTTGGTTCCAAATATACAGTTGCCATACGTACCTTTTGTGTGTTTTGCACATTATTGAGATCGAAGAATTGCTCCATCTGTAATATCCATGTGGCGGGATCCTTGCCATCAAACTTCCTCATATCGATTTTTGGAATATGGTGGGTCTTCGATCCAACATTAGAGTCTATGGAATCATGATTAACATTTCTTTTGTTCACATCATGAGTTTCCTTTACAACCTTTTCACCATTAGTAAGTATTTCTTGTAGAAAATTTGTCAAATCTGTCTTCAAATCTGCCATGTCTGTCTTCAAATCTGTCTTTGAATCTGCCATGTCTCTCTTCAAATTTGTCTTCGAATCATCCATCTTAGCTTCCATGCCCTTTATCTTAGATTCCACGCCATTTATCTTAGCTTCTGTTAGCTTTTGTGAGCGTGACATTTGTTGCACTTGTTCTTGTAATTTTGATATATCATGTAGCATTTCTTCCTCTTCTTCATGAGTCATGCTAGAGCTTTCAGGTTCCTTACTAGGTGTTTGCATTTTCTTTCCTCGGGGCATCAGTTACCGATAATAATGCTTTACTATGCCCTTTGAATTCCTTCAAACCAAGCTTACACAAAAATTTAAAAAAAAAACTACACACCTTTTTTCACTTTATAGAAGCCTGATATTGAATCTGATGTATCTCTGTAATTCCAGATCCTCCAATTCTGAAATTGCGACCTGTAGTAGCCTTCTGTGTCCTCTTTCCAATGCCACAAGTCTGACCCAAATTGGATTCTCCAAGGAAGAGTTATGCGAAATCTCCCACAGTGACTTGATTATAGACTAGTTCAGTAGAGCGAACTTGTACGACGTGCCACGAGTCACTGTTTCGACCTTTGGATCTGAAAAATGCATACAAGAAACTAAAGTCCGTCCTCTTTCTGTACCTTCTTACGAAATTTCAATCCGATCCCCAGAGAGAAAGTTATGACGATTTTCCCCAGGTCACCTGTTTTGAATGTAATTCAGGAGTCTGCAAAAAGACCAACTTCCTCAGATCATATCTCCACAAATATCGTGCGAAAAGCTCTGAAATTCGGACCCAAGGTTCAGCGCAATTTCTTCTCAAATGGGTTTTTTTTGCGACTTCTGAAACGTCACAGAAAAAAAGTTATAGCGAAAATGCCACGATGACCTGTTTGGAGCAGCGAAACCCTAGAATCCAAAGCTCTGATACCAAATGTTATGAAACCAGCTCAAGAAAAGATAGAAAAGATAGATCAACGCCTTAGAATTCAGCCTCTTCGAGGGGGCAACCTCCTTTACATTACATAAATGAACAATTCTTGGATGATACAAATGACAAAACCTCCTTTCTATATATAGGAGTCTAAGGAGTCACAATATAATCCAGCCGACCTAACAATAATAATATAAAGCCACAAAAATAACAATAGAGGGATTCTATGGGGCACAGAAATAACAATATGGGGGTAATAGGGGCACAACAATATAAATAAGGGGTATAACTACAATAGTAATGGGGTAATCACTAGTATTATAGGGACCCAACAAACTATAACTCTGTAATTTCAAATTTCCAAGGTTTGAAATTGTAACCTATAGTATCCCTTTGTGTCCTCTTTCCAATGTCCCCTGTTTGATTGAAATTTGATTCTCCAAGAAATATTTATGCCCAACCTCCCAAGATGACCTTCTTATATACTTTTTTAGTAGAGCGAACCCATACGAAGTTCTACATGTTACTATTTCGACCTTTGGACTGAAAACAATACACCAAAAATTACAGTATGTACTCTTTCTGTAGCTTCTTACCAATTATCAATCTGATGCTCAGAGCGAACGTTATGACGATTTTCCCCAGGTCACCTATTTGGAATGTAATTCGGGATCCTGCAGAAACCATAAATGTCTTCAATTTTATCTCCGAAAATATAGCAAAATAGGATCTAAGATTCAAGCCTGAGCTTCACCAAGATTTCAGCTCAAATGGGTTTTAAATTCAGAACCTAAACCTTCATAGAAAACAAATTATAGTGAAAATTCCATGATGACCTATTTGAGATGAAATTTTGGAGCTTACAACAACCCTAACTTCCTCAAATCATATATCCAAAAATATAGTGAGACATGATCTAAAATTTAGACTTGAGGTTTTGAATAATTTCTTCGCAAATGGGTTTTTTTTAATCTTCTGAAAAGTCATAAAAAATAGTTATAGAGAAAATTCCACAAAGGTCTATTTGGAGCAGCGAAACCCTAGAAGCCAAAGCACTGATAACAAATGTTATGAAACTAGCTCACAAAAAGATAAAAAAGAAAGATCAACGCCTTAGAATTCAACCTCTTCGACGGGGAAACCTCCTTTACATTACGCAAATGAACAATTCTAGGATGATACAAATGACAATGCCTCCTTTCTAGTATAGAGTCAAAGGGTTATAATATAATCAAAGCCGACATAACAATAATAATGTAAGGGCACAATAATAACAATAGTGGACTTCTATGGGGCACAATAATAACAATAGAAGACTTCTATGGGGCACAATAATAACAATATGGGGACTACATGGCCACAAAAATATAATAAGGGGGTTGTACTAATAACAATAAGGAGTTACACTAATAGTATAGGGACCTAACATTTTTTGTTATTCATAAATTGTTCATGTATGTTGATGAGCCTCGGTATTGAGACACGAATGTTTCAACTCCCAAGGCTACCAAATTTAATTATCAACCCAAGGTTCTGTTGATGCCTCAAAAATCGCTGCAACAACATTAGGGATAGCCACCCGGTCCGGACCTTAGTACAGCTCCTTTTCCGTTTGGAATAGTGGCTCCGACTGGGGGTAATGGGACCAATTTCCCAAAAGTGGATAAACGGGATGAATGGATGATTTGTAAACTAAACTAGCGGTGAACGAATTACTAAAACTATTAACACGAATACATAGACTATAATCTGTCCCGGGAACTTATTGAACTTTAAAGTGCAGCGCTTGATGATCTGTGTCTATAAACAGGCATATAGATGACTCTATTTAACAGACATAGACATTATTTCATTCATGATTACTATGCTTAAATAGTTAAGCAAAGCGATTGAAGCGATATTACCACACTTATCATTTATATCATTGACATATACATGATTAAAAAGAAAGGCACATCATAAAACATCCAATAGTGGAATGAATGTAGATCTGTTGTTACAGCGCATGCATATAATCAATAATAGCAAGAATAATCACATAACAATTCATATGAAAGGAATGAATTCAGACATAGATAGAAATACCATATGAGCTGCTTGACACTCCCAATATCAATCGCTACTTGTAATTCTTCCTTCAACGCAGAAATATTCTCAACAAAAAACAATAGTGCACAATTGCATAAAAACCTCCTTGTTGAATTAAGAACAACTGGTCCAGTTTCATAAAAGAATATTGACTGAAGCACAATAGTGCAAACTTCAATCTTTAAGTCTGGTACAAAACTTTACGACCCTTTCCAAAATAATGAAAGGGTCTATAAATACTAAATTAATCTAAATATCTAATAAACTGAAATCCTACTAAATCAATATCAATAAATTTTGATCCTATTTTCCTCAGCGATCTGGCACTCGGCGGCATGATTCATCAGGTAGGTTGCTTGCCTTTAAATCTGAGCTGACTTATCGCAAGCATTGGCTCTACTTCAGGAGGTTTGTTGAGGCGCGAACTGAGCTGGGCGGCATAGGTGGCATCTTGAATATCGGGAATCATGTACCCGATTGCATCTGTTAGGCACTTAAGAGCGGCTCTTTGTGTATGCGGCTTTACCAGGAAGAACCAATATGTGTCCCAAGTTAAACTGTTAATCCCAGCGATTAATCTCCCTTTTTCCTCTAAATCAGGATAACATGATTGCTCCAATGTGTTCATTGTTGTCAACTGTCCTGGTGTGCATTGGGAGATCATGTTTGATAAGTAGAGAGTGTTATTAACTAACTCAACTAGATTGTTAGAAGTTGATTTACATCTTGAAGCTGCTCTCTCTGCTTTCATTAACTGGGACTACCATTCTGTGAAGAGTATATCTTTATGTGGTTCTAGGATCCTGGGTAAATTTGCCGCTTGTCCTTGATCGGAATCTTGCCAGTCAAGAAATGCAGCTATGGTTTCCTCGGCTTGATCCAATTCAGTTCTGGCCTTTTCTACTTGCTTATTTATGGATGCCGTTAGTTCACACAGTGGCTCTGCCTGGGCGATTTGTTGACACAGAAGCCTAATTTGAGATATTAATGCAGTGTTTATTTGTAATGCTTCTGCTCTAAATTCAGCCACTTGTGGAACGCCCTTTGTCTTTTCAACCTGTGCTGATAATTGAGCGATTTGCTCATCCTTTGTTTTCAGCATTAGTTCATTCGCGGCCTTTAATTGTGCCAATGCCTCTGATAATTCTTTTTGCTTTTGGATCGCGCTTTGGTCGATCCTTTGCTTTTCTGCCTGCAATTGTTGAGTCAGTTGATTATTTAATTGTTGTTGCGTCAACAATTGTTGCTCCGCCTGTTCTGCTTTCTGTTGTGCTTCGGTCAGCTGTGTCTGTAACGAGAAAATCTCTTGATCCTTGGTTTTCAATAGAAGACTTACCTCCGATACCTTATCAATTGTAGCTGCCAAATAGGCTCCCGCATACTGCGACAGTTTTGTCAGGTCGTCGGAGGGGTCAAATTCCTCCTTCCAAACCACATTGCCCGTAACAGTTTGCTCTGGGAAAAGGGAAGGTTGATTAGTCCTTCTTCTTTTCCTTTGTCGTTTAACCACTGCTTTATGCCTTGGGCTGTAGAAGACATCCAAGGGAGGAATATCTTCTACCTGCAAAATGATTTGGTCGGAGGGGTCCTTTGGTATTACCTCAACTTCTTTAGAAATGGGTGGGCCGCTGGTTCCACTTAGAACCTGAGGTGAAGTGATGTCCTGCGTATCCGTTGTCTTGGAAGTGTCTGTATCCTTTGAACATTCCAACCCACTGATGATGGAATCAAATTGCTTCCATTCCTGGAGCAATTTAGGGTCAATACGAGTATCTATATTGACATCAATGGTGGTTTGTTTTTGCTTTTCGGCTTGGGACTCCTTCCGCACCTTTTCCAGTTCCTTCTTCTGCTTTTCCTCCTATTCTTTTCTCTGCTGTTCCTCCTGTGCTTTCTTCTGGCTCTCTTCTCTTTCTTTTCTCTGCCTCTCTTCCTGTTCTCTCCTCTGCTTTTCCTCCTGTTATTTCTTATGATCCTTTGTTATAACCGGAGGTTCCTTTGGCTGTTGTCGACCAGGCTCGCTTGATGATGTCGCTGGGGTTGTCGCTAGTAAATCTAGAGGCAGAGTTTGCAACCTCTGTTCTCTAAGTTTATTAAATTCAGTCAACCCTTCATCCTTATATTTCGCTTTGGCGAATGCTTTAACCTGATTTATTGTCTCAGCTGAAGAGAACAGGTCGTCAAACATATCTTCTTTATGGTCAAATCTTGTCAATTTGGCATGTTCTAGTGCATTATAGACGACTTTGTTTGGATCAAATGGCCTATTTGGGATAGTCGCCAGAGTTAAGGATTGAATCTTTGTGGCTTCCTTTTCTGCATGTTTGAGATCATGCAGAGTGTAGACACCACACCTCAAGGGAAAAGAGGGCCAGCCCTTCTTCTTTTCCTTCTTGAGAGTCTGTGTAACACTCTCAGCCATAATCTGGTAAGCGATTTCCCTTGCCAGCAGTTTATCAGGTATGTATAAAGGGAGGACATGGGGGTCGGCTTGGCTGTTGAAAACTCTTATGTAGGTAAATCTCTCCTCTCCAAACCATCTACCTATTGCGGTTAAATCAAATTCGGCTTGATAAGAAATCTTGGGAGCAGGTTTATCGAAAATGGAATAATAAATGGGCAACATAAAGCCATTACAGACTTGGTATAGATGATGTTTATAAGAAGATTTCCACAATTTTTGATGATATATATGAATAGGCGTGGGGTCTTGTGCATTCCACCTCCAGCCGAGTACGGGGAATTCAGAGTTAAAACACAGGGTATCTAGAATATAGGCATTGTAGTAGAATGGGGGAATTACCCTTTCAGAAATATGGGTCTTGCTTCTAAACTCAAGCACAGCTATTGCTAATTTGTCTAAGAGGATAGTGGCCCAATCCATAATTACACTGTTGCATGTTGCTTCCATTAGGGGAACCATTTCTATGGTAAAATTAGCAGAGTCATGCAATCCCCATAATCTACACATCATTATTCCAGCATAGCAATAAGGAGAAGCCAGAGAATCAACCGAGTACTTACCGGAAGATTCGTGTTTGTGCTTTGCCGGATTTTGTCTCCAATCCCGGATGGGTTCAGATTCAACTTCATTTTCGTTTGCGAATTTCTCCAGGAATGCCTTATTATATATCTTCTCTGGCTCGGGCAAATGGTACATTTGCCTTAGGTCCTCCGCCCTGAATGACCCGAAAATTCTCCCGTCTCTGGTGCTGAAGGTTCTATCCAGGATTGGGATTTCTTCAATCGCCCATCGCACTACGTCTGTGTATGGGAGAATTTGCTCCCTAGCTGCTATCCGGTGAAGGAAGGAATCAGCTAAGTCCTTGAGAGTACCCTCAGACTTTCGGGTTAAATCCACAGTAGCTTCTACTGTTGTCACTGCTGGTTCTTCGGCTTCAATCAGGTTGTAGGTACCTTGCCAAGTAACTCTGACGAGACCCAAACATGTAGTATCAGATATCAATCCCTTCTTTTTGTCCATGACAGTTTGTCCTGCAGCTGGTGTAGCGGAAGCGCCTGTTGTCTTCTTGGATTTCTTCCCCATTTTGCTTGAGCTTTCTCTTTTGGATGAATTCTGCACAGAGGGGAAAATAAACGTAACACAGAGATATGCCAATGAAAATCCGATACGGGAAAGATATATTGATCAAAGCGTGCTGAGAGATTAACTCTTAAAAGTGGCCGCGGATACAATCCATGGGAAGATCTTACAATTACATTAAATGGTCGTTTAAAACCTACCACCCCTTAAATGCCCATTATACCATTATTTGGCCGAATGACCCGTTTAAGCGTGCTATGGATGTTTTGGCGGTTGGGCACAGGTGCATCATTGCTTAGCAGATTAAGCTTTAAATATGATTTGATCATAATATCCCTCCATTTAACGGCTTTTTTGAAATCCGTGCTATATCATAATCGGGCGTCGGGAACACTTAAATCCTTATGTTGACAATTTTGAAACCCCGATCGCCGATAGCGAAATCGCATCGCATCGGGGTGAATGGGCATAACAATGTGCATAAATAGTGTATCGCCGATTGCCGATTGCGATATCGCATCGCATCGGGGGTATGACCTAGGCGCCTTATTATTGTGCATAGGATATTGCCGATTGCCGATTGCGATATTCCATCGCATCGGGGTGAAAGGGTTGGGGTGCTTTAAGACTGCGTAAAGAGTATCGCCGATAGCGATATCGCATCGGCGGGAACCCATATGTCACTTATTTGTGTTTTCTATGCCATTGCGATATGCGATCTTGCGATCGCTTTATCGCAATGATAAAAGATTGTTTTATTTGATCAAAAATGGGTTTTTTTTTTTAAGGTTTTATATAATGTCTTCATTTGGTTTGCGGACCTTTTTGAAATAATGCAATATTGATACCAACTAACTTCTAAAGGGACCCATTTCATATGATAATTTTGTAAATATAAATAATATGAAATGGGGGGTTGTTGTATGGGCACAATAATTGGCGATTCGCTGGAAGAACCAGTTATCTCTGAAAAGCATAGAAATACTTAAACTTTTGCAAAATAGAGTTCTAATCAAAGGGAAAAATTCTAATATAACTAGGTATATATGTATTCCAAGTAAAATGAATCTATTTTTGCTAATTTCCTCTCTTTTTTTCTTAAGAAAATAGATACATTCTAAGTTTTAAATAGGCCTATATTGGTTTATAATGATAAAACAGAAAACTTTTCCAAATCAGCTTTTATAGTGAGCTCTTATGTCATAGGTAGAGCCTCTGCTGCCAGCAAACGTTTATAGTTTCGGCAGGGATACCTTTTAACCATGCTATTGTCCATTGTTCCATCCAATTAAGAGTGTGATTAACAGAATGAATTCAAAACATGTTTTCATATTTTGTATTTCATTTCCTTTTTCTGTTATTGATAAGATAAAAAGCCATTGTCCTGGTTTGGTGGCTAGCTATTGACAATGCCATTCACTAGTAGTAATTTAACCGAATAAGCTGGCTCGTGATGAGACCCCTTGTCTTATAATTCTAAGCCATTACCCTATTTTGGTATGCAGTTTTGGTAATGTCGGTTAAATTATTTCCCTATGAACATGGTAAGCAGGCTTGTAATAAGACCTCTTATCTTTAATATCAGATATTTTAGAATTACACTCTGAGTAATCATAAACTTTAGTGAATGGGATGAACAATCTTCTCCTTAAGAGTAAATGGATGACAGGGTAAGAGTTGAAGATGCTGAAATTGGATTAGCTTCTATCTTGACATTGATAACCTTTTGAGACCAATTTGAAAATAGAAAATGATCTACAATACTTTTAAACTTTGAGGGGAGTTCACAAAACTTGAAATGTGGTTTCAAAATACAATGATACCTAATTTCCTAGAAATTATCCCTTCTGGTTAAGAGTTCTAATATTTTAAAAGAAAATATCACACTACTTTTGTAGATTAAATTTTCAAACACAGCAAAGGTCAATAGTAGATACCTTACAACATTATTTTCTACAAATCTTATAAACTACAAAAATCTATCAAACTAAAAGGAGAAGGGGTTACCTCCTCAATTAAAGAATTTCTTCAAGATAAGGCCATTAACAGGGAGAGAATCCCTCAACCCTGATAAGTCTTGCAATATAAAGGTCGAATGGCCTATCTTTTCACAGATCTGAAATGGTCCAAGCCACATCTTCTGGAACTTGGTGTGTTTTCCCTTGTCCTCATGGGCTTTGTCCCATTTCAGAACTAAATCACCGACTTGAAATTGTTTTGAACCGGATGAGACTGAATCAAAATCTGCCTTGATGATTTGCTGATGTTTGGCATGATTGACCCTGGTTTTTTCTCTTTCCTCTTCTAATTTTAGAATTTGATCATGTCTAAGTTGAATAGAAGAAGAAGGAGTTTCCTCAATGAACTGAACTAGGGCTAGAGAAGGAAGAACAAGATTTGTGGGTAGTACTACTTCTTTCCCATACACAAGGTTGAATGGGGAAGATCCTATAGAAGCTTTCTGTGTTATCCTATCAGCCCATAAAGAAAACATTAAGGATTTATGCCAGTTTTTATGATTCTATTCGATAGTTCGCTTAATGATTTTGATCAGATTTTTATTAGTAGATTCCGCTAAACCATTGCCCTGGGGATAGTAATTAGCAGAATATTTCAATTTAAATCCTCTTTTAATAGAGAAATCAAACATAGCATTGCCTGAGAAATAAGATGCATTATCAAAAACAAGAGCATTTGGGACACCAAACCTGGTAATGATGAATTGATCTATGAATTCAATGATTGCTTCAGAATTTGTTGTCTTCAAATGGATTGCCTCAACCCACTTAGTAAAATAATCGGTAGCAGTAAGGATATACTTATGCTGTTTGGAAGAGGGTGGAGTAATTTCCCCAATGATATCCAATCCCCATTGCTCAAATGGTTGTTCAATGTTGACTGGTTGCAGAGGGAAAGCTGGTTTACGTTGTCTTCCACTAGAAGTTTGGCAATTGAGGCATTTCCTTACATACTCGTGGGCATCTTTAAACAGAGTAGGCCAATAGTATCCAGCATGAATAATTTTTTGAGCTGTTGTATCAGCTCCAAAATGTCCTCCTGCTGGTCCATCATGTAACTCCTGCAAAACCTTTTGTGCTTCAGGTTTCTCAAGGCATCTTAATAAAATAGAATCATAATTCTGCTTAAAAAGCACATCATCAATAATTGTAAAATTCTTTTCTTTCAACCTAATGGCCCTTTTGTTCTTGTAAGACAGGTTTGGAGGTGCATAACCATTCTTTAAATAAAAGATTAAATCTGCATATTGAGATTCAGAATCAGTAAGACTTATCTGATTGATTTCTTCAGTTTGATCTGTATCGCTTGATTCTGGAATGTTGGATGCTCCTGCCAATATCCTGCAAAAACCTTGGCCCCTAACAATCTTTGCTGGCCTAATTTCTAAGTCATACTCTTGAAGCGCTGTGACCCAATTTGCCCTTTTTTCACCCAGTTCTTTTTGGATTAATAGTTGCCTAACTGCAGGGAAAGGAACTATAACTTTTGTGTGGGTTTTCAAAAGGAAGGGTCTATAATGCTTGACTGCTTTAAATACAGCAAAGGCTTGTTTTTCTACATCGGAGTAATTCAATTCAGCACCCTGAAGATTTGAGCTAAAAAATGAAATGGGTGCTTCCAAATTGTGATCATTTAGTTGCGTGAGTACTGCAGCATACGATGAGTTGGATGCGATGGTATACAATGTAAAGTGATTAGAAAAATTTGGAGTATTTAAGGCTACGGCATTGATTATTGATTGCTTGATTAGATCAAAAGCTTCTTTTTCTGTTGATCCCCACTTAAAGACTGAATTTTCTTAATCATTGTTTGAAGTGGCAAAATAATTTGAGAAAAATCTGGAACAAATCTTTTAACAAAATTGATCTGGCCTAAAAATGACTGCATCGATTTTTTATTGTGTGGGAAAGGGATTTCAGAGATTTCTTTGATCCGATCAGGATCAATATAAATGCCATCTTTGGACACATAAAACCTAAGAGCTTTCCTTGATCAAGAGCAAAGAAAGACTTTTTAGGGTTAAGAGAAATACCAAAATTTGATTTAGATCATGCAAATGATTATACCTCTCCTTAGATAATACAGTAATATCGTCTAGATAGATGACTACTGTTCTATTAATCAACCCTCTAAAATCTATATCCATAGCTCTTTGGAATGTCGCTCCTGCATTTATAAGTCCGAAAGGCATTTTCTGATATGCATATGTTCCCCATTTTGTTCTGAATGTAGTTTTAAGCTGGTCATCAGGATGAACCAGGACTTGGTTATATCCTGAGAAACCATCTAGAAAGGACATCAATTCAGAGCCTGCTACTGATTGAAGTATTTGCTCCATAGTAGGTAATGGGAAATTGTCTTTCAAGCTTGCTTTGTTCAAATTTCTAAAATCAATACAAATTCGAATGTCGCCATTTTTCTTTCTGACTGGCACCATATTAGAGACCCAGTTTGAGTGTCGGACAGGAAAAATAATCTTGGCTTTCAAGAGTTTGTTAAGTTCTGATTTTATCTGGCTCTCTAAGTTTGGATGTATTTTTCTTAACTTCTGCTGAATCGGTTTCTGGTCGGGGAGTACCGGAATGGTATGCTGGATAATGGCTGTATCATAAGTCTTCAAATCATCATATTTCCAAGCAAAAACCTGTTTATTTTTTCTTAACAGTTTAATGAATGCCTCTTTCTCTTCAAAGGAAAGTCCTAATCCTAAATTAATATTTTGAGGAGCTTGTTCAGTACCTAGATTTATCAATTCAAACCTTAGGGTAGAGCTTTGGAGCTTTGCATTAGTTACAGGTTTAAACCTGTCTTTAATATCATAAAGATCTTCCAGCTTTACCACAGGCTTAGGAATTGCATTTTCCTGAGGTGTTTCTCTCATTTGGGAGTCATGCTCATCTTCCTCAATGATTTGATTATCATAGGACTTCTCAGAAGTTAAGAATTGTAAAATATCCTCATCATGGTTGAATACTCTCCAATTAGTGACATTGTCAGGAACTGAAGGCCTAAAAAGCAATTCTACGGAAAATCTATCTGGGTTGTAGCCTTCAGAAGGTAGGAGCTTGGAAGCTACATTAGCTAGGAGATCGGCTGCCGAGTTTTGAGACCTGGGAATGGAGGAAATGTTGAATGCGGAAAAGTGCGGGTAAGCTCTTGTACTAGCGATTGATAATGCTTGAGGTGATTTGAAAGACAATGAATTGCATTCCTCACCTATTTAACAATAATTTCAGAATCGCCAAATACTTTTAGATATTGCACTTTAAGGCCGATTGCTTTATATAATCCCTGGACTAAGGCTTCATATTTGGCTGTATTGTTAGTGCATTCAAATTCTAGCCTACAGGACAGCATTGTCTTTTCTCCTTGTGGGCTAACCAAAATACATCCTGCTCCTGAGCCCTCGCTAGACTTGGACCCATCAAAATATAAAGACCAAAATAAAGAGGTATTAACAAATGTATTTACAGTTTTCTCAGCATCATTGAAACATCTAGACCTATCAGTTTGTGAAAAATTCTCAATCTGAGATGTAAAATGATTGACTGAGAAAGGAGATGGTTGGGCAACAAAGTTGCCAAAGAATGATTATGATGAATAATTCCCCAAAATGTTGTTGTTGAACGCTACGGGTTGCTTTTCTTGCTCAAATTCAGTAACTGTGTGGGTCATATGTTTCTCTCGATCGATCCTTATTTGATTTGGCTTACCCTTATAGGGAAGCCACATATGTGACCAATCAGTGGAAATATACCCATGCAATTTTTCGGACCAATCCCTACTCAAAATTAAACCGTAAAATTCAGGTATATCGGCTATTAGGATGTCAATCATTTGTACTACTCTAGGATCAGCAGACAACCTGATAGTTACGGAATTAATTTCTCCCACAACCTGCAATTTGGTCCTGTCCAACTGTACAATATGGATAGCAGACTTCTGGGGTTCAATGTTCAGTTTAGAACAAACTGAAGCTGGCATTATGTTAGACGATGCCCCTGAGTCAATTAAACAGTTGTGCAGGTTTCTGTTATAGATCTCATAGGTTAGAAGGAAGGGTGGAGTATGAGAATTTGATCTATCTCCAATCAGAACTGAATCGGTAGCTTCAACCATACCTGGAGGAGGTTGGCCTGAATCATTAGCAGCTTTTGCACTGGGAAGTGGTGTAGAGGGAACAGCATTCAATTCTTTAAGAAGTAATTTCTGCTGATGCTTTAATTTACTAAGTTCAAACATGGTAATGTTTGCTTTAGTTTTCTTCATGTCATCAACAATGTTATACTCCATTGAATTGGATACCACTAATGTTTTGGATGTTGAAGGAGTACTAGAAGTTGAAGGCTGGTTTTGGGGAACTGCTACAGGTGATTTCTTTGCAGGTGTTTTTTCTTTGGTTGTAGCAGCACCAGCACTCCTTTTCTTTGACGTTACCTGAACAGGTTCAGAAGTACTTTTGCTCCTAGTAGTGACTGGGAATGCTTCTTCTTCATTATCGGTATCAGAGTTGGGGAGTATAAAATCCCACATTCCATGACATTCCACTACTTCTTCCTCATCGTCAGTTGGTAAGATCGTTTCCTCTTCCTCTTCTTCTTCTTGCTCTGAATCTGCATTAGATATGACATTTGGTGGCTTTGATTCATTTCTCTTATAAGTCCTAAAGGGTCTTTTGGTTGAGGTTTCGACTACCTGTTTCTTTATCTCAACCATTTCATTTGATAAAATTTTTAGGACTTTTTGCAAACCTTCCATGTCATATGGGTCTTTTGGGGTCTTCTTCCTTGAGTCATCTTTAAAAGAGACTTTCTTGGCTTTTCTGTCTTCCAGAGCAGCTTTCTTCTCTAGAGCATTGATGCGTTTTTCCACAGCAAGTGCTTCTCTCATGTTTTCAGCTAAGGTAGGTTTCCCAGCCCTGTCTACAAAAATGGCTATATTGGCAGGTAGGGCGGTGATATACCATTCGCTTCGAATTTGTTCACTTGGTTTGGAGGCTGTAGGGATTTTATTCAGGAGTTTATTGAAGCGAGCATTAAATTCCTTAATTGGTTCCCTATGCTCTATTCTCAAATTGGAGAGATCGTTTATTAGGGTAGCCAAAGACCTATCATCTCCATATTTGGTAAGAAACTGCTCTTGGCAAGTGTTCCAACTGGTAATGGAACCAGAGGGTAAAGAGAAATACCAGGATCCTGCTGATCCTTGCAAGGTGTAAGGGAAAAGTCTAACAACAACATCTTGTTCTGTTACTCCTTTCAAGTTGACTGCTAACATGAAATTATTAATGTGTTCCTCAGCCTGGGTTCCATCATCTGGATTAAACTTGGGTAGCCATTTTTCAGGATAATCTGGTAATGGATGCAATGGTGCAGGCATATTGACTGCACCAGGTCTGGTCCATGGATCTGCCATTATAATAGCGGTAGTGGTTGGTACTACTGTTGGAACTCCAGATGTTTGGGAAGGAAATAATGTTGAGGAATGAGCAGATTGAGATGTTGAAGCTTCTAATCCCTGGTGAACAACAATATGTAATGGGGGAGTGGATGGTTGACTTTGCAGATGAGAAGTTGAAATGGAGGATGTGGATGAAAGCTCTTCACCGTCAGATCCTTCAGTATATTTCTTCGCCTTTTTCCTTTTGGGTAAAGGGAACTCAGTGGGTTCAATACCGAGCTTTTCGCTCTGAAGTCTGGTGAGAGGGTGAGGTAAATTGAACTGCGAAGTCGCACTGCTTTGTGATACCTCAGATTTCTGTGGTGAAATCGAGAAGCTCTGAAGTTTGTGGATAAGAGACTGGACTTCAGGTGATTCAAGACTTAATTGTTCTGGAGTATGATGGGTTTGAGCAGTGGTAATTGATTCCTCTTCTTCTTGTTTGGATACTGGAGAACCAGCATGCGAATGAGAAGTTCGAGGGGATTCGGAGGAAGAATTACTCTTAGAATGGCTTGCAGATTTTAGTTTGCTTGCCATTCACAGTCGGGCCCTCCTTCTAGCGCCAAAAATGTTGATGCCTCGAAAATCGCTGCAACAACATTGGGGATAACCACCCGGTCCGGACCTTAGTACAGCTCCTTTTCTGTTTGGAATAGTGGCTCCGACTGGGGGTAATGGGACCAGTTTCCCAAAAGTGGATAAATGGGATGAATGGATGATTTGTAAACTAAACTAGCGGTGAACGAATAACTAAAACTATTAACACGAATACATAGACTATAATCTGTCCCGGGAACTTATTGAACTTTAAAGTGCAGCGCTTGATGATCTGTGTCTATAAACAGGCATATAGATGACTCTATTTAACAGACACAGACATTATTTCATTCATGATTACTATGCTTAAATAGTTAAGCAAAGCGATTGAAGCGATATTACCACACTTATCATTTATATCATTGACATATACATGATTAAAAAGAAAGGCACATCATAAAACATCCAATAGTGGAATGAATGTAGATCTGTTGTTACAACGCATGCATATAATCAATAATAGCAAGACTAATCACATAACAATTCATATGAAAGGAATGAATTCAGACATAGATAGAAATACCATATGAGCTGCTTGACACTCCCAATATCAATCGCTACTTGTAATTCTTCCTTCAACGCAGAAATATTCTCAACAAAAAACAATAGTGCACAATTGCATAAAAACCTCCTTGTTGAATTAAGAACAACTGGTCCAGTTTCATAAAAGAATATTAACTGAAGCACAATAGTGCAAACTTCAATCTTTAAGTCTGGTACAAAACTTTACGACCCTTTCCAAAACAATGAAAGGGTCTATAAATACTAAATTAATCTAAATATCTAATAAACTGAAATCCTACTAAATCGGTATCAATAAATTTTGATCCTATTTTCCTCAGCGATCTGGCACTCGGCGGCATGATTCATCAGGTAGGCTGCTTGCCTTTAAATATGAGCTGACTTATCGCAAGCATTGGCTCTACTTCAGGAGGTTTGTTGAGGCGCGAACTGAGCTGGGCAGCATAGGTGGCATCCTGAATATCGGGAATCATGTACCCGGTTGCATCTGTTAGGCACTTAAGGGCGGCTCTTTGTGTATGCGGCTTTACCAGGAAGAACCAATATGTGTCCCAGGTTAAACTGTTAATCCCAGCGATTAATCTCCCTTTTTCCTCTAAATCAGGATAACATGATTGCTCCAATGTGTTCGTTGTTGTCAACTGTCCTAGTGTGCATTGGGAGATCATGTTTGATAAGTAGAGAGTGTTATTAACTAACTCAACTAGATTGCTAGAAGTTGATTTACATCTTGAAGCTGCTCTCTCTGCTTTCATTAACTGAGACTACCATTCTGTGAAGAGTATATCTTTATGTGGTTCTAGGATCCTGGGCAAATTCGCCGCTTGTCCTTGATCGGAATCTTGCCAGTCAAGAAATGCAGCTATGGTTTCCTCGGCTTGATCCAATTCAGTTCTGGCCTTTTCTACTTGCTTATTTATGGATGCCGTTAGTTCACACAGTGGCTCTGCCTGGGCGATTTGTTGACACAAAAGCCTAATTTTAGATATTAATGCAGTGTTTATTTGTAATGCTTCTGCTCTAAATTCAGCCACTTGTGGAACGCCCTTTGTCTTTTCAACCTGTGCTGATAATTGAGCGATTTGCTCATCCTTTGTTTTCAGCATTAGTTCATTCGCGGCCTTTAATTGTGCCAATGCCTCTGATAATTCTTTTTGCTTTTGGATCGCGCTTTGGTCGATCCTTTGCTTTTCTGCCTGCAATTGTTGAGTCAGTTGATTATTTAATTGTTGTTGCGTCAACAATTGCTGCTCCGCCTGTTCTGCTTTCTGTTGTGCTTCGGTCAGCTGTGTCTGTAACGAGAAAATCTCTTGATCCTTGGTTTTCAATAGAAGACTTACCTCCGATGCCTTATCAATTGTTGCTGCCGAATAGGCTCCCGCATACTGCGACAGTTTTGTCAGGTCGTCGGAGGGGTCAAATTCCTCCTTCCAAACCACATTGCCCGTAACAGTTTGCTCTGGGAAAAGGGAAGGTTGATCAGTCCTTCTTCTTTTCCTTTGTCGTTTAACCACTGCTTTATGCCTTGGGCTGTAGAAGACATCCAAGGGAGGAATATCTTCTACCTGCAAAATGATTTGGTCGGAGGGGTCCTTTGGTATTACCTCAACTTCTTTAGAAATGGGTGGGCCGCTGGTTCCACTTAGAACCTGAGGTGAAGTGATGTCCTGCGTATTCGTTGTCTTGGAAGTGTCTGTATCCTTTGAACATTCCAACCCACTGATGATGGAATCAAATTGTTTCCATTCCTGGAGCAATTTAGGGTCAATACGAGTATCTATATTGACATCAATGGTGGTTTGTTTTTGCTTTTCGGCTTGGGACTCCTTCCGCACCTTTTCCAGTTCCTTCTTCTGCTTTTCCTCCTGTTCTTTTCTCTGCTATTCCTCCTGTGCTTTATTCTGGCTCTCTTCTCTTTCTTTTCTCTGCCTCTCTTCCTGTTCTCTCCTCTGCTTTTCATCTTGTTATTTCTTATGATCCTTTGTTATAACCGGAGGTTCCTTTGGCTGTTGTCGACCAGGCTCGCTTGATGATGTCGCTGGGGTTGTCGCTAGTAAATCTAGAGGCAGAGTTTGCAACCTCTGTTCTCTAAGTTTATTAAATTCAGTCAACCCTTCATCCTTATATTTCGCTTTGGCGAATGCTTTAACCTGATTTATTGTCTCAGCTGAAGAGAACAGGTCGTCAAACATATCTTCTTTATGGTCAAATCTTGTCAATTTGGCCTGTTCTAGTGCATTATAGACGACTTTGTTTGGATCAAATGGCCTATTTGGGATAGTCACCAGAGTTAAGGATTGAATCTTTGTGGCTTCCTTTTCTGCATGTTTGAGATCATGCAGAGTGTAGACACCACACCTCAAGGGAAAAGAGGGCCAGCCCTTCTTCTTTTCCTTCTTGAGAGTCTGTGTAACACTCTCAGCCATAATCTGGTAAGCGATTTCCCTTGCCAGCAGTTTATCAGGTATGTATAAAGGGAGGACATGGGGGTCGGCTTGGCTACCGAAAACTCTTATGTAGGTAAATCTCTCCTCTCCAAACCATCTACCTATTGCGGTTAAATCAAATCCGGCTTGATAAGAAATCTTGGGAGCAAGTTTATCGAAAATGGAATAATAAATGGGCAACATAAAGCCATTACAGACTTGGTATAGATGATGTTTATAAGAAGAGTTCCACAATTTTTGATGATATATATGAATAGGCGTGGGGTCTTGTGTAGTCCACCTCCAGCCGAGTACGGGGAATTCAGAGTTAAAACACAGGGTATCTAGAATATAGGCACTGTAGTAGAATGGGGGAATTACCCTTTCAGAAATACAGGTCTTGCTTCTAAACTCAAGCACAGCTGTTGCTAATTTGTCTGAGAGGATAGTGGCCCAATCCATAATTACACTGTTGCATGCTGCTTCCATTAGGGGAACCATTTCTATGGTAAAATTAGCAGAGTCATGCAATCCCCATAATCTACACATCATTATTCCAGCATAGCAATAAGGAGAAGCCAGAGAATCAACCGAGTACTTACCGGAAGATTCGTGTTTGTGCTTTGCCGGATTTTGTCTCCAATCCCGGATGGGTTCGGATTCAACTTCATTTTCGTTTGCGAATTTCTCCAGGAACGCCTTATTATATATCTTCTCTGGCTCGGGCAAATGGTACATTTGCCTTAGGTCCTCCACCCTGAATGACCCGAAAATTCTCCCGTCTCTGGTGCTGTAGGTTCTATCCAGGATTGGGATTTCTTCAATAGCCCATCGCACTATGTCTGTGTATGGGAGAATTTGCTCCCTAGCTGCTATCTGGTGAAGGAAGGAATCAACTAAGTCCTTGAGAGTACCCTCAGACTTTCGGGTTAAATCCACAGTAGCTTCTACTGTTGTCACTGCTGGTTCTTCGGCTTCAATCAGGTTGTAGGTACCTTGCCAAGTAACTCTGACGAGACCCAAACATGTAGTATCAGATATCAATCCCTTCTTTTTGTCCACGACAGTTTGTCCTGCAGCTGGTGTAGCGGAAGCGCCTGTTGTCTTCTTGGATTTCTTCCCCATTTTGCTTGAGCTTTCTCTTTTGGATGAATTCTGCACAGAGGGGAAAATAAACGTAACACAGAGATATGCCAATGAAAATCCGATACGGGAAAGATATATTGATCAAAGCGTGCTGAGAGATTAACTCTTAAAAGTGGTCGCGGATACAATCCATGGGAAGATCTTACAATTACATTAAATGGCCGTTTAAAACCTACCACCCCTTAAATGCCCATTATACCCTCATTTGGCCGAATGACCAGTTTAAGCGTGCTATAGATGTTTTGGCGGATGGGCGCAGGTGCATCATTGCTTAGCAGATTAAGCTTTAAATGTGATTTGATCATAATATCCCTCCATTTAACGACTTTTTTGAAATCCGCGCTATATCATAATCGGGCGTCGGGAACACTTAAATCCTTATGTTGACAATTTTGAAACCCCGATCGCCGATAGCGAAATCGCATCGCATCGGGGTGAATGGGCATAACAATGTACATAAATAGTGTATCGCCGATTTCCGATTGCGATATCGCATCGCATCGGGGGTATGACCTGGGCGCCTTATTATTGTGCATAGGATATTTCCGATTGCCGATTGCGATATTCCATCGCATCGGGGTGAAAGGGTTGGGGTGCTTTAAGACTGCGTAAAGAGTATCGCCGATAGCCGATAGCGATATCGCATCGGCGGGAACCCATATGTCACTTATTTGTGTTTTCTATGCCATTGTGATATGCGATCTTGCGATCGCTTTATCGCAATGATAAAAGATTGTTTTATTTGATCAAAAATGGGTTTTTTTTTAAAAGGTTTTATATAATGTCTTCATTTGGTTTGCGGACCTTTTTGAAATAATGCAATATTGATACCAACTAACTTCTAAAGGGACCCATTTCATATGATAATTTTGTAAATATAAATAATATGAAATGGGGGGTTGTTGTATGGGCACAACAGGTTCACACAAACTTAAGAGGTATCGACACTATACGTGCAACATACAATGTGTCATTCCTTTGTTGTCATGATGTAATGGAGTGCATGTAATTAAATCAAATCCTAAATTAATTGCAAAAAATGAAATGCTTGAAATGGAAACCTTAACCTGTTGCAAGAAAGAAAATACAAAGAAATAAACTTATTCTAATTGCATAAAGTAAAGATCATGAACTAGATGTCAACCATTAGATTTCAAAGAGTTTATATCCATTAACAGCGTTCATTGGATGTAGCAATCAAGAAAATCATCATTGTATTATCCAAGTCATAAATTTTTCCATTAACCCAAATCGTTGAGATGTTTTGCATGGGTAAAAAGGCAAGTCCTAAGTGGTTTTTATCCCTTCTAAACCATTTATTTAGAGCCTAGGGGTCATGATTCAACCCTAAGGGACCAAAGCCAATATTTTTGAATAAATCTGGGCAAGTATATACATGTTAGAAGAGTACTACAGATTTACTACAAGAAATTACAAATTTACTACTGGAAGTTATAATTCATCGAATGACCAAGAAAATAAAATCCAAATTGGATGGGACAAATTTTTTTATTGACTAGGATCTATTAGGTATCTATTCCAAGTGGAATCACTCAAAAATACCTCTATTAACCCATGCTAAAAAAATAGCATAAAATTACTATCCTAAAATCTAGAAATTCAAGAACTAGTGAGCTAATAAATCTATCAAATGCCTAACCTAATCAAGTGAAAATGAAATGGAGTAAAAAAATTTGTTAAATAGAATGTTTTTTTTTATCTAATGCAAGTGGAATCAACTTTATTGAAACTTGTTAGCATGTTCTAAAAAATAGAAGAAATTTAATGTTATTTGTCACAAGGGACTTCCAGAAATTTAGATTTGGGAATAAGAAAACTAATCCAAGTAGCTCAATGGTTACTATGACCTTCCAAAGATGATACAAGGATAAAATTATGCTTGTATTCCTGCAAAATAACTTAATTCAACCATTTAACCCAAACCTACAACAAAAAATCATTAATACTAAGTGCAGAAATAGAAAAACCAAGAACAAGAGATGCATGTGAATAAGAAATGAAAGGAAGAAAAGAAATTGATACAAAAGGACTCTGAGGCTCCTGGGATGGCCAAACCCAAGGAAACTCAAATTCCTATGGAGGATACCAAGGTTTAGAAGCTGAACATGGCACCAATCTTCATTATTTCCATCAATACAATTACATCCCTGCAAGAATGACAATGGCACTGCAAAAATACGAGTTATCTCCACAAGAAGACTAATAAAAATCAACCCCTAGAGGAAAATTCGACTTGGTACTTATAAAAAATTATTAGGAATCATTCCCCATGAAATGAGGAAGCTTTCCCCACCAAAATCCCTCAAATAGTGAATCTGGTTCCCAATACTAGGAATCTGCATTAAATGGCAGGGAACACATTCCTAGATTTTCTCAATCATTGGAGCTCCAGAATCTGTGCAATAATTTCATAATATCTTCTTGATTTATTATTTAATATTGATCCTCTTGCAGTAGGGAGCAATTCCCTGAATTATCTCCTCCTCCAAATCTTCATAATCTACCCAATATTCTCACAATATTCCACAAAAATAAATAATATTAGGCACAAATATGCAATTATCCATAAACCTTCCTAATGAACATATTAAAGTTAAAAATACATTATCTAATGCAAAAAGAGAGACTTAATGTGTTGAAATTTGGTCAAATGGGCCTTAATCTATCTCTAATTTGGAGGCTCATCATACCCCCCTGCTGAAAGTGTTGCTCATCCTATGAGCAACTTAGTGACCTCATTGTGCCTCATTCATGGCCCTGGTAGCCTCCCTGATTTGTACATTCCTACCTTTTTCCCCTTATGCAAGATGGTTTCTTTAATATTTTTCAGTTTGGAAAGGTATTCCACATCCTTTTCCAATCTTCTACTACCTTTTTCCACCATTTGGACACCTCTAGAACCCTCAAAATGTCCTTAGATGAGATTCTGTAGTAAACTAGGACATCCTGTAGTAATTACAAGGAACCTGGTAACATCATGTTTTAACCTGTTTTGAGAAAAAATGATAGTCTGAGCCTAGGGTAGGCCCTCAACTTGACTTCCATGCCCCTTAGTTCCATTTTGGACCTATTTTTCCATGCCTTTATCCCCTTTCCATAACATCTTTTAGGCCTTGGACAAAAGTTAGAAAGAGATTAGAGACCCCTTGGAAAGCCTGTTTTCATCACTGTAGTTTGAGTTCTATTTTGATGGTGAATGCCTTCTTGTCTTTTGTTTCCTTCTTCTTCTCTTTTGTGGCTTAGATGATTACCTAATGGGCTTTGGAGTTCTCTATTTTGATTAGGTATCTCTTAGGCACTGCCATTTTGGTTTTTAGCACAATTTGTTCCTTTCTTCCTTCTTGTAGCATCATTTTTCATTCCTATATCAGTCATTCCTTCTCTTTCAGGGTCTTCTAATTATATGGGAGTGATGATAAATGATGTAGAGGGTTTCGAGGATGATGTTAGGGCTTAGAAGGAGTAGTGTAGGTTTGTGAAAATGGAGAGGATGTGCTCTGTGTGTTTTTTCAAGAAATTTTTAGGGTGAGATAGAGTGTAGAGTTTGTTCTTGAAACTATTAATTTTTTCTTATGAAATGGGATGGATGAATGATGGATAGATATTGGATATGAAGTGGATGGAGGGATTGGAGTGCTTTGTTGACTTGGCCTTTGCACAAATTTCATCTTTTAATTATTGTTCCCACTCCTCAAAATCATCACCCTTCCTAATTTGGCTTTTCCACATTGCATGAGTGAGGGAGTTACCTACAATTAATTAGTTGAGGGTGGTTGAGACTGTCGACCCATCCTTAGCTTTATAAAACATCACCTCTCATGAATTGACAACAAAATTCTAACTATAATATGCTCGAGAGAAGAGGTCAAGAATATTGCATACCTATACCTACCTGATGGTTGTTGGAGAGGCATGCATGTTGCTGCTAAGTTGATGATCGATCCATGATTCCCTCGAGGTGCTAACTTTCTTTGCTTGCTTTTGCACATGTCTTCATAGCTTGTTGATTCTTTGATTGATAAGGTTGTTTGTGCAATTTTATTCCAGTGTTCAATCTTTTTCTAGTGGAGTGGATGGACTGCTTCCTAAGGAGGGTGTGCCCCCTTTTCAATCTTCAGAAATGGCTTCATGTTGCTCAAGGTGGCTAGATCTTCTGTTGTGTGAGTGAAAAAATAATTGATGTTGAGTTATGTTGTAACTGTGAAAGCTACTTACAGGAGGAGTCCTCTTCCTATAGAATTCATTTAATTTCTCTTCGAGACCTCATTGATGCATGTGGGATTGATGGAAATTCATAGGAGATATAAGGACAGGGTTAAAATCATCAAGAGGTGGTGGAAAAGTTGATGACAAGTTTTTTTCTGATTTTTTTCATGTAAGGCAGAGTGGAATTTGAAGATGGATTTTGGTTAGATGGAGTGGATGAGTGATGAAAGTGGTGTTGGGGGACCTATATCAACCTTTCCTAAATAATACATGACCTTTTTACCCCTTTCTCCAATCATATTGCCTCTTGTAGCTTCTTCTCGGCCATCCTGTAGTACTACAGGATCTTCCTGTAGTACTACAGGATCTTCATGTAGTACTACAGGATCTTCCTGTAGTAATTCAGGACAACCTCCTACAACAGTTTTGTTTTGTCCATATCTCCCAAACAGTAGATGGATTGACCTGAAATTTTTTGAGCATGTTTTCATAATCCTTATGCACCTCCCCATAAAAAAATATTGGCCAATGGATGCACGAATCTCAAGAAAATTTAAAATGGTTGGAGGTGATTGAGGTCAATTTCTCGAAAATTGTGCACTGGAATTTGTTGAAATTTCTTGGACATGTTACCGTCATCCATATGCATCTCCCCATGAAACTTCTTTGCAAATGGATGCACAAATATCGAGAAAATTCAAAAATAGTTGCAGGTGATGGAGGTCAATTTATCAAAAAGTGTGCACTAGAATTTTCTAAAATTTATTAGTTATGTTACTATCGTCCATATGCATATCCCCTTAAAACAAATTGATAAACGGATGCATGGCTTTCAAGATATGACAGAAATAATTTTCTGATCTATGTATTTTTGTTTCTTGTAGTAACTACAGAATCTTCTTGTAGCATTTTAGGACAGCAAGGAAAATGAGTGGTAAAAGCTTGGGAATGATGAGTGGATGGTGTAAATAGATGAGGTTGATGGATTGACATGGTCTTGGTCCTTCTAGAGCATCTGAGAAAAGGAGTAGAAAGTCCAAGTTTGACTTCCTTTTACTAGGATTTTAATCAACATTTTTTTTGGTGGCTAACTTGTTTTTGTTGCTTGCAGAGGTTAGAGAACACCTGCATTCATGAGAGAGAGATACATGGAGCAAAGATTTTTATTTTTTCTTCTTTTTTTTTATGCCTAATAGCCACCTCAATGAGGTTTTCAACTAGTAGGTCTACCTAGGCACCTCAAAGGAGGTTTTCACTTAGGATCTTTTATTTTTCTCTTTTTTTCTCTCTTTTCCAACCCATTGACTGCCTCATGGAGGTTTTCAATCAATGATCCAATCTCAGGCACCTCAAAGGAGTTTTTCACCTAACATTTTATTTTTTTCTCTTATTTTTCATTTTTTATTTCTTTTCCTATCCTACTCTACTTGAAAAAATAAAATCATTTTCAAGTGTAGGAATACTTCCAATTGAGCCACTTACATAACTAGATGACAGATAAAATCATGTGTAGGCTCGAAACATATTCTTTGACATGTACCTAAATGTAAGAGACCAAATGCTTTAGCTTTGATGATATCAAGCATAGTTGAATAAGAGAGTATTTTTGCAACTTAGTGAATGTCTGGAACCATATTTCAATATAGTTGTGATATCCCTGGTCCACTTTCTGATTTGAATCATCTTTGATGTCTTCTTCTTCCATGAAATTCAAACCTTCTTCTTTTTGTTGATTAAAATCTTAAACACATAGAGGATATAATGGTGAACATGAGGGAAATTTCTCAATCTCTGATTCTGATGTCTAATCTTCATCAAGTGTAGCCCATGATACTTTGGTCTTATCATTTGAATATTCTTCTTCTAGATGTGGTCCTTCAATGACATCAACAGAATATATTTTTTGCAATAACTTTCCTAATCTAAGATTAATACCATTTATATCAACAGGACATGTTTAGAAGTTTTGTGCCTCGGCATTGTAAGTGGGCTGAGCTACTTCCTTGTGTGGGTTTGTAAATGGTGGTACAGGTAATTGAGTGGGAGTGGATATTTGAGATGGATGTGGTTGGAGTTGTGGTTGTGGTGGAGGTGAATGGTAGGGATAACATGGAGTTGAGTATGGAGGATATTGAGGAAAATATAGAGGATATTGTCAATGGCTCCCATAAGTTCCTTTCCAACCTTGTTGCCAAGATTGGTTTTGGGGTTGAGATGGCCAATGTTTCAAGGAAAGGGTGTGTTCCAATTACTTTGAGATGGATGTGCATAAGCTTGAAATTGTGAATTGGGCTCTTGCCTCATATCAGGTTGAATAGGTTTCCATGGTCCTCTTGGAGCTACATAGCATAGCTACATTGGTAATTGACTTGCACCATTGTCCTCTTGGTAAACTTCCTTCAACCTTGGTAATGAGGGGAAATATTTAATATCATGTGATTCTACATTGACAACACAAATATCAACATCTTCTTTTTCCTCATCTTGAATTCTTAACATTTCTACTTGTTTGGTTAGATTTCTAAGAATTTTTGGTTTAAATTCATCAAACAAATTTCCAAGTTTAGCTTGACTTACCGATCTTAATGTTGATTTACTTACTCTTGACCTTCCTCTTGATATGTATTTTCATTTTTCACAAATTTCTTCAAATGATAATTGGTATACATAACCTCTACTCATGAGATCAAGGAGATCAATCCACTCATCCCCAATTGTTTTAAGTAAGAGGGTTTTTATTGTGTCATATCCTAAATGATGTAATTTTTCCCTCTTAACATTATACATGAACCTCTCTATTATATCCTCAAGGATTTCATCTTCCTTTTTATTAATTCTAAATATTTCTTCTTTAAGATCATGATCTTTATATTTTTCTAAAAATATCTTATTCATATGATTCCATAATATTATTGAATTAATCCCTAAACTCATGAACCATTTAGAGCTCTATCCTTCAATGTTGTTGGAAACAATCTTAGTTTTTCTGTGTTTAATAAGTAACCATAAGATCTACAAAGGATTTCAAATTCAAAGAGAAAGGTTTTTGGATCCTCTAACCTCATACCATGGAAGTTTGGAAGGAAAGATGGAGGGATGTTCTTCATATGCACACTCACATCAGTATCTTGAATGGGAAATCCAAGAGGATCTTCCTCATTGTCACCATATCCATCCATTTCTTCTACCTTATTTTTCACCTCTTCTTCTTCTACTGGCAAAAGTGGATGGTGATGTGGCTCTTACTGCACCACGTGATCAAATGGGGGGTTGGTGTTGGAGAAGTTTTTTTAATTATTTTTTTTAATAAGAAGGCTAATGTAATGCAATTTTATATTCCTGAAATAAAAGATACCTAAAGAAATTTAATTTTTTTACAAAAAGTAAAATAAATCAATCAACTAGGGAAGAAAACAATGCATACTTTGAGACCTACCCGACAACATCGCCAAAAAGTGATGAGCCTCAATATTGCGACAAGAATGTTGCAACTCCCAAGGCCACCAACTTTAATTATCAACTCGAGGTTCGTACAAACTTAAGAGGTATTGGCACTATATGTGCAGTATACAATGTGTCATTTCTTTGTTGTCATGATGTAATGTAGTGAATGTAATGAAATTAAATCCTAAACTAATTGCAGAAAATGAAATGCTCGAAATGGAAACCTTAACCTATTGCAAGAAAGAAATTACAAGGAAAGAAACCTATTATAATTTCATAAAGTAAAGATAATGAATTAAATGTCAACCATTAAGAGCTTAGATCCATTAATAGAGTTCATTGGATGTGGCAATCAAGAAAATCATCATTGTATTATCCAAGTCATAAATTTGTCCATTAACCCAAATCACTGAGATGTTTTTCATAGGTAAAAAGGCAAGTCTTAAGTGGTGTTTATCCCTCCTCAACTATTTATTTAGAGCCTAGGGATCATGATTCAATCTTAAGGGACAAAACCAATCTTTTTGAGCAAATTTGGGTGAGTATATAAACATTGGAAGAGTACTACAAGGAACTACATGATGTTACAGATTTACTACACAAAGTTATAATTCATCGAATGGCCAAGCAAATCAAATCTGAATTGGATGGGAAAAAAATTAATTACTAGGATGTGTTAGGTCTCTATTCCAAGTCGAATCACTCAAAAATACCTCTGTTAACCCATGCTAAAAAATATTAGAAAATTACTAGTCTAAAATATAGAAATTCGAGAACTATTGAGCTAGTAAATCTATCAAATGCCTAACCTAATCAAGTGAAAATGCAATGGGGTAAATTCTTTTATTAAATAGATTTGTTTTGTGATATAATGTTGTCAGGACAGGCAGTAACTCCATTAGGCAGGAAATTGATTCGTATTGTTCCATTAGGTAGGTCTTTGTTATATACAATAGGGAGTGACTATTCAGTTCATCTCCTGATGACTGTTCACATTCCTAATTTAATTATTTACATAAATTCACCCAATCATGAAGATAAGGTGTCAACATTCCCCCCTTAATCTAAAGGGATGTTGGTGAGTCCAAGCATCATTCTAAATCGTTCAAGCTTTTCCCTTCCAAGCGCTTTGGTGATGTCTACAATTTGCTCATTTGTGGAACAATGATGGAGATGGATTGTTTTCGCCTCAACATGATGTCGAATCAGATGATATTTAGTATTAATGTGTTTTGTTCGATCATGTAACTTTGGGTTCTTGGCCAACTTTATTGCAGAGGTGTTGTCAATCATGAGTGGAGTTGATTGTACTTGTTTTACCTGCAAATCTTCAAGAATTTTCATCAACCACACAATTTCTTTTGTTGCTTCAGCTGCTGCCACTTATTCTGCTTTTGTTGTGGAATCTGCTAGAACTGATTGTTGCGTGATCTCCAGGAGACAGCTCCTAATCCAAGACTCATAGCATATCCTGAAGTAGATACCCCAGTTCCTTTGTCTCCATCGAAGTCTGAATTAGAGTATCCAATCAAGCTAAAGTCATCCACCTGTGTGTACTTGATTCCAAAGTCTTGAGTTCCCTTCAAGTACTTTAGAACTCTTTTTGCAGCAGACCAATGTCCCTCACAAGGATTTTGCATAAACCTGGAGAGGATTCCAACAACAAATGAAATGTTTGGTCTGGTAGTAGTTAGGTAGTTGAGACTTCTTATAAGCTGTCTATACTTTGTTGCATCCTCAAATTCCTTTCCTTCAATAGATGTGAGCTTTAAGTTTTGTTCCATTGGAGTAGTAAGAGGATTGCACTCTATCATGCCAAACCTGTTCAAAAAATCTCCAATGTATTTCTTTTGAGAAAGAAATATGGACTTTGGATGTTGGGTTACTTCAATTCCAAGATAGTAATGAACATAGCCCAAATCAGTCATTTCAAAACTTTTCCCCAATTCCTTCTTTATGGATGCTATGTAGCTTTCATTGTTCCCTGTCATTAAAAGATCATATACATATACCACAAGATATACAACTATTTTTCCAACTTTCTTGACAAATAAAGTTGCATCATCAAGATCAAAATGATTGAAATTGAGTTTCAGAAGATGCTCAGTTAGTTTTTCATACCAGGCTCGCAATGCTTGTTTGAGGCCATACAGGGACTTCACAAGTTTCATACTTTATGTTCATGTCCTTTCACAGCAAATCCTTTAGGCTAGGTCATAAAAACATTCTCTTTTAGATCTCCATTCAAGAAAGCAGTTTTTACATCCATTTGATGGACTTTCCAACCGTTCTGAGCTGCTAGTGCAAAGAGTGTCCGGATGGTAGCCCATTTTGTTGTGGGAGTAAAAGTCTCCTCATAATCTCCCCCTTCCTTCTGTGCAAAACCTTTTTCCACAAGCCTAGCTTTGTGCTTGTCAAGTGAGCCATCAGCTTTATACTTGTTCCTGTAAACCCACTTGCATCCAATTGGTTTGGTTCCAAATGAAGGATCAACCAGCTTCCAAGTGTCATTCTTTATGAGGGCATCATACTCCTTTTGCATCACTTATTTCGATTCATCATGAGAAGAAGCTTCTTTGAAGGAAGTTGGTTAAAAATCTGTAGACAATTTCAATTCACAATCATAAGAAACATCCATATCAACAGGTGAATTAGAATCATCTACATCACCTCCATTTTGTCGGTTTGAATTTTTGGTTCCTGCCTTTCCAACTTCATCAGGATGAACACATTCAAATGTCTTTGTCAGCCACTTTCGGGGACCTTTTTGAGATGGTCCAGGTTGCTCTGTTGATTGAGTTGGGACTGAATCAAGATTGATTCTGCCAATTCTATCAATTACATCACTTAAAGCATCATCCGTTGTTGTAGTTTCATGCGGGGGAGAGTGTTCTTCAGAAGAAGATTCCACATGTTGATCTAGTATAGGAATCCCCCCTTCAAGATGTGGAATCTGATTATCAAATTCTTGAAATGATTTTGCTTTTGCGAATCTATCCAAGTGATCAAGTTGCCACTCAACAACATTGTCAGTTTTGGATGATTCAAGAAAAATTACATCTCTAGATACAACAAAATTTTTATTTACTTCATCATAAAGGCAGTATGCTTTGGAGGTGTTTGAGTACCCCGGGAAGATACACTTACGACTTCTAGCACCAAGTTTGTTTCTATGTACCTTTGGTATCAAAGCATAACAGGTGGAACCAAAGACCCTGAGATGTTTTACCGAAGGAACATGTCCATACCACATTTCATAAGGAGTCTTGTTTCTTATAGCATTAGATGGACATCTATTCTTTATATATGCAGCACATAGAACAGCATCAGCCCAAAACATTATCTTTACATTTTTGAAGAAAAGCATGGATCGTACCATATTTAAGATTGTTCTATTCATTCTTTCATCTACACCATTCTATTGGGGATTATAAGGCACAGTTGTTTGATGTTTGATCCCATGTTGGTGAAGATAATTTTCAAATTCATTTGATGTGTATTCTTTTCCATTATCAGTGCGAATAGACCCAATATGAGATTGTGCATCATTTTCAATCCATTTATGAAAATTCTTAAATGTTTGAAAAGCATCAGATTTGTTCTTCAATAAATAAACCCAACACATTCTGGTGTAGTCATCAATAAACGTCATGATATATTTATTTCCATTTGCAGAAGGAACAGGCATTGGACCACATAAATATGAATGAATGAGTTCAAGTTTCCTATGTGCTCTTGAATGTGAATCATGAAAAGACTGTTTGCTATGCTTTCCTAGAATGCAAGCATCACATTGCTTAAGTTTTCTAGGAATTGTAGGCAAACCAGCAACACCATTTTTCTTCAATAAGCGGAGACTGTCATAGTTAAAATGTCCAAATCTAGCATGCCATAATAAACTTGACAGAAGTGTACCTTCTTCATGATGAGAATTGTATGAGAAATGTTGTGCATGAGCAGATGTGCCTTGCAGTTTGAGAAGCCTTTCTTATTCTATTCCCCTCATGACAAATGAGTGGTCAGATGCTTTTCTTACCTCAAGCTTGCCATCAAACATATGAATGGAGTGACCTTGCTGGCAAATGTGGACCAAGGACAGCAATTTTCTCTTGAGCTATGGGAGATATAGAACATGATCCAGAAGAAAGTCTGGAAGATCAAGCAGTTTAAGCTTGATTGTGCCAAGCACTGATGGCTTGATTTTTGATTGATCTGCAAAGTATACTACTCCATCAACATTGTCAGTGTAATCTTCAAAAAAATATTTTCTATGAGTCATGTGGCAGGTTGCTCCTGAATTAAGAAACCAATCATTTTTCCATGAAGCAAGTGAAGCATTAAACAAATCTTCATTTACTCCAATATTACATTGTGCCTCAACATAGTGAGCGGATTCAAGTGCTTTACCTTTGTCTGTATCATCAGTTTTACCTTTCTGTTGGTTTCTTTTCTACTCAATTTTGTCCCATGGTAGCTTGCATGTAGAGGCATCATGTGATCCATTTCTTTTGCAGCGAATGCAGTGTAAATTTGCCTTTTCTCCTTGAGAATGTCTACCCCCCTTGCCTCTGAAATATCTTCCTCTTCCTCTTCTTCCACCTCTTCCTCTTGTAGAATCTTGAGTAGGATGCTTTTCTTTATGAGAAAGGCACACAGTCTCTTCAGAAGATTCAGGGGTTGTTTTCTTTCCAAAAGCTTTCTCTCTTTCAGCAAACTTTTTCACAAGAGAGTCAAAGGTTATATCTTTGAGATTTCCATTTGCTTGCAATGACTTAAGATAATTGGAGTAAGTAGGATAAAGTGCCTTGAGAAAATCGATAAAAAGGAACATCCAATTCAACCTTAGTAGATTTTATATCATGCATTATAGACTTTACTTTAGATGCAAGAGCAAGTGGATCATTATTTTGCAGTTCAAGAGTGAAGAGTTTAATCATGAGTTGAACAACTTCAAGTGTAGAATGTGAGTCATAGATTTCTTTCAGCTTTTGTAAGGCTTCAAAGGCAGTTGAATATGACGAAATATGGCGACTCACCTGTTCATTTATAGATGTTGCAATTAATGCATAGGCTTTACTATTCTTGTTTTCCCAAATGACGAGCTCTTTGTCTGAGGTAGGTTGTACTGGGTCATCATCTCCTTCTCCGACACACACTCCTTTCCACAACTC
This sequence comes from Pinus tabuliformis, assembly GCA_031772625.1. Lineage (NCBI taxonomy): Eukaryota > Viridiplantae > Streptophyta > Pinopsida > Pinales > Pinaceae > Pinus > Pinus tabuliformis. The sequence goes on from CM062819.1 coordinate 870,683,862, forward strand.
ATTAAAGATGAGGGTGTGTTTTATCATCCGAGACCATTCAAGATAGTTCTCCTTGCCAGTGAGAACTATTCCCACCATGGATATGATTGAATGCATTTTGTAGCCAAAAAAAAAAACTTCTGCTGCAAAAATTTTACTCTTAATGGAAAAATATATAGTTCTAATATAATGGTACAGCAGATTCAAATATCAATTTGCATGCTTCTGCACAATGTTAAAGCACAAAATATGGCAGTATAAAATACCCTCAACAGCACTGCGTTCACCAACAAAAAAAAAACTGAAGAATGTAGTCCAGACGCATTTGGACTCTCAATACCATGCTTTTTCTTGCTTGATTTAGAACCAATAAGTAACTCCACAATGATTGTCACATATGCTATGCAATTTTATGGATGAAAACAAATTCACTGGTAAACGCTCGCAGCGTTTTAATTAAATATGAGTCTACTAATAAACACATTGTTCTCTCAATTTTGAGTCCAAGTTTCAATGCATTTGGCAAAGGCGTGGAGTTCTTGAGGCCTCAGTTGTTCTTTCACAATGGAGAAAACAACGCACAACACATGACCGGTAAGAAGGCGGAATGCAAGGCTCACTGCCACCTCTGTTCGAAGAATCTCAGACGTTCTGCCTCCACCAAACATTCATGTGACTATATGTAACAGCGACTACTCATATGGCGCACAGCATTAGGAGCATTGGCAAACTGCCCTGTTTGCATCCTTTGCTTGACAACCTCTGTTGGCACTCGAACAAGAGACGTTGTTGCACCTCCAGCAGCACCTGCTAACAAATGAGCAACAGCATTATAATTATCCGGAAAAATCTCTAACAATTTTTTTTTCACCGGTTCATAAACTCCAACAAATATCGCTAATGCCGGCAAAGAGATGTTTTATTCCTCGAGGATTAAAGGCTAAAAGAATATCATTAATGTCAAAAGAAGATGCATTCTGCTTGATTGAATACAATAATCATTGATTTTTTTAAATCTTTGATGATTTATTCATATGCCTTCCAGATGTGTTGGAAAGACAGGCGGGGGCGTAACAACACAAACAGAGCAAGGGCGGCTAGATTTCAATAGACACCATGAAATTCGATCTGAAGGGTATACACAGCGTTCAGGTAGCGTTCAATGGAATGTCATAACCTTCACAAATCAGCATGGATACTATGTCAGACCATTCACAAAAAAAATTTAACGTCCAGCACTTCTTTCAGGACAGTATGGACAGTGTTCTAGAAGAGCAGGGCATAGGTTTTATAAATGGAATATGGCAGAACAGCAAACATTCATGGACATACACCTTCTAGCTGACAGAGAACCAGGTAGAGGGAATATGGAAGACAAACAGAGGAGTTACAAGGAGCATGTGAGCTAAAAAAAGGAGCTGGCTCTGATACCATGTCAGGCCAGGCAGTAACTCCATTAGGTAGAAAAATGATTCGTATTATTCCATTAGGTAGGTCTTTGTTATATACAATAGGGAGTGACCATTTAGTTCATCTCTTGATGACTGTTCACATTCCTAATTTAATTATTTACATAAATTCACTCAATCATGAAGATTAGGTGTCAACAAATGCAAGTGGAATCAACTCGATTGAAGCTCGTTAGCATTTTCTAAAAAATAGCATAAATTTAACGTTATTTGCCACAAGGGACTTCTAGAAATCTAGATTTGGGAATACACAAACTAATCCAAATAGCTCAATGATTATTATTACCTTCCAAAGTTGTTGCAAAGATGGAATGATGCTTGTGATCCTGCAAAAGAACTTACTTCAACCATTTAACCCAATCCTACAATAAGAAATCATCAATATTAAATGCGGAAATAGAAAAACCAAGAACAAGAGATGCATATGAATAAGAAGTGAAAGGAAGACAAGTAATTGATACAAAGGGGCTCTTAGGCTCCTGGGATGGCCAGTACTAAGGAAACTCAGAGTCCTATGGAGGAGAAAAATATTTGGAAACTAAACATGGCACCAATCTTCATTATTTCCATCGATACAATCACATCCCTGCAAGAAATGACTGTGGAGCTGCAAAAATATGAGTTCTCTCCACAAGAAGACTAAGAAAAATAAACCCCTAGAGGAAAATTCAACTTGGTACTTACAAAAAATGATTAGGAAGCATTCCCCATGAAAGGAGGAACCTTTCCCCACCAAAATCCCTCAAATAGTGGATCTAATTCCCAATACTAGGAATCTACATTAAATGACAGGGAACGCATTCCTAGATTTTCTCAATCATTGGAGCTCTAGAATCTGTGCAGTAATTTCATAATATATTATTTAATATTGATCCTCCTGTAATAGGGAGCTAGTCCCTAAATTATCTCCTCCTACAAGTCTTCATAATCTGCCCAATATTCTCACAATTTTCCACAAAAATAAATAATATTAGGCACAAATATGCAATTATCCATAAACCTTCCCAATGAACATATTAAAGTTAAAAATACATTTTCTAATACCAAAAAATAGGTTTAATGTGTTGAAGGATGGTCAGATGGGCCTTAATTTGTGTCTAATTTGGAGGCCCATCTTATGTGTGTGCTTTGTGAGATGTATGTTGCTAAGTTTATGGACCATTCCATAAATTAGATGGTACTCTTACTTGTTTAATGTTTTAGTTTTGCCACTTTATACTTATGAGCACTTGTTAGATCTAAATGTTGACTAGTCTTCATTTATTTTAGCAAGTTAAACACCTATTGTTGTCCTCGATTACAACTAACTAATTCCTTGATTATGCAGTTGTGTATTTATTTGTGCATTGCTTCCTACTTCTATTATAGCTTTCCTTGCTAGCTAGCTAATTTTCATCTTAGTGCATTATATAGTTTAACTTATAATCAACATCCCCCCCTATTATGGCAATTTCCCATATATTATAACATTATTGGAAATCAAGAATGGTTATCGAATCAGAATTTGGATGGGTCTCTTATTCCAAATGGTGTGAGGTCTGATTAGGAACACATACCAGAGATGACCCCCTAACTCGGAAGGGTCATTTTCCCCTATTAACAAACCCCTACCTAATACCTCTATGGAGGAATAAATACTCATTTATTTGTCCTATATTGATTATCATCATTGAGAAGCTCCATTTTCTAATGATACTCATAAGAAGCATATTAAAGCCTAGTATGATACAAATGTTCATTCTCGCATCTTCACTAGAGGAGACTTGGTTTTGATTAATGATTGGGATCATGAAAATTTAGGGGCGGGAAAGGTTGAACCTCTTTGGCATGTTTATTAGATTATGAGCTTATATTACAAAAGGGGCCTATGCATTATTTGAATTTCAAGGCAATCCTTTGTTTAAGCATTAGAATGGATGTATTTAAATAAGTACTATACATAATTAATAATGACATATAGTGCTTTGTAAAATGTTGTAGTTTTAATTTTGTTGTACTTAATAGCATTTTATTTTTTTGCATTTGGTTTATTTAATTCGTATACTTACCATGCTTGATGCTTGATTTACAGATGTAGATGTTTTTCCCGATCTATGTAGGCTTCACAGATTGCATTAACAATTGCACCCAAAACATCACTTTAGTTGCACGAGTGATCTTGTTGCCCACAAATCAAATAGTGAGTTTAGGGAGTTAATTCTTCTATCATGCAACCAAGAATGCTTCAAAGTATAAGTGTAGTTATCGAAATTTTATGTGAAATTATTGTTATCGACTTCCACATGTTAGTTTTCTATATGGATTCTCATTTAGTGGTGTCACAACTGAATAATATCTATCTTGTGATCAATTATGTTCTTCTTCGACAGTATTCGAGGGTACAACTTCTTGAGAGATGATTTGAGTTGATTATTTATGATCATGTCCCTAGAAGTTTAAACACCTTGGCCAATTCATTGGTTATCTATGTGTTGGATTGACATTTGTTTCATTAACAAGAGCATTTATACAAACAAGTATGTATGATAAACGTGGTACATAAATCATTGCTATTTAACTCATGAACACAAATTGAACCATATGTATAAATAAGGTAAAAGTTCGATACATTATGTCCATAAAATATGCAATGAACAAATTCAGGTTACGCAGCCCATAATGATATAATATAGAAAAATATCAATTCTATAATTTGGAGATGCTACAAAAAGGGAGACTCTCATCTAGCCATCCCAAGGCACGTTTATCTCATGGTAACACACTATCACATTGGCCACCCCCTTAGTAGTCGAATAAAGGGTCATGGTACACTAATCACATGGAATTGTAATCTTTGGGGCACATCATCTACCCTCATCATAGACACACCCATATTAAACCCCTTTAGATTCCTCTGCACCTTACTAAGGTCTTACAAAACATCCTCATCTCCCTCCTCCTCATCTAAATCCTCCTCCTCCTTGGCTTTGCAACAGTTAGGAGTCATCCCTACCAATTGGATCAGTCCCACATCTATGTCATACATTATGATTATCAGTATCATTGGATAACCAAAAAAATATTATATTTTTAAAATCACAAAAATGTGATAACTTAAGAAAAAACCCAAAAAATCATGTACTCTTTCATACATGTCCCTCGTTGTACTTTAGGATGAATTACCTACTCATGATCATGCCAAAACTTAGTTTCAACATATGGGTAGTCCTCTATGATGACTACTTGCTCAGCCCACTAGTCAAAGAAATCCAAACCAAGGTTGCTCATAGGTAGTTCACCCATATTGTGAGTCATACAATATTTCTGCCTCCTTAGTGTGGGCTTAGATGGCATAGTAAACTAAATCAACACATGTGGATGAATCTATGGGACTTGTTCTAGGAAGAAAAGAATGAGGATCGATCCATAACCAAAATATTTATGTATATCAGTGAATGAGGATCAATCCATAACCAAATTATTTATGTTTATCATTATTACATCTAATCAACTTATCTCTCATGTTGACCACTAATACAATACAACAATCATATAATGTGGGCCTCGAGCACTTCGATGCATGGTGAATACGGGCCCGTGAGGCCAAGTGGGGCATTATGGATCTAGTGATCTAAGTGATCCTGAATAGAAAGGTTATGTAGGGGAAATTTTTTAGTGTAAATTTTTTCTAGGAGTGACTGAAAATCCATTACTTAAGTTATATGATCTGAATTTGGAATATTAGATTTCTATTATAAGATCCTCATCAGAATACAAAAATGTGCTTGAGGTTTGTACTCCAAACTGGCAAGTAAAAACATAAGTTTTTATGTGTATTTTCTTATGTTAATTTCATGAAAAACTTTAAACATGAAATCAAAACACAGAATGGAAGCATGCATCAATCAGTAATACACCAACCATTGTTAAAGGAGTTCACCACTTCTGGGCTACATCTTCTTGGATTAGCTCTAATGGCATGACTCCTTCTCATTATGCTCAATGTTTAGAAAAGAAGAGTACATAAAGTGCTCGGAAATGGAATGGTTAGTTTCTCCTTCAAAGAAACAAACTTTTGCAAGAGTTATCACTCCAAATACATGTAAACCTACAATCAAACATGTAAATTTTCAGGAAACAAAGGCATCTTACACCAAGACCCCATACTCCAACTTCATAGAGCATCAACAATACCATAATCCACTTGAAGTACATAAACAAGTCTCTTCTCCAAAGTACAAAGAGAAAAGAGGAATAAAAGCTACAACACTGATGTAATAGTTGTTGCCGAAAGCACATGGAAGCTGGAAAACCCCAGCAAGGTCATCTCCATCTTCAAACTCCTCCATAAACTTATTCAACACTCTGGTTGACCATGGCACCCATAGACTTCAAACTGCAAAAAACCTATCTAGAAGTGTTGCTTTGATTCTGAAACCTACTCCAATGAGTCCAAAATAACAGTACTACAATCCACTTGAAGTACATAAACAAGTATTTTCTCCAAAACACATAGAGAAAAGAGGAATAAAAGTTCTAGCAATGATGTAATAGCTATTGTAGAAAGCACATGGCGGCTAGAAAACCCATGCAAGGTCATCTCCATCTTCAAACTCCTCCATAAATTGATTCAACACTCCTATTGACCATGGCACCCATAGACTTCAATATGAAAAAATCCTATCTAGAAGTGACCTCTCCTAGTTTCTCCACTATTCTCTCTACAAATTGCACAAAATCTGGCATCATCCTACAATTTTGCCCTATTTTCCGCTAACAGAGCGACAAATTCCCCAATTTTCAGGTGGATGTGTAGGACCGTTAATTTAGCCATCAAGGCCTAGAAACCAAAATATTGGTCATATGGGGGGCCATGTGTCCAGGGGCTAGCCCCCGACGTTGGCGCCCTCCCTCCGGCAGTCACATTAAACTTTTGTGCAAAAGTGTTCACATGCGGCGGTTTAGTCTGGCAGTCAGGCGGTGGTGGTGATCGTTAGCAATCACATTAAATGGTTAATGCTAATGGTTATGGTGTTCACATGGGGGTGGTTAAGTCCGCCCGACCCCCCAACCATTGCGACAATAAACTTTATTATGAACCCGCCTCCCTTACATGTTAAGAAACACAATGTGGGCACGCTGGTGAGTTCCTTGGTCTGTGTTATGGGAGTTCGTGTGGTCGATCTTGACCTCCGCCCTATCTACCATAACAAATTTTTCATTAACACGAGGAGGACACGTGGTGGCCTCGAGCTTAGCCACATGTCAACTCCTCATTGGCCCAAACAAAAACACGTGGACCAATAGAATGATGCCACCAACCCTGAGAATATTTTGAAGAATATGCCAAAGGAATATACCATAGGAATATACCAATAATATTCCTTTTACTGACTGGGTTGCATAGATGCCTAGTCAGCATCCCTGTCAGCACATGCAAAAGTTTTGCCTATTTGAGCAAACGATCATCACGCGATATCTTGAGAATATGATATCGATTTTCCGTGAAACAAGATGAGTCGGAATCAGGACAATGAGATCTACACGGTCATTCAGGTTACAAACCATTCTAACAACTTTGAATATTTGGCAAATTTTGAGCTCCTAATCACTCTTCCCCATTGAAAACTTTTGGTCTCCAAAAGTTCACTTTCAATTATTCATCATTTGAAGGTACAGTTCCTTCACTTTTCCAAAATTTATCCAATCGATGATTGTAGTGCCTTGAATTGTACTTGTCTTGTCTCTTTCTCAAGCTGAACCTTAAATATAAGCCGACTAAAGAATTCAAGTTCAATGTTTTTCTCAGCTTGTCCATGTTTCTATGGCCATCCATAGCAACATCATTCCCAAGAATAAATCCATGGAGCTCTTCTGCAAAATCCTTATCAGGGATAAGATCCCAAAAAGACTTTGACAAATAAATCAAAACAAGTTTCACATACTGAATACTTGTATAACTTGAGTGCTTAACACATTTGTAATATACTAAATGTGTTGCAACTACTCATACAACAGTTTTAAGATGTTTTCTTAAACTACAAATATAAATGCATTTTACAAGATGGAATAAACTTGACTCCCATATTTTCCATTCAAATTGACTATCAACAAGCCAAACTAACAAAATGATGCTCAAAGAAAACACCATTGTATTTAAGTGATTTTTTTATGATCACCACTTTTACAAATTTCCCAATTATGGGGATATGCAACTAGTGAAAAACAAAGATTTACAAACTTCAATTGGACAAATAGTTCGCCATTTCTTACCCAACCAGGTAAATGAACCTCTATTTGAACTTTTTCTTCTTCTGAAGCTATTTCGAGGATGGTCACATCTTGCGCCACGTTTTATTTTGTCACTTCCTTTTCTGGTGCTTGCATAATTTGCTTGCCCTTACTGGGATGAAGTTGTGGAAACAATTTCCAACACTTCTCGACCCAATTCCCACATGTCTTTTGAGCTTCTCTTGGCTCACATGTCTTTAACCTTGGATGAGATTTTTTCTTTTCAGTCTCAATTCCATTAGACATAAACATATTCTTGATGATTGATTTCCTTTTTTAACACTTATCTACACAATGGTTAGATGAAAGGAAAAAGGTGCATGGAAACACATTCCTCAACATGTTATTCAAATCAGCATGTCGTTTTCCATTATGAAAATCATTTGAATTAACAGGATGATTATACCTCTTTTTGTTTCCCTTTGGCTTACGCTTCTTGCATGAGGAGCTTGCATGGCAAGAAGAAATTAGCTTCGTTTCTTCTTCTACTTTTTCATCTCTCTTTGGAGATTTTTTTCACTTCAAGTCCTCCTTATACTTGAAGAACCAAACGGGTACCAATTCTGGATGCAAATCCCAACATCTTGCCTCTTCATGTCCTCTCTTATGGAAAAAGAAACATGATACCCATGAGTTTTCGCTAGAAGACCATTCTTCTTTTGCAACATAGAATAAGCCTTCATATTTAGGCCTCTCCTTTGCCTCAATTGAATTTTTAATGCCTTGATGGCTTACTCCAAGGCCTCCTCCCTTGTAACCCATCTTGGTCAAGAGCTTAGATCCAATGTCTTTACTATGTTTTTCAAAGGTTGCAAATGAATTTACATTGACACTTCCATGTAAAGAAGAATCATGTAAATGGTTACAATTTGCCTCATCTTTTGATTGAGATACAAAGATGTTTTCAAACTCTCTTTTGATTATGGATGTGTCCTCTTGGACTCTTTGGCTCTCTTCTTTCAGCTCCTTGAATTTGGGTGCTGATAGAACCCCATCCTCCACATCACATGGACAAAAGGTACAAACTTGTCCATCTACCTTCTTTAAGGGACTTTCTACACTAGCATCTTGCATAAGAGTTGTAGAAAAACATTAAGATTGTGAAGAAGATGGTGGTTTATCACCATTCTTGTTACCTTCTTCCCTTGGAGAACATTCTCCTCTTGGAGGTCTAGAGCTTTCACCTTGCAATTTGGTATCCTCTCTTCATGGAGGACTTTGACCACTTCTGCCATGTCTAAGAAATCCTTTCTAAAAGCCTTCACATCCTCTGACATTCTTGCAGGCTCTCCTCCTTGGGACATGCTTTGCTTGAAGCTTCTACTGCAACTTGAGGTAAAACTACTGGTAGATATTGTAACAATCTTGTTCTCCTTTCCCAAAACCTTCTCCTCACTTTAGCTTCAAAACACATTCACTTGCAAACAACATTCAATTCCTCCTTGCAAAAAGAAAACCACTGCTCTGATACCAACTTGATCTAAATGTGGAATATTAGATTTCTATGCTAAGATCCTCATCAAAATAAAAATAAAAATGTGCTAAGGTTTGTACTCCAAAATAGTAAGTAAAAACATAAGTTTTTATGTGTATTTTCTTAAGTTAATTTCATGAAAAACTTTAAACATGAAATCAAAACACTAAATGGAAGCATGCATCAATCATTAATACACAATCCATTGTTAAAGGAGTTCACTCCTCCTGGGCTACATCTCCTTGGATCAGCTCTAATGGCATGACCCCTCTCGTTATTCTCAATGTTTAGAAAAGAAGAGTACATAAAGTGCTGAGAAATGGAATGGTTAGTTTCTCCTTCAAAGAAACAAACTTCTACAAGAGTTATCACTCCAAATACATGTAAACCTATAGTCAAACATGTAAACTTTCAGCAAACAAAGTCATCTTACACCAAGACCTCATACTCCAACTTCATAGAGCATCAATAGTACCACAATCCACTTGAAGTACATAAACAAGTCTCTTCTCCAAAGCACATAGAGAAAAGATGAATAAAAACTACAACACTTATGTAATAGTTGTTGCAGAAAGTACATGGAGGCTGGAAAACACCTACAAGGTCATATCCATCTTCAAACTCCTCCATAAACTGATTCAATGCTCTGGTTGACCATGGCACCCTCAGACTTCAATTTGGGAAAAACCTATAACAATGTAAACTTTGAAACGAGAACTGATATTGTTACCCGTTTCGTAGAGATAGCAAAAAGTGACCTGATTTTGAAAAGGGGTGATGCAGAACGAACATGTTTTTTTTAGAGCATAGTTTTTGGCACTTTATATCTTTTATGTACATTACGTTTTAGAATCATTTTAGAATGGTAGTGATTTTCATGCTGATTTAAAAAAGTGAGTATTCTGCATCACCCCATTTTTTTAAAAGACCTGTTTTTTGGCTTTAAACTTTCTAATGTATAAAATGTAAATAATTATTTTGTAAATTTGATCATTTTTGAAGTGGTCGTTTTCTTCACATTTTCTTGTTTTTTTATTTTAATTTTAACTTCTTTTTTTTAAGTGAGGTTTTTATTTTTTTGCATTTTTAAATTAGGAGGTCGATATTTAGAATTTTCGATATTCTATATATTTATACATCCTTAATTATTTTTCACTCCACATGAAATAATTGTTTCTAAAAAACAATATTTTTTAACAATGGACATAAAAATAACCATTTTTAACATAAATATAACTAAAAAACTACATGTTTTGATAATTTTTTGCTAGAATTGACATGTCAAAATCTCAATTTTTATACGAAAATTTTAACTAAAAATGGTTAAATAATAGTTTCTTTTTATGAATTTCATGTAAAAAAATAATAATAATCACTTTTTTTTTCAAAAAATAATGATTAACTTAAAAATTAATGTGAAAATCACATATTACAAATATTGAACGTATAACAACCTTAATTGAGTGTTTCCATACTTTAGTGATTAATAACTTCATAAATGAAACTAGAAATTGGTGAAGATAAATTGTGAAAACCAAGACTTACCCATTATGATCACTAGTTAAAAATGGTAGCAAGATCTTTGCATCAAAGAGGACACCATCGGGTAAGATTTTGAAAAACCTTATTTAAAGTAGTTGTTAGTCTATATAGACTATGATGCTTTCTGTTTTTATTTGTTAATATATTTGTTTTAAAAGAAAAAAATAAAGATAAATTTAGTACCAAAGATAACAATTTTTAATATAATTGTTTGGGGCGATTCTCAGAATCGCCGGGTGGTGGGGCGATTCTCAGAATCGCCCAGCCACCGCCCTACCACCACCGGTATAACAACCTTAATTGAGTGTTTCCATACTTTAGTGATTAATAACTTCATAAATGAAACTAGAAATTGGTGAAGATAAATTGTGAAAACCAAGACTTACTCATTATGATCACTAGTTAAAAATGGTAGCATGATCTTGCATCAAAGAGGACACCAACGGGTAAGATTTTGACAAACCTTATTTAAAGTAGTTGTTAGTCTATATAGACTATGATGCTTTCTGTTTTTATTTGTTAATATATTTGTTTTACAAGAAAAAAAATAAAGATAAATTTAGTACCAAAGATAACAATTTTTAATATAATTGTTTGGGGCGATTCTCAAAATCGCCCAGCCACCACCCGGGTGGTGGCGGGGCGGTGGTTGGGCGATTCTGAGAATTGCCCCACCACCCAGCAATTCTAAGAATCACTATTATCACCATTTTAAATGCCGATAATGTTATATGTTGACACTGTTATTATTATTTACATGTATTCTTGTCTGTAGGTGTATACTCTATATCCTGGATTGAGTTACTTCTATAGATATGTCAATTGGCTTGTAAAGTGTCTGTTCATGAATATTATTGTAAAGCATTTGAAACCTCAGCACATCAAAATTGCTTTCAATCATAAACAATAGACTTTATTATTTAAGTATATTCAACATGATTCTCGGTGATCAGTGGTTTATATGAATATATGTAGAGCCTCCAATGCCCTGGGTTTTTTAAGAAATACTGGGTGCAATTCATAATCATGTTATTAGGGGGGCGAGGGCTTCCACCCTTGTGTTAGTTATTTATTGGGTTTGTTGGGCCGATCAAAGCTGGAATTAACAGAAATATCATTCTTGGGGCATGTCATTTCAGGGATTTTTAGGAAGAGCCCAACCAACGTGCGCTGAGAATTAACCCTGGGCTAATTGAAGTAAACTTTCACCAGCATATGGCAAAATCACAATATAATAAACAAAAATATTACTGTAATGATAATTGTCCCTCTTAAGATGATAAGAGGGTCGGCTTTGATTCCTAATATTATTACAGTGATGATTACTGTTAATCTAAATGTTGAGAAGACAGTGAGTTTGTGCTTTATGTGTGCACAGGGAGTGCAACACAAACCTTGAAACAATATATATTGAATATCATTATAATAATTCTTCAGGTTCTGTCGCATTGTTCTAAGTGGAAATCACCAAAAAACAAACAAATTAAATTAATGCCATTGAAATTCAAGAGCCCAAAGATTTTCAGGTTCTGTAAACATCCTACCTTTGGTCAAGTCTTGGTGCTATGAACATCACAACTTCATATTGACCCTTTTAACTGGCAAACAGTTTCAAGCCCTTCCTGTTAGATCCTTACTCCTTCCATTGTTAAATGAGAAATGCAGTCAGATGCATTGAAGCTAATTAGCTTAACACGTTAGAAAATGGCGAGAATTCAGTTAAAGGGGAAATTATGATAATTTAAAGTTAAATTGACATTGTTGAATCTATTTCTGTAATGCTGTATATTCAAAACTATAATTTAAATGATAAAACATTACAATATAAACAGTAATTCAGAAATCATGCAGACAGATTTCAACAAAAAGACCCAGAAAAAACCCTCACTACAGAACGCCCTCACTACAGAACGCCATTTCAGAGTAAAACCCTCCAATTCGCTGAATTTGGTAATTTTAAGTGGCTTTCTACGAAGTGTTAGTGCAAGATGTTTTAAGCATGTAAGTTAATATCCTCCCGATCTTATATTTTTAATTTTTATCCCGAGGTTTAAGACAACATTTTTGGAGTCTTAGGGCCATTCTCGTCCATGTGACCCTTGACAAGTTCCCTTAAAATTAGAGTCAGGAGCTTACAATCGAACATCTATGTTGGTGTGGTATATTTGTCTGGATACGTCTAGAATGGTGTAAGCAATTAGTTATGTTCAATGGTTTTGTTATGTTCCAAGGGTTTGTCTGGCAAATATGTCCCATGGTTTTTAGTCTCTCCAACAAATTGTGTTTTTAACTGTTGAGTTCACCGTTAACTGTGAAGTTTGGAGTCATATATGAGCTCAAGACCTTTATAAAATTTGTTTTCCCACAAGATTAGTGTGTTTCTGAATTTTACTGTGTTTTTAATTGTTGAGTCTAGACTCCACTGTTAACTGTGAAGTTTGGAGTCATATATGAGCTTCATGACCTTTAGAAAATTTGTTTTCCCACAAGATTACTGTGTCTCTGAATGTTGTCATGTGTCACACATTAGCTCTTCTTTGGAGGATAGAAATCTTAGCACCACTCTAGCTGGAACTCAAGTAATTGTAGAATTTCATGTTGAAGTATGTTATTTACGGTGTCGGGTTTACCTTCATGTTTTTACAATAGATATGTCAATGGATATTGCAAAAATGTACCTTTTAGTATGCTTATTTAGAATGTTTATTTATTGTCTTTAAGTACATTGTTTGTTGAGAATGGTTAAGGTAGTGGCTGCAACGGATGATGCATGCAATTTCAATGTTCATTCATCCTAAACAGCTTATCATATGGATAATGGATGCATTTGCTGATTGGTCTTAGAGTAATGTCAAGTGAGTTTGGTTCCAATAAAGAACCATTGTGGTAGCTCTAATAATAGTTTTTTTAGAGTTTCATATTCAAGACATCGCCATCTCATCAGTTACAGATCTAATTATCCTCTGCGATTCCCAATGCTATAATAACTATTGTGTTGGCTAGTACTTTTTTCTGAAGAATTTTATTTCATATGCCTCTGTTTTCAATAGATTTTTTAAATTGGACATAGTTCTGGTTGGCAATACCCTTGGTACCTTTTTATAGTGTGTTAGATATCATACTTGAAATTAGTCTATTGTTAGTAGACAGTTCTTGTATTTTTATCTCTTAAATTATTTTTCCCTCAGGCGAGGCGCATTCGTTGCAGGTGGAAAATATATTGTTTGAAGGCAAGTCAGAATATCAAGATGTGATGGTATTTCAGGTTTGGCTTCATTTTATCAACAATAGGACCGTGCCAAAGATAACAATTTTTAATATAATTGTTTGGGGCGATTCTCAGAATCGCCGGGTGATTCTGAGAATCACTATTATCACCGAAAATAAACTTTGCAAGCCTTTCTTTCATATATATGGTTAGGACAAGAGACTGGAGGCTCATGTGACCCTGGGTAATGCGGCTAGTGGGTGGAAGTAGCATCAATCTTGCCCAAGTTTGATTTGTGTGGGACTATGAGATCCAGCGTTAAATATTTATGTGCATAGAGAGGCTTCTTCAATTCACTGTTAAGATCTATGTGGAAGAGTTGTGGAGAGACTACAAACATTTTGTGTCGGGCCTATCTGTTGATATCAAGCAATTGCATTGGAATTCTACCTCATTCTCCAACTAAAAGTAGACACATACATTCAACCATAGATTTACTCTCTTACCCAACTACTTTAACAATTTAGCCTTCTTGCCTGAACTTTGATGTTATAAATGTAAACGAACAAATCCTTCTTCCTTCTTCTTGTTGTTTCAAATTTGATTGAAGCATTTTCATATTGCTTACAAGCTCGGACTATACCAACACGAATCATGTTACAAAATCAAATGAAATGTCTACAATAGACAGTTCACAATATGACAAAATGCTCCGAGTTCAGCTGGCTTCTCATCTCACTACGTGGGTACAATTTTGGTGGCAATAAAATGATAAATCTCTATCATATTCATTTCTACACATTTGTAAGTAGGAACATGCCAACTCCACTCAAAATCTGACCAAAATACTCTGCTTCGATGTACATGCTCAAAATCATCATTGTGTCGAGCTACAATCTCCAAAGCAATTCCTTAGCAAATGAACTCTCCTTCTCCAACGCTAAGAGATTTGTGTTATTGCACATTGAACCTCATAGCCACCTAAATATATTTCTTCATAAGAGACAACCACAATTAATCCATGCTACAACGACCGTAGATCTCATTAAATCAATGCCTGAGATTTGATCATTTGATTCAACTATCATTTGACCATCAAATGAGACAACCTCAGAAATCAATAATTTTCATTACTATGAGAAACAAAGTTAGATTTATTGAGGAAGTGCCAGTGCGACTTTGAATTTCAGGGCAATTGCAATCATTTCAATATATGCATGTCGAGCGGTTAGCGTGGAGTGGATTTCTTATGGTGGTAAAACTTCCTTTGGAAGTGACATATCGACCTTGACATGCGACTCTGCTGGAAAGTGGTTGTTGGTAGATGAGCTAAGTGCCAAGATTGGTGTGCTGCATCAGTGTGGACGGTAGGATTATAAATGGATGTTGAAGGAGATAAGACAACCAAGTCTGTGTCCTAACTGTTAGTGTCAGTCTTTCCAGCCTTCCTCCATTGATCAAATATGCTCTTACAAAGTGGTCTCAAAGTGTCAAGGTCAAATTTTGTCATTTCAAAGAGTTTTCAAGCAAAATTTGGTCACTAGGCATTAGGTCTAGGGTTTGCTTTCACTCCTTCTAAAGTTGTCCAAATGCCAATCCATGTCATCATTCAGCAAAGTCTATCATCATTTAGAGGTTTTTCATTATCATGTCAGTGTCTAATGAGTCATTTTACACATTGTTCATGCTTCAGTTGCACCTAGGCAAGGTCATTTCCCTCTCCTAGGGTTTTGAAAGCTAATTTCTCTTGAATGGTCAAATCATTAGCAAAACTTGTATCCAGATGTTCATACACCTTCCCCTATCCTTAAAGTACCTTACCAAATGCTTCCCATCACTAAGATCCCCCAAATTCCTCATTTTTCCACAAACCCTAGTTTCTTGCTACAACCTGGCAATTTTCTAGGTTTGGCCTATATTTTTCCCTTTTGGACCCCTTCCCCTCGCTAAATCTCTGAGATTCCACTTTCCCCTGCTTCCTAACATCCCTCCCCACTCCCAAAAATTTCCCCAAGAATTTAGAAGCCCCTTATCCCCTTCATTTCGCTTCATTTCGGCAAAATCCCTTGTTCCACACATCGGGATAAGTTTCACTCAAAAGATGTTTCAGAGCAATCAAAGATGAATTTGGGAAAACTGAGAGAGGTTTTTGTCCACAACATGCCAAAGAAGAAAAACCTCCTTCACTTTTTGCACAGGTGTCATGGTTTTAGAGAAATGTCAAAATTACAATCGCCAGATCCAAGGAGGTTGGCCAAGGCACTAAAACGACGGAAAAGGCCCGATCCACTCCAAATTTTGGCCAAAGCCTCTTTGAATGAGCATGGTACTTTATTGGGGACTCCCAGCCCAAATTTCAAGAAATTTGGAGAAAATTTTGTCAATTGTGAATTTTTTGTGCCAAAAACAGGTTTTCTCCACCAACGGGTCGCGCGCCGCGCGCGACCCTTTCATTGGGCAACTCCTTTTTGGGAAAACTCAGCATTTTTGGATTTTTCATGCAAAGATACACTTGCTCAGCCATTTCCAAGAAATTTCACCAAGTTTTGGGCCTCCAGAAAGTCAAAAAACAAGCAAAAAATGACTTTCTGCCACCTTTTTGACACACAGGAAGCAGTCTTGGGTGATTGCAATTTTGGAGGGGCAAATGACCACCAAATTGATAAATTCCACTTGGGTTGGACAGTAGACATCCAGACCTTTCCAAAAAGCCCACTTTGCCTCATTTGGACACCTGGAAGTACCTCAAAATCAGCTCCAAAGTAGCGTGACCCGTTCAGGAAGAGGGCGCGACCCGTTGGGCAGTTTTCACAGGAATTCATCTACAGCTCAGGAATTCGCCCAGCTTTGACCAGTTTTGACTTGTGATGGGATTTTTCAAC
The DNA here is from genome assembly GCA_031772625.1 of Pinus tabuliformis. Classification (NCBI taxonomy): domain Eukaryota; kingdom Viridiplantae; phylum Streptophyta; class Pinopsida; order Pinales; family Pinaceae; genus Pinus; species Pinus tabuliformis. The sequence goes on from CM062819.1 coordinate 870,700,686, forward strand.
CTCTTTGATGTAATTTATGTATTTTCATGTTGACATGACACTTATTTACCTATTCTAGAAGATTCATTCATGAAATAGCAAACATTTAATGAATGAATTGGTTTCCTAGCTTATAGAGGCAAGTTGTTTTGACTGCCTAAATTTTAGTGCTCGGTTTAGAATTGGTTGAAACAGCTCCTAGAAGGATGAGCTCGACCCCTAGAGGCAAGGAAAGATGTTATATTGCCTATATTATGTTCTTTCTTGGTCATTTTCATGGTTGGACTCTTGAGGGAGAAGCTCTATTGTATTACTCATTGTATCTCTGCAATTTTGGCAAAGGAAGAAAGACCAGGGTTTTGCAGTCCTTTTTGGGATTCCTGTGGTTACATGTATTGATGGTGTGTTTCTCTTTGTACTTGTAAGTTTGTTATGTGAATCATCTCCTTACTTTTGCTTCTGAAAATTAGGCAAATGAAGTGTTAAAGTAGAATTCATGATTGTCATGCTCTGCTTTTAAGTTTTCTTAATATTTATGTTTTCATCTGTCTAAAGAGAACTCTTGAAGGTTTCTTGCTCTCTTTAGCTCCTCACCGGTCATTCCTATCCATTCACTTAATTCAAAGGCATCAGTACAGTCTCCTACCTTGCCCCAAAGAACCCCTTGCAAAAACTGTGTCTAATCCCCGCACCCAAAATTGCCTTTCCCCAACTTTCCACCAAAACCCTAAAAATCCCAAATCAAACCTTTTATCAGTTTACTAGCCTAAAATCAGTGTTTCCTCATTGGTTATCTCGCCCGTTGAAGATCCCTACCGAGATAGACCGGAGAGAGCCCTCTCCTGCCCCGTAGGGCTAGCTACGAGGCTAAGTGGTTTGATGTTGCCTTGGAGTTTACCTTTCTCAGCCTGAGGTGAAATTTCAAGCGCTAACATATTGGCGACCATACTAGGGAGAACAAACTTGTTTGTGGGTTGATGTGTTTGTCTCATAAGTCTTAGACGGAGCCTGAAGTTATGCCAGGTAGCCTTCGAAACGCTTTTGCTTTGCATAAGCGGAAGTAGATAAACGCTGCTTCAGTCCATCTCCGTGAGCTTGTGAATACAGCACTTCATTTGCATTTTACCCCAGTACATGTATCAAGTTCAGATCTGATTTTTGATAGTGGACAACGATCAGACACTGACAAGGCTGAAATCATTCACTAGCGACTCCTTCATTGAAAACTCCAGAGATCAATGCTTCATGGTGACTTCACTGCAAAGGGATCAGTTGCTTTGAGCTTTTCAAGATGGATCGAATTGCAAGGAGATACACTCCCCTGAGCTGAGATCACATCCCTGGTTTTCCAAATAAAATTCCAAAGGTCGATTGGTCAAGGAATCTGCCTATATTTAAAGATGATGGTAAGAAGGATGCTGCTTTACATCTAGTTAGATTTCATATGCATATTCGCAATTTGAAGGTTGATTTTCCTGAAGATTGGTTGATGAAGATATTCTTGGCCACTCTGGAAGGTAAAGCCGAATCATGGTATGAAAATTTGCCGCTGGCCTGTATTTACTGTTTAAAGGATTTTCATGCCTTGTTCATTGAAATATATCAAGCATCTTATCCATCATTAAATTTAGTCCATGACTGTTGCAAACATGCTTCAACTTTTATTGAAAGCCTTGAGAAATATTATGAAGATGATAATTTTATGGACGTTGAGATTATGGAGGCTCTGTATGAGAATCCATTTCAGCAGCATAAGGAAAACTTAGAGGATACTTGTCCAGATGATCAGGACATTTTGCAGCAGAATCAAGATCAGCAGGTTGAAGATAATATGGCTGTAATTGATGAAAGAGAAGAGCTTGTTTCAGATCTGCCCACAGATGACAGCAGCATGCAACCCATCAAAGAGATCTCTGCTATTGAGATCATAGACAGAGTTTTGGATTCAGATGTTCATCAACAGCAAGGTGAGACCTTTGTGCAAGTAAGTGATGAATCGCCTTTCAATAACTCAGTAATAAATGATAGTCTGAGTGCCCTGTCATATGAAGATAATTACTATTTAAGCATAAGAAAACAAAAGGCATTGTCTCCTTTGTCTGAAGAGGAGATAGATCAGCTCTTGAAAGGTCTTGTTACAACCCAAGCTACAGCAGATTTGTAGTGCACATATAGTCAGGAAAGTGTTGGGAAAACTTTTTCCTCTGTTGAAAAAGATGACTGTCTTGTAGATCAGCAAATAGATAATGTTTTCCTTCACAAAGATGATAATCTGGCTGTCATATCATTTGAAGATGACCTACCATATTGTCAAACTACAGAAGATCAGAGCATACAGGATTACCTTTCAGATTCTTCATATGTTTCATGTGCTGAAATGTTTTTCCAAGAAGAGATCTGCTCATCCATTTGTTCGGAGTTTTTTGAAGCTTATGAGCATAATTTTACTGAAACACATGATGAAGGCAGATCAGAATTTGAAACAAAGGACACCTTGTTCTTTCAGCAGGAGGTGGCAGTGGCAAATCTTCATGTTTTTCACGATCCTCTAGCAAGTTTGTTGCATCCAGCAGTGAAAATGCTTATTACAGTGTTTTGTTGCAGCCATGGTCAACTATGTTTTTGGATGCCCAGTTGCCAGTATTCATTGTTGACCAGAAGATCTAATCAGGAGAATCAATCAAGAAGTCATCTTCTTGATTGGTTGCATTGGCATTTTGATATAGTTTGATGTATATTGTCTTGTAAGAAATACAGGTGGTTGTCATCATGATTTCAAATCTTGATGGACTACTGCCCTTCAATAAGCATTGTAAGTTCTTGTTTAGTTAAGTCAGTGATGAGTCATTTGTGAGTCAGTTTTCAGTCATGTAGGTTTCATAATTTTGTCGGCTTGAGTCAGGTTTCAGTCAATAAATGAGTCAAAGTCATGTATTGTTTGTCAAATAATGACTCCATCGCCCAATGGTTGAAAGCACTGATCTGCTCTCCCAAAGATCTGAGGTTCTTGGCACCTCCAAGGAGCTACCATCCCCATTGGAGCCAATGTTAGTGTCAGTCTTTCCAGCCTTCCTCCATTGATCAAATATGCTCTTACAAAGTGGTCTCAGAGTGTCAAGGTCAAATTTTGTCATTTCAAAGAGTTTTCAAGCAAAATTTGGTCACTAGGCATTAGGTCTAGGGTTTGCTTTCACTCCTTCTAAAGTTGTCCAAATGCCAATCCATGTCATCATTCAGCTGAGTCTATCATCATTCAGAGGGTTGTCATTATCATGGCAGTGTCTAATGAGTCATTTTACACATTGTTCATGCTTCAGTTGCACCTAGGCAAGGTCATTTCCCTCTCCTAGGGTTTTGAAAGCTAATTTCTCTTGAATGGTCAAATCATTAGCAAAAATTGTATCCAGATGTTCATACACCTTCCCCTATCCTTAAAGTACCTTACCAAATGCTTCCCATCACTAAGATCCCCCAAATTCCTCATTTTTCCACAAACCCTAGTTTCTTGTTACAACTTGGCAATTTTCTAGGTTTGGCCTATATTTTGCCCTTTTGGACCCCTTCCCCTTGCTCAATCTTTGAGATTCCACTTTCCCCTACTTCCTAACATCCCTCCCCACTCCCAAAAATTTCCCCAAGAATTTAGAAGCCCCTTATCCCCTTCATTTCGCTTCATTTCGGCAAAATCCCTTGTTCCACACATTGGGATAAGTTTCACTCAAAAGATGTTTCAGAGCAATCAAAGATGAATTTGGGAAAAATGAGAGAGGTTTTTGTCAATAACATCCCAAAGAAGAAAAACATCCTTCATTTTTTGCACAGGTGTAATGGTTTTAGGGAAATGTCAAAATTACAATCACTAGATCCAAGGAGGTTGGCCAAGGCACTAAAACGACGGAAAAGGCCCGATCCACTGCAAATTTTGGCCAAAGCCTCTTTGACTGAGCATGGTACTTTATTGGGGACTCCCAGCCCAAATTTCAAGAAATTTGGAGAAAATTTTGTCAATTGTGAATTTTTTGTGCCAAAAACAGGTTTTCTCCACCAACGGCGCGCGACCCTTTCATTGGGCAACTCCTTTTTGGGAAAACTCGGCATTTTTTTATTTTTCATGCAAAGATACACTTGCTCAGGCATTTCCAAGAAATTTCACCAAGTTTTGGGCCTCCAGAAAGTCAAAAAACAAGCAAAAAATGACTTTCTGCCACCTTTTTGACACACACGAAGCAGTCTTGGGAGATTGAAATTTTGGAGGGGAAAATGACCACCAAATTCGGAAATTCCACTTGGGTTGGACAGTAAACATCCAGACCTTTCCAACAAGCCCACTTTTGCCTCATTTGGACACCTGAAAGTACCTCAAAATCAGCTCCAAATTAGCGCGACCCGTTCAGGGAGAGGGCGCGACCCGTTGGGCAATTTTCACAGGAATTCATCTACAGCTCAAGAATTCGCCCAGCTTTGACCAGTTTTGACTTGTGATGGGATTTCTCACCCTCTTTGATGTAATTTATGTATTTTCATGTTGACATGACACTTATTTACCTATTCTAGAAGATTCATTCATCAAATAGCAAACATTTAATGAATGAATTGGTTTCCTAGCTTATAGAGGCAAGTTGTTTTGACTGCCTAAATTTTAGTGCTCAGTTTAGAATTGGTTGAAACAGCTCCTAGAAGGATGAGCTCGACCCCTAGAGGCAAGGAAAGATGTTAGATTGCCTATATTATGTACTTTCTTGGTCATTTTCATGGTTGGACTCTTGAGGGAGAAGCTCTATTGTATTACTCATTGTATCTCTGCAATTTTGGCAAAGGAAGAAAGACCAGGGTTTTGCAGTCCTTTTTGGGATTCCTGTGGTTACATGTATTGATGGTGTGTTTCTCTTTGTACTTGTAAGTTTGTTATGTGAATCATCTCCTTACTTTTCCTTCTGCAAATTAGGCAAATGAAGTGTTAAAGTAGAATTCATGATTGTCATGCTCTGCTTTTAAGTTTTCTTAATATTTATGTTTTCATCTGTCTAAAGAGAACTCTTGAAGGTTTCTTGCTCTCTTTAGCTCCTCACCGGTCATTCCTATCCATTCACTTAATTCAAAGGCATCAGTACAGTCTCCTACCTTCCCCCAAAGAACCCCCTGCAAAAACTGTGTCCAATCCCCGCACCCAAAATTGCCTTTCCCCAACTTTCCACCAAAACCCTAAAAATCCCAAATCAAACCTTTTATCAGTTTACTAGCCTAAAATCAGTGTTTTCTCATTGGTTATCTCGCCCGTTGAAGATCCCTATCGAGATAGACCAGAGAGAGCCCTCTCCTGCCCCGTAGGGCTAGCTACGAGGCTAAGTGGTTTGATGTTGCCTTGGAGTTTACCTTTCTCAACCTGAGGTGAAATTTCAAGCGCTAACATATTGGCGACCATACTAGGGAGAACAAACTTGTTTGTGGGTTGATGTGTTTGTCTCATAAGTCTTAGACGGAGCCTGAAGTTATGCCAGGTAGCCTTCGAAACGCTTTTGCTTTGCATAAGCAGAAATAGATAAACGCTGCTTCAGTCCATCTCCGTGAGCTTGTGAATACAGCACTTCATTTGCATTTTACCCCAGTACATGTATCAAGTTCAGATCTGATTTTTGATAGTGGACAACGATCAGACACTGACAAGGCTGAAATCATTCACTAGCGACTCCTTCATTGAAAACTCCAGAGATCAATGCTTCATGGTGACTTCACTGCAGAGAGATCAGTAGCTTTGAGCTTTTCAAGATCGATCGAATTGCAAGGAGATACACTCCCCTGAGCCGAGATCACATCCCTGGTTTTCCAAATAAAATTCCAAAGGTCGATTGGTCAAGGAATCTGCCTATATTTAAAGATGATGGTAAGAAGGATGCTGCTTTACATCTAGTTAGATTTCATATGCATATTCGCAATTTGAAGGTTGATTTTCATGAAGATTGGTTGATGAAGATATTCTTGGCCACTCTGGAAGGTAAAGCCGAATCATGGTATGAAAATTTGCCGCTGGCCTGTATTTACTGTTTAAAGGATTTTCATGCCTTGTTCATTGAAAGATATCAAGCATCTTATCCATCATTAAATTTAGTTCATGACTGTTGCAAACATGCTTCAACTTTTATTGAAAGCCTTGAGAAATATTATGAAGATGATAATTTTATGGACGTTGAGATTATGGAGGCTCTGTATGAGAATCCATTTCAGCAGCATAAGGAAAACTTAGAGGATACTTGTCCAGATGATCAGGACATTTTGCAGCAGAATCAAGATCAGCAGGTTGAAGATAATATGGTTGTAATTGATGAAAGAGAAGAGCTTGTTTCAGATCTGCCCACAGATGACAGCAGCATGCAACCCATCAAAGAGATCTCTGCTATTGAGATCATAGACAGAGTTTTGGATTCAGATGTTCATCAATAGCAAGGTGAGACCTTTGTGCAAGTAAGTGATGAATCTCCTTTCAATAACTCAGTAATAAATGATAGTCTGAGTGCCCTGTCATACGAAGATAATTATTGTTTAAGCAGAAGAAAACAAAAGGCATTTTCTCCTTTGTCTGAAGAGGAGATAGATCAGCTCTTGAAAGGTCTTGTTACAGCCCAAGCTACAGCAGATTTGCAGTGCACATATAGTCAGGAAAGTGTTGGGAAAACTTTTTACTCTGTTGAAAAAGATGACTGTCTTGTAGATCAGCAAATAGATAATGTTTTCCTTCACAAAGATGATAATCTGGCTGTCATATCATTTGAAGATGACCTACCATATTGTCAAACTACAGAAGATCAGAGCATACAGGATTACCTTTCAGATTCTTCATATGTTTCATGTGCTGAAATGTTTTTCCAAGAAGAGATCTGCTCATCCATTTGTTCGGAGTTTTTTGAAGCTTATGAGCATAATTTTACTGAAGCACATGATGAAGGCAGATCATAATTTGAAACAAAGGACACCTTGTTCTTTCAGCAGGAGGTGGCAGTGGCAAATCTTCATGTTTTTCACGATCCTCTAGCAAGTTATTTGCATCCAGCAGTGAAAATGCTTATTACAGTGTTTTGTTGCAGCCATGGTCAACTATGTTTTTGGATGCCCAGTTGCCAGTATTCATTGTTGACCAGAAGATCTAATCAGGAGAATCAATCAAGAAGCCATCTTCTTGATTGGTTGCATTGGCATTTTGATATAGTTTGATGTATATTGTCTTGTAAGAAACACAGGTGGTTGTCATCATGATTTCAAATCTTGATGGACTACTGCCCTTCAATAAGCATTGTAAGTTCTTGTTTAGTTAAGTCAGTGATGAGTCATTTGTGAGTCAGTTTTCAGTCATGTAGGTTTCATAATTTTGTCGGCTTGAATCATGTTTCAGTCAATAAATGAGTCAAAGTCATGTATTGTTTGTCAAATAATGACTCCATCGCCCAATGGTTGAAAGCACTGATCTGCTCTCCCAAAGATCTGAGGTTCTTGGCACCTCCAAGGAGCTACCATCCCCATTGGAGCCAATGTTAGTGTCAGTCTTTCCAACCTTCCTCCATTGATCAAATATGCTCTTACAAAGTGGCCTCAGAGTGTCAAGGTCAAATTTTGTCATTTCAAAGAGTTTTCATGCAAAATTTGGTCACTAGGCATTAGGTCTAGGGTTTGCTTTCACTCCTTCTAAAGTTGTCCAAATGCTAATCCATGTCATCATTCAGCTGAGTCTATCATCATTCAGAGGGTTGTCATTATCATGTCAGTGTCTAATGAGTCATTTTACACATTTTTCATGCTTCAGTTGCACCTAGGCAAGGTCATTTCCCTCTCCTAGGGTTTTGAAAGCTAATTTCTCTTGAATGGTCAAATCATTAGCAAAAATTGTATCCAGATGTTCATACACCTTCCCCTATCCTTAAAGTGCCTTACCAAATGCTTCCCATCACTAAGATCCCCCAAATTCCTCATTTTTCCACAAACCCTAGTTTCTTGTTACAACTTGGCAATTTTCTAGGTTTGGCCTATATTTTTGCCCTTTTGGACCCCTTCCCCTCGCTCAATCTCTGAGATTCCACTTTCCCCTGCTTCCTAACATCCCTCCCCACTCCCAAAAATTTCCCCAAGAATTTAGAAGCCCCTTATCCCCTTCATTTCGCTTCATTTCGGCAAAATCCCTTGTTCCACACATTGGGATAAGTTTCACTCAAAAGATGTTTCAGAGCAATCAAAGATGAATTTTGGAAAACTGAGAGAGGTTTTTGTCCATAACATCCCAAAGAAGAAAAACATCCTTCACTTTTTGCACAGGTGTAATGGTTTTAGGGAAATGTCAAAATTACAATCGCCAGATCCAAGGAGGTTGGCCAAGGCACTAAAACGACAGAAAAGGCCCGATCCACTGCAAATTTTGGCCAAAGCCTCTTTGACTGAGCATGGTACTTTATTGGGGACTCCCAGCCCAAATTTCAAGAAATTTGGAGAAAATTTTGTCAATTGTGAATTTTTTGTGCCAAAAACAGGTTTTCTCCACCAATGGGTCGCGCGCCGCGCGCGACCCTTTCATTGGGCAACTCCTTTTTGGGAAAACTCAGCATTTTTTGATTTTTCATGCAAAGATACACTTGCTCAGGCATTTCCAAGAAATTTCACCAAGTTTTGGGCCTCCAGATAGTCAAAAAACAAGCAAAAAATGACTTTCTGCCACCTTTTTGACACACAGGAAGCAGTCTTGGGAGATTGAAATTTTGGAGGGGAAAATGACCACCAAATTCGGAAATTCCACTTGGGTTGGACAGTAGACATCCATAACTTTCCAACAAGCCCACTTTTGCCTCATTTGGACACCTGAAAGTACCTCAAAATCAGCTCCAAAGTAGCGCGACCCGTTCAGGAAGAGGGCGCGACCCGTTGGGCAGTTTTCACAGGAATTCATCTACAGCTCAAGAATTCGCCCAGCTTTGACCAGTTTTGACTTGTGATGGGATTTTTCACCCTCTTTGATGTAATTTATGTATTTTCATGTTGACATGACACTTATTTACCTATTCTAGAAGATTCATTAATGAAATAGCAAACATTTAATGAATGAATTGGTTTCCTAGCTTATAGAGGCAAGTTGTTTTGACTGCCTAAATTTTAGTGCTCAGTTTATAATTGGTTGAAACAGCTCCTAGAAGGATGAGCTCGACCCCTAGAGGCAAGGAAAGATGTTAGATTGCCTATATTATGTACTTTCTTGGTCATTTTCTTGGTTGGACTCTTGAGGGAGAAGCTCTATTGTATTACTCATTGTATCTCTGCAATTTTGGCAAAGGAAGAAAGACCAGGGTTTTGCAGTCCTTTTTGGGATTCCTGTGGTTACATGTATTGATGGTGTGTTTCTCTTTGTACTTGTAAGTTTTTTATGTGAATCATCTCCTTACTTTTCCTTCTGCAAATTAGGCAAATGAAGTGTTAAAGTAGAATTCATGATTGTCATGCTCTGCTTTTAAGTTTTCTTAATATTTATGTTTTCATCTGTCTAAAGAGAACTCTTGAAGGTTTCTTGCTCTCTTTAGCTCCTCACCAGTCATTCCTATCCATTCACTTAATTCAAAGGCATCAGTACAGTCTCCTACCTTGCCCCAAAGAACCCCCTGCAAAAACTGTGTCCAATCCCCGCACCCAAAATTGCCTTTCCCCAACTTTCCACCAAAACCCTAAAAATCCCAAATCAAACCTTTTATCAGTTTACTAGCCTAAAATCAGTGTTTCCTCATTGGTTATCTCGCCCATTGAAGATCCCTATCGAGATAGACCGGAGAGAGCCCTCTCCTGCCCCGTAGGGCTAGCTACGAGGCTAAGTGGTTTGATGTTGCCTTGGAGTTTACCTTTCTCAGCCTGAGGTGAAATTTCAAGCGCTAACATATTGGCGACCATACTGGGGAGAACAAACTTGTTTGTGGGTTGATGTGTTTGTCTCATAAGTCTTAGACGAAGCCTGAAGTTATGCCAGGTAGCCTTCGAAACACTTTTGCTTTGCATAAGCGGAAATAGATAAACGCTGCTTCAGTCCATCTCCGTGAGCTTGTGAATACAGCACTTCATTTGCATTTTACCCCAGTACATGTATCAAGTTCAGATCTGATTTTTGATAGTGGACAACGATCAGACACTGACAAGGCTGAAATCATTCACTAGCGACTCCTTCATTGAAAACTCCAGAGATCAATGCTTCATGGTGACTTCACTGCAGAGAGATCAGTAGCTTTGAGCTTTTCAAGATGGATCGAATTGCAAGGAGATACACTCCCCTGAGCCGAGATCACATCCCTGGTTTTCCAAATAAAATTCTAAAGGTCGATTGGTCAAGGAATCTGCCTATATTTAAAGATGATGGTAAGAAGGATGCTGCTTTACATCTAGTTAGATTTCATATGCATATTCGCAATTTGAAGGTTGATTTTCCTGAAGATTGGTTGATGAAGATATTCTTGGCCACTCTGGAAGGTAAAGCCGAATCATGGTATGAAAATTTGCCGCTGGCCTGTATTTACTGTTTAAAGGATTTTCATGCCTTGTTCATTGAAAGATATCAAGCATCTTATCCATCATTAAATTTAGTTCATGACTGTTGCAAACATGCTTCAACTTTTATTGAAAGCCTTGAGAAATATTATGAAGATGATAATTTTATGGACGTTGAGATTATGGAGGCTCTGTATGAGAATCCATTTCAGCAGCATAAGGAAAACTTAGAGGATACTTGTCCAGATGATCAGGACATTTTGCAGCAGAATCAAGATCAGCAGGTTGAAGATAATATGGTTGTAATTGATGAAAGAGAAGAGCTTGTTTCAGATCTGCCCACAGATGACAGCAGCATGCAACCCATCAAAGAGATCTCTGCTATTGAGATCATAGACAGAGTTTTGGATTCAGATGTTCATCAACAGCAAGGTGAGACCTTTGTGCAAGTAAGTGATGAATCTCCTTTCAATAACTCAGTAATAAATGATAGTCTGAGTGCCCTGTCATATGAAGATAATTACTGTTTAAGTAGAAGAAAACAAAAGGCATTGTCTCCTTTGTCTGAAGAGGAGATAGATCAGCTCTTGAAAGGTCTTGTTACAGCACCAAGCTACAGCAGATTTGCAGTGCACATATAGTCAGGAAAGTGTTGGGAAAACTTTTTCCTCTGTTGAAAAAGATGACTGTCTTGTAGATCAGCAAATAGATAATGTTTTCCTTCACAAAGATGATAATCTGGCTGTCATATCATTTGAAGATGACCTACCATATTGTCAAACTACAGAAGATCAGAGCATACAGGATTACCTTTCAGATTCTTCATATGTTTCATGTGCTGAAATGTTTTTCCAAGAAGAGATCTGCTCATCCATTTGTTCGGAGTTTTTTGAAGCTTATGAGCATAATTTTACTGAAGCACATGATGAAGGCAGATCAGAATTTGAAACAAAGGACACCTTGTTCTTTCAGCAGGAGGTGGCAGTGGCAAATCTTCATGTTTTTCACGATCCTCTAGCAAGTTTGTTGCATCCAGCAGTGAAAATGCTTATTACAGTGTTTTGTTGCAACCATGGTCAACTATGTTTTTGGATGCCCAGTTGCCAGTATTCATTGTTGACCAGAAGATCTAATCAGGAGAATCAATCAAGAAACCATCTTCTTGATTGGTTGCATTGGCATTTTGATATAGTTTGATGTATATTGTCTTGTAAGAAACACAGGTGGTTGTCATCATGATTTCAAATCTTGATGGACTACTGCCCTTCAATAAGCATTGTAAGTTCTTGTTTAGTTAAGTCAGTGATGAGTCATTTGTGAGTCAGTTTTCAGTCATGTAGGTTTCATAATTTTGTCGGCTTGAGTCAGGTTTCAATCAATAAATGAGTCAAAGTCATGTATTGTTTGTCAAATAACGACTCCATCGCCCAATGGTTGAAAGCACTGATCTGCTCTCCCAAAGATCTGAGGTTCTTGGCACCTCCAAGGAGCTACCATCCCCATTGGAGCCAATGTTAGTGTCAGTCTTTCCAGCCTTCCTCCATTGATCAAATATGCTCTTACAAAGTGGTCTTAGAGTGTCAAGGTCAAATTTTGTCATTTCAAAGAGTTTTCAAGCAAAATTTGGTCACTAGGCATTAGGTCTAGGGTTTGCTTTCACTCCTTCTAAAGTTGTCCAAATGCCAATCCATGTCATCATTCAGCTGAGTCTATCATCATTCAGAGGGTTTTCATTATCATGTCAGTGTCTAATGAGTCATTTTACACATTGTTCATGCTTCAGTTTCACCTAGGCAAGGTCATTTCCCTCTCCTAGGGTTTTGAAAGCTAATTTCTCTTGAATGGTCAAATCATTAGCAAAAATTGTATCCAGATGTTCATACACCTTCCCCTATCCTTAAAGTACCTTACCAAATGCTTCCCATCACTAAGATCCCCCAAATTCCTCATTTTTCCACAAACCCTAGTTTCTTGTTACAACTTGGCAATTTTCTAGGTTTGGCCTATATTTTTGCCCTTTTGGACCCCTTCCCCTTGCTCAATCTCTGAGATTCCACTTTCCCCTGCTTCCTAACATCCCTCCCCACTCCCAAAAATTTCCCCAAGAATTTAGAAGCCCCTTATCCCCTTCATTTCGCTTCATTTCGGCAAAATCCCTTGTTCCACACATTGGGATAAGTTTCACTCAAAAGATGTTTCAGAGCAATCAAAGATGAATTTGGGAAAACTGAGAGAGGTTTTTGTCCATAACATCCCAAAGAAGAAAAACATCCTTCACTTTTTGCACAGGTGTCATGGTTTTAGGGAAATGTCAAAATTACAATCGCCAGATCCAAGGAGGTTGGCCAAGGCACTAAAACGACGGAAAAGGCCCGATCCACTGCAAATTTTGGCCAAAGCCTCTTTGACTGAGCATGGTACTTTATTGGGGACTCCCATCCCAAATTTCAAGAAATTTGGAGAAAATTTTGTCAATTGTGAATTTTTTGTGCCAAAAACAGGTTTTCTCCACCAACGGGTCGGGTCGCGCGCCGCGCGCGACCCTTTCATTGGGCAACTCCTTTTTGGGAAAACTCAGCATTTTTTGATTTTTCATGCAAAGATACACTTGCTCAGCCATTTCCAAGAAATTTCACCAAGTTTTGGGCCTCCAGAAAGTCAAAAAACAAGCAAAAAATGACTTTCTGCCACCTTTTTGACACACAGGAAGCAGTCTTGGGAGATTGAAATTTTGGAGGGGAAAATGACCACCAAATTCAGAAATTCCACTTGGGTTGGACAGTAGACATCCATACCTTTCCAACAAGCCCACTTTTGCCTCATTTGGACACCTGAAAGTACCTCAAAATCAGCTCCAAAGTAGCGCGACCCGTTCAGGAAGAGGGCGCGACCCGTTGGGCAGTTTTCACAGGAATTCATCTACAGCTCAAGAATTCGCCCAGCTTTGACCAGTTTTGACTTGTGATGGGATTTTTCACCCTCTTTGATGTAATTTATGTATTTTCATATTGACATGACACTTATTTACCTATTCTAGAAGATTCATTCATGAAATAGCAAACATTTAATGAATGAATTGGTTTCCTAGCTTATAGAGGCAAGTTGTTTTGACTGCCTAAATTTTAGTGCTCAGTTTAGAATTGGTTGAAACAGCTCCTAGAAGGATGAGCTCGACCCCTAGAGGCAAGGAAATATGTTAGATTGCCTATATTATGTACTTTCTTGGTCATTTTCATGGTTGGACTCTTGAGGGAGAAGCTCTATTGTATTACTCATTGTATCTCTGCAATTTTGGCAAAGGAAGAAAGACCAGGGTTTTGCAGTCCTTTTTGGGATTCCTGTGGTTACATGTATTGATGGTGTGTTTCTCTTTGTACTTGTAAGTTTGTTATGTGAATCATCTCCTTACTTTTCCTTCTGCAAATTAGGCAAATGAAGTGTTAAAGTAGAATTCATGATTGTCATGCTCTGCTTTTAAGTTTTCTTAATATTTATGTTTTCATCTGTCTAAAGAGAACTCTTGAAGGTTTCTTGCTCTCTTTAGCTCCTCACCGGTCATTCCTATCCATTCACTTAATTCAAAGGCATCAGTACAGTCTCCTACCTTGCCCCAAAGAACCCCTTGCAAAAACTGTGTCCAATCCCCACACCCAAAATTGCCTTTCCCCAACTTTCCACCAAAACCCTAAAAATCCCAAATCAAACCTTTTATCAGTTTACTAGCCTAAAATCAGTGTTTCCTCATTGGTTATCTCGCCCGTTGAAGATCCCTACCGAGATAGACCGGAGAGAGCCCTCTCCTGCCCAGTAGGGCTAGCTACGAGGCTAAGTGGTTTGATGTTGCCTTGGAGTTTACCTTTCTCAGCCTGAGGTGAAATTTCAAGCGCTAACATTAACCATATATATGAAAGAAAGGCATGCAAAGTTTATTTTTGGTGATAATAGTGATTCTCAGAATCGGCCCACCACCACCCGGGTGGTTTTCACCATTTTAAATGCCGATAATGTTATATGTTGAGACCTTTATTATTGTTTATATGTATTCTTGTCTGTAGGTGTATACTTTATATCCTGGATTGAGTTACTTCTATGGATAGTCTATAGATATGTCAATTGGCTTGTAAAGCCTCTGTTCCTGCGCCAACCATGGGAAGAGCAGAAAATGAAGCTTCTTCTTCTCACTGTCACCATCCATCTGGATGGAGGATATATGTAATTTGGGTGGTTATCTCTGATTTCTGCGTTGAATTTATAGATGAAAATAGTGGCTTGCTTTTTAACAATGGATAGAGAATACTCAGTCAGGGCGGCGGATAGGAAAAGAAAAGAAGTGATATGCTCTGCATTTTGCGTTGAAGACAAAAGTTGCATTCAAACCTGAGATGTTAAGATTGATACCATTGTAAACCCGTGAAGTGTGACTGCGTTTTTCTTTTTCTAATACTTTTCCGTCTTCTAAAATATCATTTAAAATAGGTTAAATATTTTATAAAAAAATTATAATTTTTTTACATATATATGGGGGTTGATTAGCTTTTTCATGGGATAACTCCAAAAGGGAAATCGGAAGAGCAACCTAGTGGTGTGTCTTAGTCAAATTTCCATTGTAGATTTTAGTGAAGCTTTTGCCGAGAGGGAGGTTAGCAATATGATGGTGTTTAAACAAAATACTATATCTCCAAGAAAACTACATTCTCCAAAACTCTTGTTTTGCCATCATATAACATTTTACATGCATAAATCTAAGGGTTATACCTTGTTTAACCACTATATTGTATTTTATAAAACATATTCACACTGTGTTTTATTAGATGTACCTTATTTTCTTCCGAGTGGTTATACCTTGTTTCTTTCAATAGTCCTTGCAATTATTTCATAAAAAGTAGTTGTAGTAAATTTATATAGCAACATTGTCGCCCTAGTAATAGATTTATTTTCTACAAATAGTATATTTGTTGAATTGAATTTTTGCAGACATAAAAAACTAGTTTTATCATTGTAAGAATTTTTAATTGTTAAATTGATTTTAAACTATTGTACATATTAGTATTAACTGTTGACTAGTTTAATTGAGCCAATTATAGTATGTAATTACCTCTATATCACTTGTTAATAATTGGTAAATTCACTTAGAGACCAGTAAACGTGAAATGAATAGCCAAATTGAAAGCTCGTGACATAACGTTGATATATAAAGTAGATTCTATATAAGAGATTGTAGGAGCTTGTCACGTGCAATAGATTTGGATTATTGATCCGACCATTAATTCAATGGATGGTGTTTAACATGAAGAGATTGACATATGTTACTCATGAAGTAGATGGTGGTATTGAAACAAAAAAAAAACATAAGAGCAATAGCAAGTTTTATTTTCCTCTTTATTCATGGTTCCATAAGGGTTTGACCATCGTGAAAAGTTTTATCATTACCCTTTCCATATGGTTCCATTTACGGCTTTAAATTAGATTGTGGTTACACATGGAGATGCCAGTTTTATTTATACCCTCTCTTTATGTTTCAATATAAGGCCTAATCCATTTTAAATAAGAATTTAGTTTTTATTTATACCATATTTTATAAATATATCAAAGGTTTTTCATTTAAAAGAAAAGTGAAGTCCTATGGATATGGCAAATTTTGTTAATACCTTTTTTTTTCCATGTTCATTTTTTTTTCATGTTTTTTTAGATTGAATTCTAATTATATTTTAAAAAATAGTATAATTTAGTAAACATGAAGAGGAGTATTAGTTTTATAAGACTCATAATTGTTATGGTGATTATATGAATAATTATTATATCTAATAGTTGGATTTGGTTTACGGAATTAGGAAAAATGTTCTTATACTCCTAGAGGTCAGAGGCCCCGAGGAATTCGGCAAAATGTTGTACATCTCTAAAGTATGTTGTAAAATGTTGTTATGTCCCTAAAGTATGAGCCTCTCTACAATTTAGTTTGAGAACTTAGTATGGAGTCAATGTATAAGTGTTAGATGGTTAAATGTTAGATATGTAAGGGATGTAAATATCTTTTAAAAGTTAGGCTTATAAGTATACATGGTTAAATGTTAGATATGTAAGAGTTAAATATGTGAATATATTTTAAAAGTTAGGCTCATAAGTATACCTTATTTTCTTCCCAATGGTTATACCTTGTTTCTTTCAATAGCCCTTGCAATTATTTCATAAAAAATAGTTGTAGTAAATTTATATAGCAACATTGCAGCCCTAGTAATAGATTTATTTTCTACAAATAGTATATTTTTTGAATTGAATTTTTGCAGGCATAAAAAACTAGTTTTATCATTGTAAGAATTTTTAATTGTTAAATTGATTTTAAACTATTGTACATATTATTATTAACTGTTGACTAGTTTAATTGATCCAATTATAGTATGTAATTACCTCTATATCACTTGTTAATAATTGGTAATTGTTAATAATTGGTAAATTCACTTAGAGACAAGTAAACGTGAAATGAATAGCCAAATTGAAAGCTCATGACACAACATTGATATATAAAGTAGATTCTATATAAGAGATTGTAGGAGCTTGTCACGTGCAATAGATTTGGATTATTGATCCGACCATTAATTGAATGGATGGTGTTTGACATGAAGAGATTGAAATATGTTACTCATGAAGTAGATGGTGGGATTGAAACAAAAAAAAGCATAGCACCGTTGATGTTGATGTTATGGTTGAGAACATGTTGAATTTATACTTATAAAAGAAAAATGATATTCTACCAAAAACATTAATGTGTTTTTTTCCTAATAAACAACTTTGTTTGGCACATAAAAATTTGGTTTTACTAGCATTTTTTTAAAAGTTTGAAAATTGACCCTAAAAAAAAAAATCATCGTTCCAGTATCATCACTTTTTCGTTTGAAGCTATATTTTGCACAAAAATTTCGTAGTAAATTTCATAGTCACTGCCATTTTTAAAACATGTTCAAAATTGACCGCTAAAAAATAAAATCATCGTTCCAGTATACACACTTTTCGTTTTTAGCACTGTTTTTGATGCTTTTCGGGGTTTTTTGGCCAAAGTTCCCGTTTTGAGTTTATAGTTACCGTTTCAAAGTTTACATTGTTCTATCTAGAAGTGCTCCTTTGATTTTGAATCCTACTCCAATGAGTCCAGAATAACAATACTACAATCCACTTGATATAAATAAACAAGTCTCTTCTCCAAAACACATAGATAAAAGAGGAATAAAAGTTACAACACTGGTGTAATAGCTGTTGCAGAAAGCACATGGAGGTTGGAAAACCCTTACAAGGTCATCTCCATCTTCAAACTCCTCAATAAACTAATTCAACACTCTGGTTGACCATGGCACCCATGGACTTCAATCTGAAAAAATCCTATCTAAAATTGCTCCTTTGATTCCGAGACCTACTCCAATAAGTCCAAAATATCCAAAAATGATGACCTAGCCCTTTTTTGCACCCAATTTTGTCAAACACTAGAGAAGTTACGACCTCTCCTAGTTTCTCCATTATTCTCTCTACAAATTGCACAAAATATGGCATCATCCTACAATTTCGCCCCATTTTCCGCTAACGGAGCGACAAATTCCCCAATTTTTGTGCAGATATGTAGGGTCGTTAATTTATCCATCGAGACATAAAAACCAAAATATTGTTCATATGGGGGGCCATGCGCCCAAGGGCTAACCCCCAGCGTTGGCCCCCTCCCTCCGACGGTCACATTAAACTTTTGTGCAAGAGTGTTCACATATAGCAGTTTAGTCCGACGGTGAGGCGGTGGAAATGACCGTTAGCGATCACATTAAATGGTTAATGCTAGTAGTTATGGTGTTCACATGGGGGGGGTTAAGTTTGCTCGACCCCCCAACCATTACAGCAATAAACTTTATTGTGAACCTGCCTCCCTTACATGTTAAGAAACATAGTGAGGGCACGTTGGTGAGTTCTTTGGTCTGTGTTATGGGAGTTCGCGGGGTCGAGCCCAGCCTTTGCCCTATCCTCCATAACAAATTTTTCATTAACACGGGGAGGACACGTGGTGGCCTTAGGCTTAGCCACGTGTCACCTCCTCATTAGCCTAAACAAAAACACGTGGACCAATAGAATGATGCCACTGAGCCTAAGAATATTATGAATAATATGTCGATGGAATATACCATAGAAATATACCAAGAATATTCATTTTGTTGACTGGGTTGTATAGATGCCCAGTCAGCATCCCTGTCATCACTTGCAAAAATTTTACTTATTTGAGCAAACGATCAACGCGTGATATCTTGAGCATATGATATCGATTTTCTGCGAAACGAGTTGTGCCGGAATCAGGACGACGAGATCTACACGGTCATTCAGGTTCCAAACCATTCTGACAATCTTGAATTTTTGGCAAATTTTGAGCTCCTGATCATTATAGGTGACTTATAACCCTAACAACAAAAGATGGTTGTGTCTATGCTTCAGATCTGCAACCAAATGTTAGAAAACCCTTGTAGTAAAGATACTATGCAAATAGAAACATATAACAGTAGAAATAAAAGTGTAGCAACCCAATGGATAATATGAATAAGAAATTTTATTAATCAAAATGATACACCTAGTGATGAGAAATTACGAAAATGGGCCTGCAAATCCCCCTTTGTGGGATGGGTCCTTTTTGACCTTGTTCTTCAGCAATTGCTTCTCTCTCTCAATATGTGATATGCAATGGGTAGAAAAGAAAATAAAAGATGCTTAAACTCAAGTGGGAGCTCAAATGCTATGAGACGATAATGGGATGATGATAATGGTCATAATGAAGAATGGAGAGAAACCCCTCTATTTATAACAAAATGTCGGAATATATTGAGAATTTGAAAAATAATAAAATATTATTGACTAAATTGTCTGCATGGGGTAGCTCAAGTGGCAATGGCCGTGGAAATGAAGTCTCACCGAACCGGAAGTCTTGGGTTCAAATCTTGGGCTACCCTTCCCCCGTAGTGGGGTATGTAATGGACATGTAAATCGGAGAGTCCTACCAAAGCTTACAAAAAAAAAATATTATTGACTAAATCAAAATCTAGTCATTGTGGATATTTTATTATATTTTTTTAGAGGGAAAAGATATTCAAAATGGTCAAATATCTTTATTTAAAAAGTGGTTGAAATAATTAACAAATAAAAATAATTTATTAATCACTTTGTGAGAATTTAAAAAAATATGAATTTGAAATCATTATTAAATAATGATTTAATAATTATCTCAAAAGGAAAATATAGAATAAATAAAAAATAATGAATTATTTAATTATTCCAAGGTGATTAAGTCAAAGGTGATAAGAAATAATTATCAAATAATTATTTAATAATTATTTCTAGAAAATATTAAATAAAAAATTATTTATTTGATTATTCTCATGGGGTTTTTTGGATTTCAATGAGAAATAATTTAGGAAAAATGGTTTACTAAATTATTTCTTATCGTAAAAGTGGGTTTACCATGGTAAAATTAATCCTACATGGTATATTTTGATCCACCTAGTAAGAAATGGCTAGGTGACATTCTTTGGGTGATAGCAAAATTATTGGGCATTTTTTTATCTAAAATTATTTTCTGCTCTTTCTCGGCCCTGGTTGACAATGTGCAACAATACTTGTCTATGGTGCTAGTAGTACTAAATCTACCACTGCTTTTCAAGACTACTAACTTACCATGGTTGTATAGTCCTATAAGGAAGTATATGTCATCCACAACTCGGTGTAGTATCTAATGGCCAACTTGTAAGAACTTATGGTCATGATCCCAAAACCCTACAAGTAATTCTAAGAACATACTTTGGCTCCCCATGTTTTAGCTCCTAAAGAGCTTTAGAAGCCTATAGTGTCTTAGTGCATCCAAATTAAACTAGCCATGCAACATGGACACATCAATAAGCTCATGCTCTCATTCTTTCCACTAAATCATATTTATTGGTCTTGCACACATTCAAGGAAAAAGTTGTAGATCAATTATTTTTCAAGTTTCCAAGTGAAATTTTTTGTTTTTGCTTCTTCTTTTTTAAAGTATGGTTGTAGTTATTCCTTGGGGAAAATGTGGTTTGTTGTGGCTTTTCTGTGGAACAATCATTTCTAGGGCCTCTTGTTAATGGTTGTTTTGTGTTGAGCCCATAACTGTGTAGATGCAATCCAAAAGAGGTTTGACACCTTGTGGTTTTTAACCTAAAAGTAAATAATGGAATAATGGAAATAGATAGCAGGAATTGAAGCCTTACTGGTCCAAATGGAATGGAATTTTATCAATGTTATGAAACCAACTCACAAAAAGATAGAAAAGATAGATCAACGCCTTAGAATTCAGCCTCTTCGAGGGGGAAACCTCCTTTACATTACACAAATGAACAATTCGTGGATGATACAAATGAAAAGAATTCCTTTCTATATATAGGAGTCTAAGGGGTCATAATATAATAAGAGCCGGCATAACAATAATAATGTAAGGGCATAATAATAACAATAGTGGGCTTCTATGGGGCACAATAGTAGCAATATTGGTACTACATGGGTACAGAAATATAATAAGGGGGTTGTACTAATAATAATAAGGGGTTACACTAGTAGTATAGGGGCCTAACATTCTCCTCTCCTTCAAAAAGTGTTGTCTTCAACGCTTGAGTAGTTATTGATGCTTCTGTATAAAATTATTGTCCTCCCATGTGGAATCTTCATCGGGTAAGTTCTTCCACTTGATGAGATACTCTAAAATTGATTGATTTCATAGCTGTCGGGTTCTTGTTTCTGTGACTACTCCAGGTTCTAATATGATTTTTCCTTCCTCTTCAAGTTTTGGCAATATTGTTTGAATTTGCATCTTCTGCAACTTTTGAATGAGTGGCCATACTTCTTCTTCCTTCTTCCATTCATCCCTTGCTTCATTTATCCAATCTGGTTGGGTAATAGAAATAACACAGAACAACGCTTCCACATCCTCATCCTTTCTTGAGAGTGCATCCACAACAAAATTTTTCTTCCCTTTTCTATAGATGATGTCAAAGTCATAACCCAACATATTTGTGACCCATTTTTCCTGTTATTCTAAAGATAATAGTTGTTCTAAAAAATATTTAAGACTATCATGATCCATTTTTACCTTGAAGTGTCTTCCCATTCGGTAAGGTCGCCATTTCTTAAGTGTATGTAGTATTGCCAACATTTCCTTCTCATAAATAGCTTGCTTGAGATGTAGCAGTAAAAATACCCAATCACCTACATCAAAACATTTTTCACTATGATATTGATCTATCTGTTTTTTCATTCGATTTTGCACCAAAGTGGCGTTATCCTTTAAAAGTTGGAGAACTTGTTGTTGATGCTCAATGTGATCTTTCACTGCTTGAACCTTTTTCTTCTTGATATGTCCTTCTATCTTGAGAGTTTGAGGAGTGGTAATTTCTTCCAATGATTTACAAGATATGGTTAGATTCATTTCTTGATGCTCGATGTGATCTTTCACTTCTTGAACATTTTTTCTTGATATGTCCTTCTATCTGGATAGTTTGAGTAGTGGTAATTCCGGCAAATGCATTACAAGATATGGTTGGATTCATTTCTTCTTTCTTGATGTGATCTTTCACTTCTTGAACCTTTTTATTCTTGATATGTCCTTCTATCTTGAGAGTTTGAGGAGTGTTAATTCTCGCTAATGCTTTACAAGATATGGTCATATTCATTTCTTCTTTCTCTGGGGTTGGGTCCTGGCGTATATTCTCTTCTTTTGATGTTTCTTGATCCTTTTCTTCCTCCTCTTCATACTCTACGTAAAATAATTTCTTCTCAGCACACTTATGACCTTTAGTGCATTTTCTATCACAATTGTAACAAAGCCCTTTTTCTCTTTTTTCTTCCAATTGTTGTGGTGTAACCCTTGTAGGTTGTGGAAGGCTAGGAGAAACAACACTTCCATCTTTATAGTTGTGAGGGGTAGAATTCCTTGTTTCCATAATTTTTCTTTCCACTTTGTAACAAAGCCCTTTTTCTCTTTTTTCTTCCAATTATTGTGGTGTTGCTCTAAAGAAGGTATTCCTCTTTGTATTCTCATAACGCGCTCTAATTTCCTCCGTGAAAATTGACCACGTAACAAGTTGTTTACGAGAACAAAGCCCTTTATACCATAAAAATTGATCTTGTTCCAAATATGAATATTCAATACATACCTTTTGTAGTGGTACACCATGTAGATCAAAATATTTCTCCATCTATAGTATCCAATTTACCAGATCCTTGCCATCAATCTTCCTCATCTCACTTTTTCTTGATTTTAGGAGCTCGATCTTGAAACGACTGTAACTTTGTACTTTCAGATCTTTAAGTTATGAAATTGCGACTTGAAGTAGCCCTTTGTGTCCTCTTTCCAATGCCACTAGTCTAATCAAATTTAGATTCTCCACGGTGGAGTTATGCACAATCTCCCAAGATGACCTGGCTATAAACCTTTCAAGAAGAGCGAACTTGTATGAAGTGCCATGTGTCACTGTTTTGACCTTAGTATCTAAAAAATATACACAGGAAACTACAATCTATCCTATTTCTATAAATTCTTACGAAATTTCTATCTGATGCACAAAACAAAAGTTATGACGATTTTCCCCAGGTCACCTGTTTGGAATGAAATTTGGGAGTCTGCAAAAAGGCCAACTTACTCAGATCATATCTCAGCAAATATAGCGTGAAACACTCTGAAATTCAGACCCAAGCTTCAAAATGATTTCAACCCAAATGGGTTTTTGTTTTAGCATCTGAAACATCACAAAACAAAAGCTATAGTGAAAATTCCACCATGACTTGTTTGGAGCAGCAAAACCCTAGAATCCAAAGCTCTGATACCAAATGTTATGATACCAGCTCACAAAGAGATAGATAAGATAGATCAACGCCTTAGAATTTAGCCTCTTCGAGGGGGCAACCTCCTTTACATTACACAAATGAACAATTCTTGGATGATACAAATGAAAAGCTCTCCTTTCTAGATATAGGAGTCTAAGGGGTCATAATATAATCAGAGCCGACATAACAATAATAATGTAAGGGCATAATAATAACAATAGTGGGCTTCTATGGGGCACAATAGTAACAATATGGGGACTACATGGTACAGCAATATAATAAGGGGGTTGTACTAATAACAATAAGGGGTTACACTGGTAGTATAGGGGCCTAACAATCAATTGAATATCTTGCAATATGCCCTAGAAATTTTTGGGATAAAAAGGGTTTTTCATTAGAGGTATTTTTTAGCAAGGTAAAATGGTAAAAATTAGCTCAATTGCCCACATATAGACAAATTTTTGACCCTTTTTGGTCTATAACAATTGTTGTCACCCTCGTTGAAATGAAGCCCATCATCACTTCTAATTTTTTCTTTGAAATCAATTTATGAGTTTATATCGGATTATTTGAAACTTGGACTAGTATTGTTGATCATTTTTATAATACTAGTATATCATTTTTGGTAATTTCACATGATGATCTTTAGTGAACTTTGAGGTAAATGTCAATCTTCCATATAATAATAGGTTTTTCCCTAAATCTTGCTTTTACGTTATTTACCATCATTTCTATCAACACTATGCTTCAGGCTTAATCATGTCAAGTTGTGACATTTCCCTCTCTTGTTCGATGGAAGTCATAGCTTGTTCAGTAGTGCCTACCCTCTATGGGTTGCTCTAGTTATCACTCCTTTTTCCATTCATTCCCCATGTTGAGTTGTTATTTTTAGGTTTGGGAACCCTTATCTAGCCTTGCCATGACTCAATATTTGGGACTTTGTGCTTCTCTTTTATCTTTTTCTAGTAATGTCTTGAAAGGTTATTTTTGTTGTTTTATAGTTGCACTTGCTTATTTTTTCTTATGTCTTTGTGCATGATTCTACTAATTCATTATGGTTATTGTCATTATAGTCACTTCCAACCTTAGAGATTTGCAAGTATTGCCTCCATTTCATGACCTATATTCTTGGAGAAGACAAATTCATTAGTGGACAGAAGTTGACACACACATTTTTTGCCTTTGATTTACATAGGTCTATTCCATGTGCATGGAATGTAGTTCCATGCCATTGAGCCACTCATTTTCTCTATTGTAGTGAATTTTATTTATTTTTCGTGCTTTCTAGAACACGAAAAGGCACCCAAAAAAATCAAAAACGTAAAAAAGAAATGGGGGAAATCATTTTGATCTTTGTTTGATTCAATTTGAAGGCTAGCCATCGGCCATTTCCACCCTTGAATATGGTGTGAGTTTTCAAATTGATCTGGTGACAAAAAACAATTTAAGAAGACATTCACTAAGGATCTAGAGATCCTCCTGCTTTAGGTTGGAGACTAGCTCTCTCCAACCACAGATTGTGTTCCCTAAATTCAATGTAATTTAATAAAGTTTTCTATGCAAAACATGTATATTTGGCTAGGTTATAAATAAAATAATGTTTTAAATAAAATAATATTTTAAGAAAATATAGGTGGTAAGACTTACAATATGTGAAACTTATTAAATAAATAAATCATCAATGACTATAAATGAAAATTCCAGATATGCATCACAATCCATACCAAACATAGTGGTTAGAAATGAAAATTTAAATTAGAATAAGAAACGAAATAGAAATAAGAAGAGTTAGAACATGTTGGCTTATATACATCTAATTGGAATGTATAGTAAAATCACATGATATCATGTACCTATATCATTTTAAACTACAACAAATCAATTATAATGTTGACTTTGTTCTTTTTATATAATATATATTTGAGAAATAGTCAATCGATAATATGTAAGAAAGATTAATAATGTGATCATGTCATATCATTCTTAATCTTTCATAAATGTTAGTAAAAGAAGATAAAACAAAGTAAAATAAATAAGAAAAACAAAACAAGATTGGTATTATAATTATTCAAATGAAACCTGTGAGGAAATTATAGCTATAGTGTAACAGTACAATTCCTACATGTAACATGTCACTCAAATCTAATTTAAATCCTCTAAATAATATATATTTAAGAAGCATTAATTCAACTTATGTATGAAACATTTATTATAAGATCATGTCAAATCAGTAATCGTTCATGTTTACTAGTAAATAAAAGTATAACACAAACAAGAATACATAAAAGGAAAACAAAATGAATCATGATAACAAAAATTAGAATCTCAATGTCATAACGAAGTAGGCCACCACAACATGTGCATTATGGCTTCAAAACAATAAGGTTTCACCTCCCAAACCTATCATCCCCCCCTTTTTGTGGACATTTTAGCTTAAGATTATTAATAATGTTTAGTTGCATTAATCACTTGATCATTGCTTTAAACATGTATGTGTATATATAATAATATGTGGTTGATAATATGGTTATATAATTAAAAAATTATAGAATAACATACCCATACTTCTATTGATATGTGATGTTATTCAAATAAGGTCATTTATATCATTAATGCCACTCTTTATGGTTGAAGTTTGTTTTAATTTTATTTATTGATAATCATTTGTGTGAGAGTATAGGTTGACCATAAGGAGTGGGTTTACATGTCGAATATGAGTTTATGAAGACAAGTAATACTAGTGAAAACAAGGTAAAGATTCATGTGAGGTAGAATTTATAGCAATCACCCAATTTTTTAAGGAGGGTCAGATTGGGCTACAACATTTGGCTCCTACTAAGGATGGTAACTACCTGTGAGGTAGCAAAAACCATAGACCTTGTGCCTTGAAACAGTACCATGGAGTCAATTTGAATTTGAAACTCAAAACCTCTTGCTCAAACGTATTAATACCGTATAATATATTAGTAGATAGTTGTAAATGATAAACACATTAAGAATATCTACTAAAAATAGGTGAATGTGTCACAAATCCATCATATTCACAATTTGACCTATAAATATTCATATTCATGCTAGAGAGACCATTTGTACTCTGAAAGCTTTGCAACATGATTAAATACTTTTATTTGAGCACAAAAATGAGGTTTGGAGACTTACCAATTTCATAACTCAAATTATCTTTTTACCCTTGTCCTGGAAGTGTGCAATTTCTCTTAAATTTTCATGCAAGTTAGAATCTAACGTGATTTGTGATCGTTAGATGGAACCAATGTCAACCACCTGATCTCATCAGATCAAGTAGTGTGCATTAACTACCTCACTTTTCCAAATCTGATGGAAATGCTTGCCAAACTGCACATAATTTCAAACAATTTAGCACATAGTTTGATGAAAATAAAAGATATATCAAAAAGGATAAAAGGTTAGTACCATCTGTTTTCAATTTCTGCAAAAAGATTACATCATTTAGAGAAATAAGACATTCTTATTTTTCTAAACTCGTAATTTGTTAACAAGGAGGAGGAAATGAAGCTTCTAATGCAGAAAAATACAAAACCTAATCTATAATAGACAAAGTAAAAATCCTTCGCATCTTAATGGCTTATATGACCATAACAAAGAATGACATTATGATTAATCATATAAAATCCCAATATAAAGGTTGAGGATCCCAATCATTATTAATATATAAGACATTCTTCATACCCTTCAGTTTACTAGGGTCATTATGGTAATGAATTAGATCACATCAATCATAGTTTGATATGTGTCTCATCCTTCATGGGAACATTTCAAAACCATATATAAATGATTGCATTATCACAATTACTAATTAGGAGTTTGTAAAAATTATGGTACTAGTTTGACAAGAACAAGTATAGCATTTATCTCAGAGTAAAGTTCAACCAAACTATTGAGACCAGTTATTAGGGATTTTTGTTTCCACTATATGAGTTTCCAAAATCGGACGTTACTTCGCTACCAACGAGTGTCTGTAGCTCTGACAGAGTCATCCACTATCTTGACTAAAGAATTTCATCATTTTTTCATTCACATATAAGCATATGTCATAGAAGCTTCAATACTCATTCACTGTAAATAGTTATGGGATGATTATGTAATGGGACTTGACCCAATACCACTGACCTTGCTCTGCTACCAGCGAGTGTTCATATCCTCGACGGAGATATTAGCATTCCCCATTTTGAAGTAACTTAAATTATTATGGGATGATTATGCACCGGGAAAACCCAATATCAAAGATATTGCTCCATTGCCAACGAGCATTCATAGCCCCAACGAGTTATAAGTATCCCCCATTTGAAAAAGAATTAGTCTTTATTAGTTAAGAATATTATGGTAATTAAGGAAGGTCACATGCACAGAGTATCTTTATAAATAACTAGTACAACAAATAGCCTCATTATTCATTAGATTTTGTGAATGTCAAATCTTGTGTTTATAAATTTAGTACTCATGAGGTAACATAGTCTCTCATGATATTCATGTGCAAGAAGTACAAATAAAATAAATATGTGGTCAAAAAATGCTCAACGTGAACTTTGATACTAGTAGAGGAACGAAGTTTGAGCCTTTTAGCAAAATTAATTACCCTTCAACCTTCTGGTATGAACAAATCTTTAATTATATTTCCCAAAATCATAGATATGATATATACTAGGAAAATATTTTCAATCCATAACTCATTCTTGCACAGATCACCAATTTTTTTAAGATGCAAGGATTTCATATTTATTCATTCTAAGTTTTATAGACATAAAGTATATATAATCAAAATTGTAAAAGGTTTATTTATGTATGCAATCTATATGTGTGTGTGTATGTGTTTAATAGTAAAACTATTTGAAGAAATCAAAGAGCCAGTGTAACTAGGTTAAAATCTTACTAGCCACATACCCCCTAATTCTAGGCTTCATGTCTATAAAAAATAATGATATGTTCAACTGTTGAAAGCAATAGGGAAATTTTTGTTTGTTAGGCCTTCAAGAAATATGCTAATATTATATTGATATGTTGAAATTGCAGTAAGAAAATCTCAGTTTGACCTTGCCTGGGTCAAACAAGAGAACATTTGAATTTCCACATCAACAGAAATCTTGAAGGTAGTTAACTGAGGTGACATGGCACTTGTCACTTAGTTCACTGAATTAATTCAAGTTGGAGAAACTTAATTTCAACTTAGCATCATTGATTGCTAATTTGTAGAAATCTAATTCAGTTAAATTGAATTATTGTCAGCTAAACTAGTTCTAACTATTGGAGGAACTAGTGGAAGGTTAGTTGTGTAAGTGTGACTTCAGTCAAACATAGTGATCATCCAGATAACTAATCAATCAACCCAAAATATTTTTTGCATGCATAGAATTTGAGTTGCCCAATTGAGATGGAGATTTCAAGGCAGTGTACTATCAATTGTAGACTATTCCAATGTGTACATGTGGTGCATGCAATCAGAGATCCAACCTTATGGATTGCATAATCAATTGGAAAAAATCCCTAAATAATAGGGGTTAATTCCTCAAGGAGCTTCATGAGGAAATAAGGGCTTGGAGGGATTGAAATTTGGCTAAGTGTTGGCCAGAGTTAGTCAGTAAGGCAAAGAAATAGACTATACACTTGTAGGTTGTGATTAAGCTTGAGCAAGCATATGTATTACATCTTTATTCTTTGGTTAATGCAATATATATAAGAGGGGTTTTGAGCAGTTGCTTTCCCCTAGATAAATCTTTGTGCATGTGTGATATTTCTTCTTGCATGTTTATGATTTTTGTTCTCGATTGTGAATTGAATTTCACATAGCAATAGAGTAGGTTTGAGTCTTGTGATTTAGTAAATTTCATGAGCAGTTTCAAATTACACCATAATTTATACATGATAACATGAAGAAATTTTTTCAAAATATTTACTCATCCATTCCTTAATGAAATCATGTAGCCCTATATGAATCTCTGATAGATAAACCCTTGGAATACCACCAACCTATTCATGAAGAGAATTTTGGTATGTTGTTATCTCATAGCTATTCATTTCTTTTGAAGATGACTGAAAGAAGGAACCACCTTCCTAATCAGCCTTTGTTGATATGTCTTCTTCAAAACCACTTTCTTCAAAAACTTTGTTAGTACTATGATCACGGAAAGAGGATAGAGATAAATCAAAGCTAATATTAGTTATAAGACTTTCATATCACTTGGAACATGTATAAACTATGTCATATTTTTTCATAGCACATTCAATGGAACATTTAGTTTGTATAACAAGAGAAAATAAATGCAATTACTTGAAATCATCAGGTTTTTAATCATCTTGCAAACTTAAAATTTCAGATTCGTCATTAAAACCTTTGAATTAGAGTTCTTCATCACTATCATAATAATGGTTTTCTTGAGATTCTAGATTAGCATATTCATCTAAATCACAATATATCATAAACTAATTCCATTAGATATATACCTTTATAATATTTGCGAAAGACAGAATGGAGATCTCTTAGGGAGGAGATACTAGCACGAGGAAGTCCCTTATACCATCGTCTAGTGTCTCCTTCCAAAGACATCATAAATACTTTCATAAGGACATTCTCGTGATAAACCATACTCTTGAAAATAAAACTGTGAAATTCCATTAGATGTTGAGCACAAACGTCATCGTCATCTTCTCGAAAGCGAGGAAGGTATTTCTACCATAGCTCTAGGTCAGACATCTCATTGGGAAAACCAAGTATGTTAGAAAAATCCAAAGGGGCAAATTGTGTGGATACCAAAGAAGCCCAAGAAAAAGCCATTTAAATAATATGAACAATTCAAATAATTTAAGGAATCGCACAATGAAAAATTAAATAAAGAAATATTTTCTTGAAACTTCTAAAGTGCATGCTACTATGCTTTATTCACTACTAGGTCATAGATTCAACCATTTTTCATTTTCCAAGGAAATGAAATCTTCACACTTTGTTTCTCAACAATGACACCAAAAGGATATTGGTTCTCAAATTGTTCTAGCGACAAAAAAAATCTAAGAAGACATTCATTGAAGATCTAGTGATCCTCCCACTTTATGTTGGAGACTGGCCCTCACCAACCACAAGGGGTATTCCTTGATTCAATGCAATTTAATAAAGAATTATATGCAAAACAAATAGATTTGGCCAAGTTATGGATAAAATAATGTTTTAAATAAAAGAATGTTTGAATAAAATATAGGTGGTGAGGCTTATAATATGTGAAACTTAATAAATAAATAAATCATTAATGAGTAAAAATGAAAATTCCAAATATGCATCACTATCCATACCAAATATAGTGGTTAGAAATGGAAATTAAAATTAGAATAAGAAACAAAATAGAAATAAGAAAAGATAGAACATGATGGCTTATATACATCCAATTAGGATGTGCAGTAAAATCACATGATATTATGTACCCATATCATTTTAACCTGCAACAAGTTAATTAGAATGTTGACTTAATTCTTTCTAAAAAATATATAGTTGAGAAACATTAGATCAATAATATGTATGAAAGATTATGTGAATATGTCGTATCATTCTTAATCTTTCATATATGTTAGTAAAAGAAGATAAAACGAAGTAAAAAAATAAGAAAAAGGGAACAAGACTGGAATTATTATTATTCAAACGAAACCTACAAGGGAATTATAGATATAGCATATCGGTACAATTCCCACCTGAGACATGTCACTCAAATCTAATTTAAACCCTCTAAATAGTATATATTTAAGAAACATTAAATCAACTTATGTATGAAGGATTTACTATAAGATCATGTCAAATTAATAACCTTTCATGTTTATTAGTAAATACAAATCTAAAATAAACAAGAACACATAAAAGGAAAAACAAAATGAATCATGATAACATAAATTAAAATCTCACAGTCATAATGAAGTAGGCCACCGCAACATGTACGTGATGACTTCAAAACAATAAGATTTCACCTCTCAATACTACCATCCCCCCATTTGTGGACATTTTAGTTTATAATTGTTAATAATGTTTAATTGCATTAATCACTTGATCATTACTTTAAACATGTATGTGTATATATAATAATATGGTTATATACTTAAACAATTATATAATAATATAAACATACTTCTATTGATATATGACGTTATTCAAATAAGGTCATTTATATCATTAATGTCATTCTTTATGGTTGAAGTTTTGTTTTAATATTTGTAGTGCCCTGCTCTGGTTGACTGCCCATGATATGACATTAGCCTTGTTATAGCCTAAATACTTCTACATTAATCTTTGACGACCTCAAGTTGAGGATCTAGATATTTGGCTTTTATTATTTGTGGATGTGATAATAATTATTGTCGAGTTTGATGTTATGGTGATAATAGTTGTGATAGATAAGTTTTATGACTATGTTTAATCATGTGATGGATTATTATGTTGTGTGTTCACATTAGTTCTTAATCATGGTTAACAAAGATGTTTATGATTATGTCATGGTGGTGATTTAGCAAACATGAGTATATTGGTAAGTAATATTGTGTACAAGTACTACTGATGATTATTGAGTGTGGTAGGAGACTACCCAAATGCACTTGCATATGACGAGTTAGTGATCTCTATTTTGATTTGAATTGCATATTGTTGTCTATAACAATATATTTCTAAAGCTCAATCTAAATATCTGCAGTGAATTCTAATGACATGTTAGTTGGTTGTAGGCACAGGTTAGTTGCTTGGCCAAACGACTCACACATGGGTGATGGGGTTGTATAGATAGATGGTACTTCATGGGAGGGGTGGGACAGTGTCCCGAATTCAACCCTCTAGCACTCCCACTGTGACTTGGGTTGAAAGGTGTTGGGATACCTTCACCTTGAATATCACGATGTCATGGGGGAAGACCCTAGATTCGGTTGCTTAGGAGGATTTTATTGGGGGGGGTGACATCAACACATATTCCTTGATCTCCAAGACCATTAGTCTCACTATAGAGGGCGACATAAGAGATGATAGTGGTCTCCGTCGTCGCACCTATTTTTTCCCCTCGTAGTCACAAGTTGCTTGAAGGGAAAGCAAAATGGCACCTTAGGAACTTCAAAATAGAAGTTCTTGAAGGGCACGACCAAATTGGCACCCTTGGAATCAATAAGGAAGTGATTGGCATGGCATCCTTGGAAATCCAAACAAAAGTTCTTAAAGGGAAAAACAAAATTGGCATCCTCGACATTAAGGAGAAATTATTAAAAAATAACTAAGATATGGTAATCTTAATTCACATAAGGAAGTAAGTGAGATTTTAGAACCAAGTTAACTAAAGCATGAGTAAAACCTTGGGGTAAAGGAAGAATAGGAAGAAATAAAAAGATTGAACCAATTGAGAACTCTATCCTTCCCATGTTTGGACAATATTAGGTAGATAATGTGCATATAAAGTAACTCTAAAGTATGTAATGTTTTAATAAGCAAATGGGGGGAAGGGACATAGAGTTAATCAGAAACATTAATTGAATAGTTTAACCTCATTAAGAAAGAGGGTGGTGAATGAAAATAAATAATAATAAATTAAATTAAAGAGATTTAATTTCACGAGAGAACCTCCATATTGCAAGAGCCAACATAAGGATCTTCATCTATGAGTCAATTTGAGTTAAACTAGGGTGTAGTTAGGGAACCAAATCTTAGACATACAAGTTGACTGCAGTGTTGAACACAAAATAAGGACCATAAAAGGGGGATCAAGGGACAAATATGAGAAGAAATAGGGAGTCATATTGTGGTGAGGAAAACCATTATTTGTTTAATAAGAATTTAAGTAGATAATTTAGGAGAGCCTTGGTGATCAGTTGACACATGGGAGGGTGAATACTCAAACTTTTAGATTAATAAAAACAATTATTTTTGCATGAAGTTCCAAGTGTCACCTATGAAGCCTCCAATAAAAGAAGGAGCAAACTATGGTAGAGGAATAACCTTTTTACCTATTGTTGGATCGATTACATCATACCAGTATGAGTGACTATGAAGTTGATAGAGAGTTTGGTGAGGTGGAGGTTATTATAGATGGAATTCTTGAGCTAAGAGTGCTCTCCTCCATCGACTAGTATTCTTCCTCTACTTTACAATCCCCTTGCAGGTTGGGCTTCCATGGGGAAGAAGAGTACCCAAGGAGTAGGTTGGAAGGTTAAACAGTGAGTCAACAACATTTTGTCGAGACACATCATCCTTCACACATGAACATAGACAACAACAAGGGAGCATAAGTAGCAACACGTTGAGATCGAATCTCCACTCCTTTGGTGAATGATATCTTGTGTTTTGATAAAGCTATGTTACACAATTATTGTGGTATATATAATTACCAGATTGTAAGAGTGAATGATATGATGGTTGAATTGTAAATTTATGGGCTATTAACATGTGTACCTTAAAATTTATGTGTTTTGAATGTTGATGTGAATTTGATTACTACATGAATTTCATAATGGATGTGGCTAACGAATGATTAGTTTAAAAATGAAAATATTTATTTGCTTATAATTGCAACATGAAAACTTAAACTACATTATTTATTGGTTAATCAAATACTAGCATGATTTCCTACATCCAGTAACTGCTTTCTATTATCTTGAGTTTGATTTAAAAGTTTGTGTAAAAAAAGAAACATCCTAAGGAAGATACCTACACCTAGTATCATAGAATATATTCAACCTCTAGGACCTATGGAACTGTCAACATTTGGTATTTATGCCATAAAAATATATTTTTTCTCAATAACTTATGAAAGTGAATATCATGCCTTACTTTGAATCTGATCTCAATGATCTTGTATTTTCTCCTCATTTCGATCTGTTGCAATGCCAAAACAATTCCATACTAGTGTTGGTAAATTGTGAGACCATGTTAGGCCCCTATAATACTAGTGATTCCCCTATTACTATTGTCATTGTATCCTTTATTGTTATTATTGTGCCCCTATTGTCCCCATATTGTTATTAGTATGCCCCATAGAAACCCACTATTGTTATTTTTGTGCCCTTATGTTATTATTGTTATGTTGGCTTGATTATATTATGACCCCTTAGACTCCTATATATAGAATGGAGATTTAGTCATTTGTATCATCGAAGAATTTTTCATTTGTGTAATGTAAAGGAGGTTGCCTCCTCGAAGAGGCTGAATTCTAAGGCGTTGATCTATTTTTCTATCTTTTTGTGAGCTGATTTCCTAACATTTGGTATCAGAGCTTTGGATCCTAGGGTTTCGCTGCTCCAAATAGGTAATTGTGGAATTTTCACTATAAAAAAATTTCTGTGACGTTTCAGAAGCTACCAAAAAGCCCATTTGAGCAAAAATTGTTCTGAACTTCGGATCTGAATTTCAGAGCTTGTCTTTCTATATTTACAGAGATATGATATGAGAAAGTTAGGGTTTTGCATATTCCCGAATTACATTCCAAACAAGTGACCTAGGAAAAATCATCATAACTTTTGTTTTGAGCATTAGATCGAAATTTTGTAAGAAGTTTCAAAAAGAGTATGGCCTGTAGTTTTCTATGTATCAGTTTCAAGTACTAAGGTTGAAACAGTGACATGTGGCAAGTCGTAAAATTTCGCTCTACTGAACTAGTCTATAATCAAGTCACCATGGGAGATTTGGCATAACTCTTCCTTGGAGAATCCAATCTTGATCAAAATTGTGGGGTTAGAAAGAGGACTCAAAGGGATACCGCAGGAAGAGATTTTATATATCCAAGATCTGTAGTTACAGAGATACAACAGATTCAATATTGAGCTCTTACAAAGTGAAAAAAAAAGGTGTGTAGTTTTCTTTTAAATTTCACATAAGATTGGTTTGAAAAATTAGTTTGAAGGTATTAAAATGGAATAGTGATGAATTATTAGCATTAATTAATTCCCCGAAGAAAGAAAACGGAAACACCTAGTAAGCAACCTAAAAGCTCTAGCATGACTCGTGAAGAAGAGGAAGAAATGCAACATGATATATCAAAATTACAAGACCAAGTACAAGGAATCTCACTCTCACTAAAGGTAAATGAAGCCAAGATGAATGGTGTGGAAGCTAATATGAATGGCATGCAAGCTAAGATGGATGGTGTGGAAGCTAAGATGAATGGCATGGACGCTAAAATGAATGGCATAGACGATAAGATGGAAGAATTGAAGATAAATTTGAATAAGTTTCTACAAGAAATGGTCACTAATGGTGAAAGAGTAGTAAAGGAAACTCATTATGAGAACAAAAGAAATGTTAATCATGATTTCATAGACTCTAATGTTGGATTGAAGACCCACCATGTTCAAAAAATCGATATGAGGAAGTTTGATGGCAAGGATCCCAGAACATGGATCCTACAGATGGAGCAATTTTTTGAACTCCATAATGTGCAAAACACACAAAAGGTACGTATTGCAACTTTATATTTGGAATCAAATCAGTTTGTATGGTATCGATGGCTTTGATCTCGTAAACAAATTGTCACTTGGGCAATTTTTATGGAAGAAATGATAGCACATTATGAGGATGCCAAAAGCAACACCTTTTTTAGCCAATTGATAAATCTCAAACAAAAGGGTTCAATGATGGAGCACATTGAGGATTTCCAAAAATTGAACATAAGGGTAAAATATATTCCATGCAAGCATAGGATTGATGTGTTCATAAGGACTTTAAAGGATAATATCCAACATGAGGTTCGCCTTTGGGAACCTGATTCATTGGAGGAGGCATTCAGGTTAGCAAGAAAAATGGAAAGAAAAATTATGGAAACTAGGAAACCTACCACTCACAACTATAAAGATGGAAGTGTTGTTACCTCTAGCCTTCCACAACCTACAAGTTTTTCACCACAATAATTGGAAGAAAAAAGAGCAAAATGGATTTGTTAAAGTTGTGATAAAAAATACACTAAAGGTCATAAGTGTGCTGAGAAGAAATTATTCTACATAGATTGTGAAGAGGAGGAAGAAAAGGAACAAGAAATGTCAAAAGAAGAGGATATACTCCAGGAACAAACCCTAGATAAAGAAGAAATGAATCCGACCATATCTTGTAATGCATTGGCTAGAATTACCACTCGTCAAACTATCAAGATAGAAGGACATATCAAGAAGAAAAAGGTAATAGTGTTGATTGATTCAAGAAGTACCCATAATTTTATTCATTGTAAGATAGCAAAGGACTCGAATTACTTCCTATATCTAGCACTAGAGTGTCAAGTGATGGTCGCAAGAGGAAGCATAAATTTCTCGGGAAAGTGCCATAATATCAAGCTATCCATGGGAGAATATGTATTGAATATCCCAATGCTTTCCATTCCAATAGGTGGTGTTGATGTTGTACTAGGAGTCCAATGGCTGCAATCCTTGGGTACAATAACTTTTAATTTTCAAGAACTTTTCATGAAATTTTGTGTGGAAGGAAAGGAAGTTGAAATTAAGGGTATTGCAGGGAAACCAGGAAAGGTAATCAGCTCTAACAGTATGACAAAGCTTCTAAAGAAGGAACAACGAGGTGTAATTGCACAATTATGTTCTCTAGAGGTTCCCACATCGAAATCATCTATTTCTCCAGATCTCCAAAAAGTCTTGGACAACCATTCCAAGGTATTTGATACTCCCAAAGGTATCTCACCTATTCGTGATCATGATCATGCTATTCATTTGATTCCAGGAAGTGTTCCTCCAAACATCAAGCTATACAGATATCCCTATGCCCAAAAGAGTTAAATTGAACATATGGTAGGCTGGTATAATTCAACCTAGTCAAAGTTCTTTCTCTGCTCCAGTAGTATTGGTGCACAAGAAGGATGGATCATGGCACATGTGTCTGTATTATAGGGAGCTCAACAAGCTCACTATTAAAGATAAATTTCCCATTCCTGTCATTGATGAATTATTGGATGAATTTCATGGATCAATTTACTTCACCAAGTTGGATCTTCGTTCAAGATATCATCAAATCAGAATGAAGACTGAAGACATTTTGAAAACAACATTTAGAACTCATGAGGGTCATTATTAATTTTTGGTCATGCCTTTTGGCCTTACCAATGCACCTTCTACACTTCAAGGTTTGATGAATTCCATTTTCAAATCCTTCCTTAGAAAACTAGGGGTAGTATTTTTTGATGATATACTAATCTACAACAAGTCTTGGAAGGATCATGTTGAACATGTTGACGGGGTTCTCAAACTATTGGAGGAGAAACAATTATATGCAAAAAGCTCCAAATGTTTCTTTGGAGTACAAGAGGTGGAATATATGGGTCATATTGTATCTCATGAAGGTGTTAAGGTAGACCCTAGTAAAATTAAATCCATTAAGGAATGGAAAATCCCCACATCCATAAAGCATCTACGAGGATTTCTTAGTTTGAGAGGGTATTATCGCAAGTTTGTTAAGAGTTATAGGAGAATAGCAGCACCTCTAACAACATTATTGAAGAAAGATGCATTTTCATGGACTCCAAAAGCAACAAGACCTTCGAACATATTAAAGAGGAAATGTGCCAAGCACCGGTCTTAGCTATGCCGAACTTCACAAAAACCTTTATTGTGGAATGTGATGCTTTAGGAAATGGAATTAGTGTTGTTTTAATGCAAGATGAAAGACCCATTGCTTTTGAAAGTCATCCAATCAAGGGAAAGTATTTACACAAAGCTATTTATGAGAAGGAAATGTTGGCAATACTACATGCACTTAAGAAATGGCGACCCTACCTAATGCGAAGACACTTCAAGTTAAAAACTGATCATGGTAGTCTTAAATAATTTTTAGAACAAAGATTATCCTCTGAAGAGCAACAAAAAATGGGTCACAAAGATGTTGGGTTATGACTTTGAAATCATCTACAAAAAATGGAAGCAAAATGTTGTGGCAGATGTACTCTCAAGAAAGGATGAGGATGTTGAAGCATTGTTGTTTGTCATTTCTATTATCCAACCAGATTGGATAAATGAAACAAGGGAGGAATGGAAGAATGACGAAGAAGTGTGAGCACTCATTCGAAAGATACAACAAGATCCTAGTACATCTAATACATTTAGCTGGAAAAATGATTCATTATGGTACAAATATCGTTTATACCTATGTAAGGATTCCCAACTCAGAGAAAAGATTCTTATGGAATTGCACACTTCTCCCTTAGGAGGGCACTCAGGATTTTTAAAAACTTACCACAGGGTTAAGAAGGAATTTTTTTGGGATGGCCTTAAATCAGATATTCAAAAGTTTGTGGCGGAATGTTTGGTTTGCCAACAAAATAAAGTTAAAACAATTAAGACCCCAGGTCTATTAAAACATTTATCCATTCCAAGCCAACATTGGGAGGAGGTTTCAATAGATTTTATCAAAGGTTTACCCAAGTCCGAAGGAAAGAGTGTCATCATGGTGGTAGTTGACAGACTTACCAAGTATGCACACTTTTTTGCATTATCACATCCATTTAAAGCCAGTACAGTTTCTACTGCATTTATGGAAACAATTCAAAAGCTACATGGAAACCCAAAGATTATTGTAAGCGACAGAGATCCCATTTTCACTGGAAATTTTTGGGCAGAATTATTTTCTTGTCTCGGTACTCAGTTAGCTCATAGCTCATCTTATCATCCTCAATCTGATGGGAAAAATGAGATAGTAAACAAATGTTTGGAAGGATATCTTCGTTCCTTTGTATCTAATAAACATACACAATGGGTTAAATGGTTGCCTCTAGCTGAATTGTGGTATAACACTTCCTTCCATACTGCAGAAAAAATGACCTCATTTATGGCACTTTATGGATATCATCCACCATATATCACATCATATTTAAGAGAAAATTCTAAGGTTCAAGCAATGGAACATCACATCGAGTATCAACAACAAGTTCACCAACTCTTAAAGGATAACCTCACGTTGGCGCAGAATAAAATGAAACAACAGGCAGATCAACATCACATCGAAAGAAGTTTTGATGTAGGTGACTAGATATTCCTACGCTACAACCATATAAACAAATGTCCCTCAAGCAAGCTAAGAAGGATAATAAATTATCACCAAAGTATTATGGTTCGTATAAGGTGTTGCAAAACATTGGTACTATGGCAAACAAATTGGATCTTCCTACAGCTTCCTAAGTGCACCCAGTTCTCCATGTTTCATGTTTAAAGAAGGTTGTATGTGACAAGCTCCCAGTTCAAACAATATTACCAAAACTTGACGAGGAAGGAAAAATCATATTGGAACTGAAAGCAGTCACAGGAAAAAGAACTCGACAGCTACGAAATCGATCAATTTCGGAGTATCTCATCAAGTGGAAGAACTTATCTGCTGAAAATTCCACATGGGAGGATGAGAATTTTATATAGAAGCGTCTAGAACTACTCAAGCGTTGAGGAAAATGCTTTTCAAAAGGAGAGGGGCATGTTAGGCCCCTATAATACTAGTGATTCCCCCGTTACTATTGTCATTGTATCCCTTATTGTTATTGTTGTGCCCCTATTATCCCCATATTGTTATTAGTTTGCCCCATAGAAACCCACTATTGTTATTTTTGTGCCCTTATGTTATTATTGTTATGTCGGCTTGATTATATTGTGACCCCTTAGACTCCTATATATAGAAGCGAGGTT
Organism: Pinus tabuliformis; assembly: GCA_031772625.1. Lineage (NCBI taxonomy): Eukaryota > Viridiplantae > Streptophyta > Pinopsida > Pinales > Pinaceae > Pinus > Pinus tabuliformis. Next base: position 870,740,658 of record CM062819.1, read on the forward strand.
AGTCATTTGTATCATCAAAGAATTGTTCATTTGTGTAATGTACAGGAGGTTGCCCCAACAAAGAGGTTGAATTCTAAGGCATTGATCTATCTTTTCTATCTTTTTGTGAGCTGGTTTCCTAACAGACCATTCTTTTCTCATAGGGTTACTAGAAAAAATATAAGGTTGTATCATCCTGTAATGAATTTGAAATCTCCCTAAATGTATCATTGAGAGATTTAAGCCTTGCACTTTCATCTTACTCAAGAAAAAAATAGCCTTAATTGCGTCCTTAGAATTACTTTATACATATATACAAGCTCATCACTCTTCATATCTTCATATAAATTAATAACGACGTAGTTATCCATGTTTGCTCTAGTTAAATCCTGAATTATGAGATTGTAGTTGACAACATTAGGCTACAAGCCTTCCTACCTCATTTCGAGAGTAAATTAAGAGCCTTTCATATTCATCATTACGAGCATAAGCACCAAGAAGGGCATTGTAAGTTAAGGCTCCCAATGGCTTGCATTGCTCTCTTAGCTTGTTGATTAGCCAGAACGCCTCATACAATTTGTTGCTCTAGTGAATTATGATAGAGTACATGAGTTTATAAGAGTAATAGAGATTGTGCTTTTGGATCCAATTTAGGACTTTGGTGGCTGCCACATAATTGCTAGAATCGCAGAGCCACTAGGATTGTGCCATATCTTGTTACCATCTAGAGATATTTGAGTTGCACTTTCCCCAAGCTCGAATTCCCCGACGAAAGTTCCATGTCCAAATCTGTGACACCCCTAGTACTTGGTCCCTTGATTTTTGTAATGTAATAAGGTAATAGTCTGAAGTGTGATACCACAAATTCATGATTTAAGAGGGAAGAGATATTAACCCAACTGGGATTAGTTGGCACCTTACAATAATTTTGTGGTGTAAATAATGAGGAAAACAAAATAAGAGGAAGAGTCCAAGAGGAATATGAAGAGACCCCTAAGGAAATAATAAAAAGGAAAATGTACCACAATATAGGGTTGGACCTCTTCATGGTGGAGCTCATGAGTAAAGTTGGAAGGAGTAGTGATATGAGGGAATGGGATTCCCTAAAAGAGATAGTTGTGACCAGAAGAGAAAGAGGATGAAAAAGAAATAGAATGGGTGTTGGTTGTGGTTTGATAAACCACTTATTGAGTGCTTGACACAATTGATAAACCACCTTGGGTGCTTACTAGGGTTGATAAACCACACATAGAGGGTTTCTTGTTGTGGGATGATAAAACCACTCAATGAGTGCTTGACACAACTTATAAACCACCCAGGGTGCTTGTTGGGTGATGATAAGCCACTCTGAGAGTGCTTAACCTAGTTTATAAACCACCCATTACTGTGAATTATGTTGCGCTTGATTATCTGACAAACCACCCATTGTCATATGCATTTACTATCCTTTATGTATCCTAAGATGGCTTCCTCTTGAGGTTGTTGAAAGGAAAACTTCCCCTTAGATCATGGATCTGGCTCGGGGGTGACTATGGTAAGTAATTCTTCATACAATAGGTCTATGGTTGGGTGGAAAATTGAAGTCCCGCCTTCAATTTTCCCTATCTCTGAATTGTGTATGAAATGTTATGAGCTGAGAATTGTCGAATTAAACAAGTTCTCTTTGAATGTGTGTAAATATGAATAATTGTTAAATGGTCGTATGATGTTGGTGCATGGATGTTATTGATTGAATTCTTCACTATTTTATGGGTTTGTTGATGATTTTTTTTTCATGCAACAGTAAGTTCAATATCTGGGAATTTCTTTCTTATTGCATATAGAAAGCATTATGTTTTTGTTACGTTGAGAGATGGTCATAGTGCAGATAAGTGCATTTAGCTTAAATTTATGATATTAAGGATTGCGTCTTGCGAAAGTTAATATATATAGCTCTGTGGATTATCACATGAGTGTATAAATTGGTACATGAAATTAATTGGTTGAATTTGCCTTGAAATGATCTATGGATTTCATGAGTCTCTACTACTGAGTTGTAAGTTAAATTTTTTGAATGCGAGCATAAATTTATTGTGTTATATGCAGTCATGCAGGTTCCGTGACTCATATTTGTTTCATGCTTGATTTATATGTCAAATACAAGACTGTTAATCTTGTTAAATGTTGCATGTGTAGGCATAAATATGGTTTGAGTCTTAGTGGAATTGCAGGCTTGGTTGTAAGTTTGTTGTTAAATGTTTAATGTTTTACCAAGATCATTTACCTATGTGTAATTGTTCTTCGCATGCCCTATTTATTTATTTTTATTGATCATACTGGCCAAATCGAAGCCAAACCCTGAGTTTTTATTTAAGTACTTAATCCCTAGATAAAGTAGGTTTGAACTAGAGAATTTGTGAGAGAGTAGAAGAATGGTTAAAATCGTAAAATTTACTAAGTGTTGACGGTTGGGGCCATTTTGGGGTCAAGACCCATCGGGGTATGTTATGGATGGAAGTTCCCAACTAGTGGGCCATGCCCAACCTTACTCGGGGGTTAGGAAGGAGGAAAAACCTTTTAAAATTTCTCCTAGACAGAGTTTCGACTAGTGGTCTAGGCCCGACCTTAGTTGGGGGTTAGGATCTTTGTGAGATTGGAGGTAGGGGGTCAAGACCTAAGCAAGATCAAAGGTTGTGGTCAAGACCTCAGCGATATTAGAGATCGAAGGTTGGGACCCAGTCCATATACGGGGTTGGGCCTTAGAGTTGTGCACTATAGATTTGATTTCAGAGGGTCTGACCACGACATCCTCTATAATGGGCCTTAGGCTCAAGTGGCTTATAATACTAAGACTTATAATACTAATTTGATCCTTTAGTGGATTACAAGATCTTTCTTACCCTGTTTCCTATTCTTATTCTTATAGATGACAGGTTTCACAAATGCATTTATGGAATAAATAATCCCCTACATTCATAGGAATTGTTAGGTCCCTATAATACTAGTGATTACCCCATTACTATTGTAGTTGTATCCCTTATTAATATTGTTGTGCCCTATTGTCCCCATATTGTTATTACTGTGCCCCATAGAATCCCTCTATTGTTATTTTTGTGCCTTTATATTATTATTGTTAGGTCGACTGGGTTATATTGTGACTCCTTAGACTCCTATATATAGAAAGGAGGTTTTGCCATTTAAATCATCAAGGAATCATTCATTTGTGTAATGTAAAGGAGGTTTCCCCCTCGAAGAGGCTGAATTCTAAGGCATTGATCTATCTTTTCTATCTTTTTGTGAGCTGGTTTCGTAACATTTGGTATCAGAGCTTTTGGATTCTAGGGTTTCGCTGCTCCAAATAGGTCATTGTGGCATTTTCGCTATAACTTTTTTCCTGCGACATCTCAGAAGTGAAAAAAACCCCATTTGAGATGAAATCACACTGAACCTCGGTCTGAATTTCAGAGCTTTTAGCGCTATATTTGCGGAGATATGATCTGAGGAAGTTGGACTTTTTGCAGACTCCTGAATTACCTTCCAAACAGGTGACTTGGGGAAAATCGTCATAACTTTCTCCTTGAGCATCGGAAATTTAAATTTCGTAAGAAGGTACAGAAAGAGGACAGAAGTAGTTTTTTTGTATATTTTTCAGAGCCAAAGGTCGAAACAAGGACACGTGGAATGTCATGCATTTCATTTCACTTATGAACTAGTCTATAATCAGGTCACTGTGGGAGATTTGGAATAACTCTTCCTTGGAGAATCCAATTTTGATCAGACTGGTGGCATTGGAAAGAGGACACGGAGGGCTATTGCAGACCACAATTTCACACTGGATGATCCGAAATTAGATACATCAGAGGCAATATCGAGCTCCTACAAAGTGAAAAAGGTGTGTGTAGATTTTCTTAAATTCTTTCTAAGCTTGGTTTGAAAAATATTTTGAAGGAATTCAAAGGGCATAGTAGAGCATTATTATCGGTAACTGATGCCCCAAGGAAAAAAAATGAAACACCTAGTAAAGCAACCTGAAAGCTCTAGCATGACTCGTGAAGAAGAGGAAGAAATGCTACATGATATATCAAAATTACAAGACCAAGTGCAACAAATGTCACTCTCACAAAAGCTAACAGAAGCTAAGATAAATGGCATGGAAGCTAAGATGGACAATTTGAATATAGATTTGAACACAAATTTGAAGACAGGCATGGCATATTTGAAGACAGATTTGACAAATTTTCTCTAAGAAATACTTACTAATGGTGAAAGGGTAGTAAAGAAAACTCATGATGCGAACAAATAAATATTAATCATGATTTCATAGACTCTAATGTTGGATTGAAGACCCACCATATTCTAAAAATCGATATGAGGAAGTTTGATGGCAAGGATCCCGCAACATGGATATTACAGATGGAGCAATTTTTCGATCTCAATAATGTGCAAAACGCACAAAAGGTACGTATTGCAACTTTATATTTGGAAACAAATCAGTTTGTGGTATCAATGGCTTCGCTCTCGTAAACAAATTATCACTTGGGCAATTTTTACAGAAGAATTGACAGCACATTATGAGATACAAAAAGCAAAACTTTTTTTAGCCAATTGATAAGTCTCAAACAAAAGGGTTCAATAATGGAGCACATTGAGGAGTTCCAAAAATTGAACATAAAGGTAAAAAATATTCTAGAGGAGCATAGGATTCATGTGTTCATAGGGACTATAAAGGATAATATCCAACATGATGTTCGCCTTTGGGAACCTGATTCATTAGAGAAGGCATTCAAGTTAGCAAGAAAAATGGAAATCAAAATTATGGCAACCAAGAAGCATACCACTCACAACTATAAAGATGGAAGTGTTGTTGCCCTAGTCTTCACAACCTATAAGGTTGACACCACAACAATTGGAAGAAAGAATAGCAAAAGGGCTTTGTTACAGTTGTGATAGCAAATACACTAAAGGTCATAAGTGTGCTGAGAAGAAATTATTCTACATAGACTGTGAAGAGGAAGAAGAAAAGGAGAAAGAAAGGTCAAAAGAAGAGGATATACTCCAGGAACAAAGCCTAGATAAAGAAGAAATGAATCCAACCATTTCTTGTAATGCATTGGATAGAATTACCACTCCTCAAACCATCAAGATAGAAGGACAAATCAAGAAGAAATAGGTAATAGTGTTGATTGATTCAGGAAGTACCCAATATTTTATTCATTGTAAGGGAGCAAAAGAATTGAATTGCTTCTTATATCCAGCACATGAGTGTCTAGTGTTGGTTGCAAATGGAGGAACAATAAATTGCTCTGGAAAGTGCCATAATATCAAGCTATCCATGGGAGAATATGTATTGACTAGCCCAATGCTTTCCATTCCAATGGGAGGTGCTGATGTTGTACTAGGAGTCTAATGGCTACAATCCTTGGGTACAATAGCTTTTAATTTTCAAGAACTTTTCATGAAATTTTCTACAGAAGGAAAGGAAGTTGAATTAAGGGGTATTGCAGGGAAACTAGAAAAGATAATTAGCTCTAACGGTATGACAAAGCTTCTAAAAAAGGAACAAAGAGGTGTAATTGCACAATTATGTTCATTAGATATTTCCACATCGAAATCATCTATTCCGCTAGATCTCCAAAAAGTCTTGGACAATCATTCCAAGGTATTTGAGACTCCAAAAAGGTCTCCCACCTATTCGTAATCATAATCATTCTATTCATCTGATTCCAGGAAGTGTTCATCCAAACATCAGGCCATACAGATATCCCTATGCCCAAAAGAGTGAAATTGAACATATGGTTGCAGAAATGCTAGAGGCTGGTATAATTCAACCTAGTCAAAGTTCTTTCTCTACTCCAGTAGTATTGGTACATAAGAAGGATGGATCATGGTGCATGTGTCCAGATTATAGGGAGCTCAACAAGCTCACTATTAAAGATAAGTTTCCCATTCCTGTCATTGATGAATTACTGGATGAATTGCATGGATCAATTTACTTCACCAAGTTGGATCTTTGTTTAGGATACCATCAAATCAGAATGAAGACTGAAGACATTTCGAAAACAGCATTTAGAACTCATGAGGGTCATTATGAATTTTTGGTCATGCCTTTTGGCCTTACCAATGCACCTTCTACATTTCAAGGTTTGATGAATTCCATTTTCAAACCCTTCCTTAGAAAATTTGTGTTAGTATTTTTTGATGATATACTAATCTACAGCAAGTCTTGGAAGGATCATGTTGAACATGTTGACAGGGTGTTATAGCTATTGAAGGAGAAACAATTAGATGAAAAAAGATCCAAATCTCTCTTTGGAGTACAAGAGGTGGAATATCTGGGTCATATGTATCTCATGAAGGAGTTAAGGTAGACCCTAGCCATTAAAGAATGGAAAATCTCCACATCCATAAAGCATCTGCAAGGATTTCTCGGGTTGATAGGGTATTATCGCAAGTTTGTTAAGAATTATGGAAGAGTATCAGCACCTCTAACAACATTATTGAAGAAAGATGCACTTTCATGGACTCCAGAAGCAACAAAGACCTTTGGACATCTTAAAGAGGCAATGTGCCAAGCACCGGTCTTAGCTACACCGGACTTCACAAAAACCTTTATTGTGGAATGTGATGCTTCATGAAATGGAATTGGTGTTTTTTTAATGCAAGATGAAAGACCCATTGCTTTTGAAAGTTGTCCAATCAAGGGAAAGTTTTTACACAAAGCTATTTATGAGAAGGAAATGTTGGCAATACCACATGCACTTAAGAAATGGTGACCCATTAGGACCCTACCTAATGGGAAGACACTTCAAGGTAAAAATGGATCATGATAGCCTTAAATACTTTTTAGAACAATGATTATCCTCTGAAGAGAAACAAAAGTGGGTCACAAGAAGTTGGTTTATGACTTGAAAACATTCACAAAAAAGGGAAGAAAATGTGGTGGCAGATGCACTCTCAAGAAAGGATGAGGATGTGGAAGCATTGTTGTGCGCCATTTCTATTATCCAACCAGATTGGATAAACGAAGAAAGGGAGAAATGGAGAATGAAGAAGTGTGGGCACTTATTCAAAAGTTACAACAAGATTCCATTACATCTGATACATTTAGCTGGCAAAATGATTCGTTATGGTACAAAGATCACTTATACCTCTGTAAGAATTCCCAACTCAAGCAAAAGATTCTTATGGAATTGCACACTTCTCCCTTAGGAGGGCACTCAGGATTTTTAAAAACTTACCACAGGGTTAAGAAGGAATTTTTTTGGGATGGCCTTAAATCGGATATTCAAAAGTTTTG